>JAWDGP010003448.1:180000-252500 GCA_033675545.1 Elysia crispata
CACTCTTTTTAACTCCGACTGTAAACAAAGGTTTCCTGCTTGAGGGTTTTAACAATACATACAAGGTTTCCTTCTATGGCCAGTCAAACGTGCGGATTTTTGCTCGAACAAACAGGCTAAGAGCGCTCATAATGTTCAAAGCTTATTTTCATAACCTCCAGATAGAGAAATAGAATAATAAGGATTTCTATAAACCACTTATCAAAGCTCTAAAAGAATTACACAGATAATGCTAAGCATTGTGCAGTGTGGGAACAAACATTTTAGATATGCCTTTCAGAATCCATTGTTGGAAGGGAATAGGAAATATGCCCGCTATAACAGTTGTTTTTTAAAGCAAAAAGATGTAAATTTTATTTTTCTTCTGAATTAAACGAATCGAGTATAAAAGTCTTTTCCGAACTAATCTTTGGCGTTCTCGCTTTTTTGTAACTTAAATGAGATTGTCATTATTTTATATAATATCTTTCAATGACATTAAAAAAAGTTATGAATCTTTTTTTTTTTTAAATGTTTAAGCCTCTAAAAAATTTCTTTCGAGAGAGACGGGCGCAGGAAGCATGTTTTCAGTTCGGAAAAAAATAAATAAATTATCATTATAACTTCCATCCTTAATATTACAACCATAACCTTAACCTCAAAAATATCAACAACAGCAGGAGCATTATTCTTGGTATAATGATCTATTATAACAATTACGATCATCAGTAGTAGTAGTAGTAGTAGTAGTAGTAGTAGTAGTAGTAGTAGTAGTAGTAGTAGTAGTAGTAGTAGTAGTAGTAGTAGTAGCAGTAGTAGTAGCAGTAGTAGTAAAAGTTGTAGTAGTAGTAGTTGTAGTTGTAGTTGTAGTAGTAGTTGTTGCAGGAAGAGAAGGAGAAGGAGACATCGTAGTAGTAGCAGTATTAGTAATTATTGAAGACATAATTGGTAGAGATAATAAGAGAAGTTCGAGTGATATAGTAGCTGCAGCAGCAGTTGAAAAGTCAATAGAAGATGATAATTATCATGAAAGTGGCACACTAATACCGTTGGTGACTTGACACTCCATTAGACGACAAGGGGTAGCATGCAATATTTCACCACTTGGCGTATGAAATATGGACCGTTATAAAGACTAGGAGATATATTGAAGTTCACCGAGGCCGTCTTAATTAGACTCACTAAATCGGTGGTATTATACGCTCAAATATCACAAGTCATGTCAAAATCAAATTGTCTCTTAAGGGATCAATAACGATTAATTCTACTTTATTATAAATATCTAACCATTTCTAATTTATCCTCGATAACACAAGACCACTACACTCCTTATCATCAGAAAAATAGGGCAGACAACTCATTTCTCCAGTTCTTAAACTTACAAGCTCTGTATGATGGCCGTCATAAGGCAAACGCCCTTACAAAACTACCGTTATGTCATGAGCATATTTTGTTTAAATATTGAATACCCGTTAAAGCTTCTTCGACGCCGAACCCAACGCTTCCACGGACAGATCCAAACGGATCCATAACTGCCTATGAAAACTTAACCTCAGACATGGCCGATTTCAAATATGACACCCACGACCATCAGTAAACTGCAGAGTGTGGTAATCCGCCGCCAGCCGAGATCAAACAGATGGCGTGCGCGTCGCGCTAAAAACGTATTGACTTTGCCGCACAAATTGCTCCGCACATCGGGGTTTTTTAAAGTGCATATTGTAAGAGCGAAAAAGTATCACAGAAAACTAGGTTGGGGCTCCTCCGTATCTGCTAAGATTCATGTGTCGATATGTTTGACATCTGAAATCATTGAGCATCATCTCACTAAAGATGATAAATTTGACAATGAGAAATGAAGGCAACTGAATGTATCACATGCTGATGGGTTTAGGCGTTTCCTTAAAATCCTAATGTTGCAGCAAACAGACGTAACAGTCCAATGTGTCTTTATTTTTGTTAAGACTTGTTGTGACGTGACTTTGAAGAACGCGGTCAGCGTCTCTTTGCCCTCCGCTTCAGGCTTTGTTGTTATTTATAACGAATAAACATAGCCAGAGATCATCGTGTGGTTAGGTTGCGTCATGCTGATGTCTTACCTATCTGAGGCTACCACGTTTAGACCTCACAGGAATTGTTGCAAGTAACATTTTTCTTTTATTATAAATTAAGACTATAATGAACTTTCATACGCAAGAGAATCTTCTAAAAATGAATTTTCTGATCATTTACACTCTAATGACAAAATAAGAGACTCGAGAATGTATAATGAGGAAGACAGAGGCCTCAGTAGATCACAGGAGATACGATTCTGAAGGTCGCAGGTTCGATGCCCTTCTTACACGTAATTATGCGGATGATATCGACTACTGTCAAGTCAGCTATGATACTGGTGCTAGCTGTATCATCTGCTGTAGGCATGAGTATTTACTTCTGAAACTGGTAGTTCCCCAAAGTGTCGACCTCTTGTGAAGCTGTTTCCCACAACGTCACCTGGATGATGAAACAGATAACAAAGTTGATCCTTCACTATTCCATTCTACTTACTGATTCTTCTTAAAACTCATTTTATAACAAGTCATTCCCGCAAAAAGGTCCAGGAGGTAGGGACACTGCCTTGCGAAAATTCATGCTGTTTATTTACATGATAACAAACTGTTTAAATGATTTTTAATAGGTTTGGATATTTCGCAAATCTGTTCTTATTGTGTATGTACAAAATCGACTTAGAAACATTTGGTTTCGGCCACAGTAAAAGAACACAGTTCATCACAAGATCAGATTCGTTGTTTTTCGTTTCAGGTATAGATTATGACTTTTGAGTTTCAGATCGTTCATAATAGTCACCATGATTCATCGCCAACATCAACATCAAACTTATAGACATCATGTTTATCTCCTTATCTTCATAACCGTCCTTATCAGAGTCATCCCCTTTATTATCACTACAAACATCCCCCTTATTATCACTGCATCATTTAGTATAGTAAGAGATCCATGAACTGTGCCCATATTACGGGATCATTGATAGCAAAGCTCAGGTGACAGTAACAGAATGTGTCCATATTACGGGATCATTGATAGCAAAGCACAGGGGACAATAATAGAATGTGTCCATATTACGGGATCATTGGTAGCAAAGCACGGGTGACAGTAACAGAATGTGTCCATATTACGGGATCATTGATAGCAAAGCACAGGTGACAGAAACAGAATGTGTCCATATTACGGGATCATTGATAGCAAAACACAGGTGACAGTAACAGAATGTGTCCATATTACGGGATCATTGATAGCAAAACACAGGTGACAGTAACAGAATGTGTCCATATTACGGGATCATTGATAGCAAAGCACGGATAACAGTAACAGAATGTGTCCATATTACAAGATCATTGGTAGCAAAGCACGGGTGACAGTAACAGAATGTGTCCATAATACGGGATCATTGATAGCAAGACACTGGTGACAGTAACAGAATGTGTCCATATTACGGGATCATTGATAGCAAAGCACAGGGGACAATAATAGAATGTGTCCATATTACGGGATCGTTGGTAGCAAAGCACGGGTGACAGTAACAGAATGTGTCCATATTACGGGATCATTGATAGCAAAGCACAGGTGACAGTAACAGAATGTGTCCATATTACGGGATCATTGGTAGCAAAGAACAGGGGACAATAATAGAATATGTCCATATCAGTAACAGAATGTGTCCATATTACGGGATCTATAGCAAAGCACGGGTGACAGTAACAGAATGTGTCCATATTACGGGATGATTATAACAAAACACAGGTAACAATAACAGGAGCCCATATTGAAAACAGGTAACAGTAACTAATGTTTTGATTAGTCAGACATACAAAAGGAACCGGGAGATTTCATTTATAGGGATAGAGAGAAATCTTTTATTATTGAGAGAGAGAGAGAGAGAGAGAGAGAGAGAGAGAGAGAGAGAGAGAGAGAGAGAGAGAGAGAGAGAGAGAGAGAGAGAGAGAGAGAGAACAGACAAGACAAGCGAAGTAAGGAATCAGACTGAAGGATATTTTATCCTTTTGGCCTCTACACCTTTCTCAATACTGGAAATCAGCTAAATATATACTTTGCAAATCTGTTTTAAGAATATTTTAAATGGTTATTAGAAGGATGTGAAACCCCGTAAAAAGTGTCTAAAGTTGCACTGCTTTGCATTAATTTATAGCTGCGTTTTATTAAAATGTACATCACCAATGAATGTTTAAATTCAAAGGATTTTGATAAGTAGCTTTGGATTTTACAAAGCCAACCAACAGTATTTGTATATACAAAAATGCATTTAAATCCAACAAGTATGTGATATGCTCAGTTAAAAAAAATAATTTCAGAATCATTTAATTAGGAAACTATTGAGAGAATATTCTTTCCAATTTCAAAAGTTATAATCTGTTTTTAAAAATTAGTATGGTGCATCCACATAGAGATTAAAGCATGAAGCTGTGCTCTTCCCGCACTGTTTGTTAAGTTTGACAATTTTTATTTAAACCAGTGGAAAGAGTGATGGACGGAAGAAACAGCAGTGGAAGACGTCGAGAGGAGATGATAGATGGAGGGATAAAGTGGATGAACCCACAGACAGAGGTATAAACAATGACAGTAGTTTTGGCGCGAGAATTTAGAAGAAAAATGATTACTAAGCACTTAAAACAGATGATGATGATGATGATGATGATGATGATGATGATGGTGATGATGATGATGATGATGATGATGATGATGATGATGAAGTTATGCAATAAAAAAGTAACAAAATATGTTTCGTTAATTAAAATTTTCTTTCATGTCCAATGTTTGCTTCTTTCTCTCGTTGTGGTTTTTTTTTCGTTCAGAGCCTCCTGTCCAAATGCAATGTTCAGCTTTACCTGCAAAGTCTTTTTTTATTCATCTATTTTCCTTTATACCTCTCTCTTGTCTTCCTCCTTATTTCTATTCTACTTTCTGCTTTTTCGTTTGTCGCGTCTTCTTTCTCTGTCTTCTACTCTCTTACCTCTTTTTTATCTTCTTTATTTCTCTTTCCTTCTATTCTCTCCTTTCTTTTATCTATCCTTTCTTTTACATTTTCTCCTTATATCCTTCCTTCGTTTTTCCCGCTTCCTTCTCTTCCATTTCTCTTTCTTATCAGTTCCTCTTCTTGTCTCTCTTTCGTCTCTTGACCCTTTCCTTTCTTCACTCTTCTATTTCTTCCCTCACTCTTTGTTCCGCTTCCTCCCTTACTTTTTTTCTTTTTTCTTTTACCAACGTTTATTTTTCCTCCTTTTCCTCTTTTTTCTACCTTCTGTTCCATACATTTTTCACTTATTTTCCTCTTTTTATTCTTTATATTATCCTCGCTTCCGCCGTTTATCTCTCTCCTTTGTTTGATCCTTCCTTTTTTTCCTTTCATAACTTTCTACCACTTTCTCGCAGTATTTTCCTAATCTTCTCTCCTTCTCTTTACTTTTCCGAAACTTTCGTTTCTTTGGACTTTCTGAGCATTTACTTTTTTGTACTTCTATCTATTTCGTTTGTTGTTTATTGGAGGGTATTTCTCCTGTTCTTACCTTCTCTTACACGATTTATTCCTTTTCCCACCACATCTAATTCGTCTATGGCGTACTTTTCCTTAGCAAAATGCCGTGTATGAAAAATACATTTCAATGTTTATTGCGATTTGATTTTCTTATCAAGTGATTCGAACAATCTTGTTGATTGTATTGGTAATGAAAATAAAGAATTATGACAACGCGTTGTTTGTATTCTGAAAGAATATAATACAGAAATAAATTTCAGAAAGACACAAAGCTATGGGACTGACGGTGTCCTGAACATTTTGAAATAAATTATTACAACTTTGTTTCTATATTATGGTGTTAGGTGTAAAGATAGAACGTATATATATATATTGAATGCAAACAATTTTGAAAAAAAAATGGAACTTTCTATTATAAAAAAACAAACAAAATACAAACAAAAACAAAAACAAAATGAAACAAAACCATGGTGCGATGTAGTATCCTGGTAAATCAAGTATTACCTTTTTCTGTAAATATTTAGAAGTTATGTCGTGAATATAATAGAGATTAAATCTTTCTGTGAATGTAGAAACTCAGATATTTTTATCTCCTCTTAGGTATAGAGAAGAAACGACCAAGAACGACTGCGGCACCTTTAAACCATGCTTGTTTAGACCGCGTTGTTGAAGAAAAAAAAATAAGAGGTACACAAGCCTCCGATTCTCTGCTGGGTCGAATGAATTAAAAAATAACTTAATAAAGCATAGCTTTGCAGACAATTCAACTCAAGACTTATGCAAAGTTATTGAATGTGACCGATCTACAGTTCGAAAACACCAAAGGTTGTTGCAAAATCAGTTGTGGAAAAAACTGGCTTCATAAGATTTCAATTATTTGAACCTCACGTGAAGTAGCATATTACTTTCGGTTTAGACCACACAGAGAATCTCGGGGGGGAAAAAATAAAAAAAATTTGAATTAGATTAACATCGGAGCATCACTTAATCCCAACGTGACTGGCGTTTGTGTTCCTAATGAACGCAAGATGTTAGCCCGATCAAACATTAATTTTTGCCCGATTTATTTCACCTGAGCCTCGGTGACACTCACAGCTCTCATCTTTGTAATTTGACACTGTGTCAAAGCTGAAGCGCCTCTGTCCACAGATCTGTCTGGTAACATCGGATTAGCATCTGTCTATCGCCAGTTATCTGACCCGGTTTGACCCATGACCTGGACTGAGCATTCAGCTATTGACTCAAACCTGGCTTGTTAAACGTCATGCTAAGTTTATGCAGTGCAGTTCATACGTTAATGAGCAATCTTAAATGTGCCCTGCCTCTCTCTCTCTCTCTCTCTCTCTCTCTCTCTCTCTCTCTCTCTCTCTCTCTCTCTCTCTCTCTCTCTCTCTCCCTTTTTCTTTAATCATCTATCTACTTTCTGATTTTCTTTCCGTGTGACTCTCTGTCTCCGCCTCTCTCTCTCTCTCTCTCTCTCTCTCTCTCTCTCTCTCTCTCTCTCTCTCTCTCTCTCCATTTCTCTTTAATCATCTATCTACTCTCTGATTTTCTTTTTACGTGACTCTCTGTCTCCGCCTCTCTCTCTCTCTCTCTCTCTCTCTCTCTCACTCTCTATTTATATATCCTACTTTCAAACAATCCCTGACTTTCAGTCTCGTTTTTATTTATTCTCCTAATTATCTTTGTCCAACGAACACACCTTAGAAAGACTAATAGGAAAATCTAGCAATCAAAGAAGGATAGAGGATTTCAGTTTTCTTCTCGTTATAATGCTTGACAGATTGCTTTGACAAAGTCAAAGTCAAAGTAAAAAAAAAAAAGAAATAAATATTATGTACCACAACTTGACTTCTAGAGAAAGTATTTGAAGCAAGATATAAACTTTACAAGTCATCTTTCAATTGATAAAGATTAAAAAATAGGCCAAGGAGTCTTATTGAGCATAGAAATGAATTCGCAATTACAAAGATAGTAAAAATAAAATGTAAACAAATACTTAAAACCCTTCACCATAGGACTCCTGCGACAAGTTTTTGCGCACTTTGTTTTGATGGAAAAATTTTAAATTCTCAAAGAAAAACCATCACTGAACCATAGGGCAGAAAAATTCATAGCGTCCCATTTTTTCGCACAATGATTCTTAAACTCTCGTTTACCGTCCTTTGAAAACTATTTTGCATTAAACATAATTACGGGGAGATAATTCTCCCCTCTAGATATATTTTCGTATAGAAGTTTTGGTTTCAGGCTTTACAGTGACGCTATTGTTGCGTACTAAAGTATCATTAAAGTATTAAAAAATAGGTTTAGCAGATTCGAATTATGCCTTTTGTCTTTGAATTGTATAATCCTCTCGAAATGAGAAAAAAATCGCTAATTAAGTTAATGAAAATAATCTAAATCGAACAACTGCAAAAAAAATTTGAAATTTCTAATTTATCATAAAAAAAAAATTGAGCTTGGCCACTACTTATAAATATATTTATCTTAGTTGAAAACTTGATTCGGGTGCTATCTTTTGAAATTAATATCTCCAATGAGATAAAGATTCAGTGGAGTTAATAATTGACCACCTAGGAAATAAAACCTGAGTAGGAAAAAAGTAAA
Organism: Elysia crispata; assembly: GCA_033675545.1. NCBI lineage: Eukaryota > Metazoa > Mollusca > Gastropoda > Plakobranchidae > Elysia > Elysia crispata. The sequence continues at coordinate 188,141 of JAWDGP010003448.1, forward strand.
GAATGACAGGAGAAAAAAAAAGAATGATTATTTATAATGCACATGAAAATATTTAAATTTGGAACATGCATAGTCAATGCCTTATTCGTTGAGTAAGATAAGCAAGTTGGTAGTTTCAGTGAGGTTTTCTTGACTGAAAACAACATTCCCTTGGTCTGACAGAGTGTACAATGTGATAAACGTGTGGGTATATTGTTTAATGAATCATAATTAATATCCATGAGTATCGCCTGGTCCCATATACCGACAGTAAAATAAGAAAAAAAAACAGGTCAATCTAACGAATAAAATGTGACAGAATGAATGTATAAAACAGTAGCAAAAGCAATAAAGAACAACACAAAACAAATATAAATTTAAAATGACAAATAAGCGTGGCACATTATCGGGTGTTTCAAAGATTCACCTAAAAATGATTGGATTGAAAGTGTTTAACTGTAATAATCCGTGTTAATACATCGCATCATAGTTTGGTTTTGTTTTGTTCTTGAAAGTTTCATTTAATAATGAAGGGAAAAAACATATCACACTACGATTGACAAAAAAAAAATGTATATATATATATGTGTGTATATATATATATATATATATATATATATTGAAGTTCCATCAATACACCCTAAGGCCAACAAATAGAAACATAGTTGCGATATTTTATATCAAATATTCCGGACAGTGTCAGTCTCAAAGCCTTGTTTCTTTCTGAAAATTATTTCTCTATTATATTCCTGGAGAGATCTGTCCTGGTACAAACAACGCGTTGTCATAGTTCTTTATTTTCATTACCAATACAATCAACAGCATTGTTCGAATCACCGGATACGAAAATCAAACAGCACTAAACATTGAAATGTATTTTTTATCTATTGCATTTTGATAAGAAAAATACGCCACAGTCGAATTTGGTGGATACAGAATAAAGTCGTGTAAGAGAAGGTGAAAGAGGATAAAATGGCCTTCAGTAAACAACAAACGAAATAGGTAGCAGTACAAAAAAGAATATGATCAGAAAGTCCAGAAAATCGAAAATTACGAAAAAGCAAAAAGAAGGAGGGAAAATATGGAAGGTGCTACGAGATGGTGGTACGAGGGAAAAAAATGATTAAAGGAAAAGGAGGAAGGATGAAATAAAGGAGAGGGATAAGAAAAAAAGGAAGGCGAGAGGAAGAGTAAGGAAGAGAAAGAGGAAAATAGATAGGATGGAAAAGAAGGAAGGGAGGAAAAAAGAAGCGTTGGTTTAAAAAAAAAGGAAAAGAGAAAGTAAGAAGAAGAGAAGGAAGGAGGCAGAAAAGAGTGAGGAAAGAGATGGAAGAGTGAAGAAAGGAATGAAGCAAGTGGCGAAACAGGGAAAAGAAAGAGAAGTGATAAGATAAAAAAAGGGAAGTGAAGGAAGCGGGAAAAACGAAAAAGGGATGAAAGGAGAAAATAAAAAGAAAGGAAGAGGGAAGGAAAGGAAAAGCGAAAAAGAAAGGAAGGAATAGAAGGGAAGATGGAAGAGAAGTAAAGATAAGAAAAAAAAAGAGATAAGAGAGCAGAAGAAATAGAAAGGAGGCGTAAAAATCGAGGAGACAGAAAAAAAAAAAAGAAAGTACGAAAAGAAGGACGGGGAGAAGAGAAGACAAGAGAGAGACATTAAGGGTGAAAAGATGGATAAAGTAAGACTTTGCAGGTACAGCTGAACACTGAAATTGGACAGGAGGTTCTGAAAGAAAATAACGAGAAAAAGAGGCAAGTCAGCCACAAACCTAGATCTAGCTCGAGACCGACAAATAAGACGAAAGACGTCCTGTAAAAATATGGACTTGATCGTTCTTAGCATCTATTTTTTGTAGATGCGGATAGCTCAGTGGCTGACTTTTCTATACTACTTATTTCACTATTTTCAGTCACTTGCATCTTTAGATCCTTAGATCTAGCTTCGTCTGTCTCAGCCTCTAACGTTGTTTGACTGCTTTCTTTATTTCTATATTCATTTATGCTTTTCAGTCAAATGGCATCTTTCTAAGATCCGTTAGAGGCTAGTTTGTTTATGTCCTGTAAAAATATGGACTTGATCGTTCTTAGCGATTCAACCTCTTAGTCTGTTCAAGCCAGCATGAAAGTCACTGTTCCTGAAGCGTCTATTTTTTGTAGATGCGAATAGCTCAGTGGTTAAGTGCCTGGTCTTGTCTCGGCAAGGCGATGGGTGCCGCATCGAGGCGCAGGTTCGATCCCTGTTCATTCCATCTGTTGTAATGTTTTCACGTCTTTCGTCTTATTTGTCGGTCTCGAGCTAGATCTAGGTTTGTGGCTGACTTTTTTATACTACTTCTCTCTCTCTCTCTCTCTCTCTCTCTCTCTCTCTCTCTCTCTCTCTCTCTCTCTCTCTCTCTCTCTCTCTCTCTCTCTCTCTCTCTCTCTCTCTCTCTCTCTCTCTCTCTTTCTCTCCTTCTCTTTCTCTTTTATCAAGCAATGTTTTCATATGGTAAACCGAGTTAGATTTCCGTCCTTAGATTAAAAGATTAGTTTGTTTTTAGTCTTCAGATGGTGAGCTTAAGATCAGACTCTTTGACAAGAACTAGTCTTCTGATGATGTTTTAGATGCTATGTATTCTGATGGTGAGCTTAAGATCAGACTCTTTGACAAGAACTTGTCTTCTGATGATGTTTTAGATGCTATGTATTCTGATGGTGAGCTTAAGATCAGACTCTTTGACAAGAACTAGTCTTGTGATGATGTTTTAGATGCTATGTATTCTGATGATGAGCTTAAGATCAGACTCTTTGACAAGAACTAGTCTTGTGATGATGTTTTAGATGCTATGTATTCTGATGGTGAGCTTAAGATCAGACTCTTTGACAAGAACTTGTCTTCTGATGATGTTTTAGATACTATGTATTCTGCAGATCATCCGTGAAATCTTGAGGTGGTAAGTCTTCTTTATGTTTTCAGCCTATTTTAGAATGCAATACACGTAGACCATGGCAATACGTCTGCACGCTGCCATACTATTTTCATTTTTACTTGCTATTCAAACCAGTTGTTTGAAGAACTTATTAGTGTTGTTTGACGGAAAATCCCTTTGACTCCTGACGATAACAGCAAAACGGATTCATTGAGAAAAACTTTCCCATCATTAAAACTTAATCAACAATTGCGCCAAGGAACACATCTTCCGAAGCTAAAGTAAAGATTGACTGATACAAAATTCTTCCATTCCTCCAGCCACGGCTGAGCTGAGATTTTTCCAGTTTTTTTTTTAGAAACGAAGATGCACGGGTTAAAACATACTTTACTCTTTACAATATAGTTCATGATGTGGTTAGATTTTATTGGGTTCAGCCTTTTATCTTGATAACATATGTGGCTTGATGTGATTTGGAAGTAAGCAAGTTCCATGTCTTAACATTGGGTATAATTTTAAAATTATCTTGTCCATTTCATTTCATACTAATGACAATAATCACAACGATCATAATGATGTTGATGATGATGATGATGATGATGAAAATGACGATGTTGATTATGATGATGATAAAATACGATGGTTTTATGTCTGCATTTTTACGAGGTCGTTCAGCCAACTGCAAAACTAGAATATATTTGATGCAAGAGATTTTGTTTTGTTAAAAACTTTGTGGTTAATCTGTTCCTCACTTTGCCATATAAATCGTCTAAAATTTTGTCCTTTATGAACTCCCTTTGGTTTGTCTTGAATACAACAACAGACAAAGCAGTGTCATTTAGCATTTTTAAATTCATCTTTTCTTTCCTTCACCTTCTTCAATGCTTATTACAGAGAGTTCGTCAAAGTTCGTCAAAGTTAACTGCGTTCCCACCAGCCTTCTCCAACTCATTCTTTAAGACAGACACAAGAATTTTTTTTATAGAGTAATAAAAGTGATTTGTTTCAATGTGACATATGAATTTCAGAAAATAAAATGAACGCTTATGAGCTTTATCGGTTCAATTTGAATTTGGGAAGCAGAGGGCAAAATGTTTTTTAAGTTTTATTTGGATGCTTATTTTATTTTACAAGGCATAGCAGTAATTTCATGCATTATGCTCGATCTTAATTTTTTACCATTCAGATAAAAAAATTAAGATTTTGTGAAAATCACCCTACTGGGCTTTCTCTCACAGAGCAAAATCCTGATGACCAACCAGGCTTCATTAGGAATATCTTAGATACCATGACTGGAGAAAGTTCCGTAGATTTCCGCACCATCACCAAAGAGATGAGAACTCCCGCCGTATTTGATGTATACGCTGTCATTAAGAGCCAAACGTAAAAAAGCGCTGTTGCCTGGATGAGACGACGAAAGTAAAATTATAGCCAAACCCATGGCAATATATTACATAGGTTAAAACATAATTTATGGTTTTCTATCTTTGCAGTTATACTCACTGATCCAACTAAAAGTCGTTGTGTTTTCTTTAACTACACTTCAAATTATATGAAGCGTCATATCACATTTTCCAAATGCATAAGCACGTATCTTATTTTAAGGTATTATGTAGTGTTTTTTTCTTTAAAGTTTATTGTTTCATCCACTTATTCCACCTGCATCTAGATTTTTTTTATCGAATCTGTGTTTGATCTGGGGCATGGGATTGATTAGGAACAAAAGAAACTTTCTGTTGGTTTGGAAAATAAATGAGTTTAGATTAAAGTATGATATAAGCTGAGGAATCTTGTCAGGAGGAATGGGGACTTTACCAAAATATGCTGACTTACTGCGTCAGCAACGTGTTCAACAACGGCGACGCTAGTTCTTATGCTCAGAAGTGCACATCAAGTCAGTAAAATGATTGTTTTATATAGGACAAGGGAAAAAAATCTATTGATCCTTCCAACAAATAGCAAGAAAATAGGAACAGTTAACTGATTTTGTAAAATCAAAATCTGTTTACAGATATCTTAAACATTCATTATCATCTAGGTTTAAATAACTGCGTGGCTAAGAATTCCTGCAAGGCAGTGCAGTTTTATACACATTCGAAAATTCACTATTTTCTAATAAGCGTTTATTTTTTTTAATGAGTATTGGCTGTATAAACAGAAGCGTTCATAACAAACTGTAAATAAAAGAAGTTCTGCCGACCATCATTAAGGAGCAATAGTGATGAAAAAGGTAGACTTAGAAAGAAAAAAGATAGAGAAAAACAAAGAGAAAGACAGAAAGTATGAAAGAGAGAGAGAGAGAGAGAAAGAGACAGAGAGAGACAGAGAGAGAGAATGAGAGAGAGAGAGACAGACAGAGACAGAGAGACAGAGAGAGACAGAGAGACAGAGGAGATGTCCTGGTAGAATTGCTTAACACTTATATAAGAGGGCCACAAAAGTTCAATGTATATTATCTACGACCATTTGTCCTTATGTTTGTAAGGATAGCTGCTATGGCGTACAACATATTGTCTGAAAGCTATTTGAAATTATATACTACAATAAAACAATGAGATAGAAATGTCTTTAAAACTTGGGTAACTGATTTAAAATACATCGCGAAGAACCATTGTATTTAACTATTCAAAGGATAATTGTAATCTAAAAAAGGATAGCGTAAAATTAAACATTAAAGAAACATATTACCTAGAGATATTTAAACCAGACTGCAGAAAGCTTACTTAGACGCGTTATGTTTCGCTGGTCACGCAACAAAAGACGAGCAGTCGGACCATCAAAATTTTTATTACGACGGTCCGAGAAGTGAGCTGAAGATTTGACTTTCAAAAACACAAAAAACGGAATTATCCATCTGCAAAATCTTGCTTGGGTTTCAAATTTGATATATCATTTATGAATAAATAAATTCTGGGTAGAAAAACATATCGCGGATGTGCATACAGAAACATGGAATGAAAAAATAAATGAATAAGGACTTATTTCAGTTATAAAAAGTGAAAGTAAAAATTTACAAATATTATGATATGTAGATATGTATCGTGAAGGCCGCTTTGCGTACACCATCTAGATATTATTACGAAATAAAATTATGAAAACAGAAAAACAAACCTTGTTTGAATATTTAATACACCGATCATAGGATTATCAATGACTGTTTTACATGCTCTATGCTCTTTTTGATTTTTTTTAAAACTAGTAGCGTTTGAAAACTACTATCTCACAAATATTTTACAGAATTAGCGGGAAAGCTGGACAGAAGGGAGTCGATGTTGGACAAACTTTCCTATAGCAAGTGTATCGGTCCTTGTTATCCGATATATCTCTCTAAAATTATTTTTTTCCTGCAATGCTTGTGAATCAAACTGAATTATTGGCTGGATCTACTTTTTACATCATTCACAAAAATGGCAATCACTATTGCAAATTACAGATTGGATAAAATAAACTATTATAGGTTCCCCATACTTAACTTTTTTTTTGTTGTTTGAGTAAAAATAAAATAAGAAAATTTCGTTTATTTACTGGAGATGAGAGCTGAAATTTTGAAAATGTAACTGGTTTTTGTCGTAAAATGATCTCTCGTTTCGGCATCGCATCCATTTTTATTCTATGACGAGGATCTAGGAAAATTGAATTTTTAGACTAAGAATTGTGATTTTTGCATCGAGCCGTCTTCAACTATTATGAATTGAAACATCTCGCAGATTGCTTTAGCTAGTACGATTTTGAAGCAAAGTTGACCATCTTATTTTTAGCGCTATGAAGAAAAGTATTTTAGAAGTATTTTTTTGTTTGTTTGTTTGGTTGGTTGGTTTTTTTTTTTCGATTTGTTTTTTTAAATGCGCAAATATCCTCTTCTTGACATTATTCTCTTTATCATTTGCAACAGCTGTCACTTAACAAACTAAAAAAAATAGCCTCATCGAAACTTATATTCACAAATTAGTTTGACGGACAACATTTATATCCTCTACAAATTTTATATTATCTTTTATTCAGATATGACTAAAACCAGCACCTTTATCTCTTGCCTGTCGTCTCTCATAAACTAATGCCTTATATGTCGTTTGTCTACGTATAAGCTCTGAGATAAATAAAAGAATCGTTCAAGGATTGAGAGCTACTTTGGTAGCTAGCTTTGTTGACATTTATTTTACTTCAGCTTGAACAAAAAAAAATAAATAAACGACAGCAAAAAAACCCCCCCCCCCCCCTTTTCCCCCCGAAAAAAAAAAGGAAAAAAGAAAGAAAAAAAAAAAGCTTTATCATTAAGCAACATTCACAATTGCAATGAGCGGACTCATTTTTTTTGAGATTCATGTAAAAGAAAAGTAACAAAAATATTATCTGAATGAAAATAAATTGAAATTAAGCTGAACAATTGTGATCGTATCTAATGTTCAATTTGTGATGACCTTGTAAAGTTTAGTAAGCAGTTGTGCTTTCTGTCCGTAAAAATTAATATCAAATCTTTTTTTCGGAATTTTTTTCATGAAAAAATATAAACAACATATAATTATATAAATTTGTTACACGCTTTTTACAGAAGTCAAATGAAATTTATAGCGTTACTGACTAAACTAACCTCATAACTTTATACAATAATACTTAAAGATTTAAGCTGATCGATGTTGATCTTTACAAAAAAAAATTCCTATAATGTTGGCATTAGTTTTTTCTTTGAAAAAGAATCGGATTTTGGGATATTTTGTTGAAATTTATGAGGAGAAATGCGAATGAGGAAGTGCTAGGCCCTACTTCTAGATTACGATACTTTCATCTAAGATGACCAATTGCGGCATCTTATGTAAAGTTAGTTCACTGAATAGGAAATGGGGACCAACACGGAAATATAGTATTTTGTATAAAAATATATCTCGAGGAAAGAGATATATATGAGCTTGAAGAAGCAAGCGTTGGGTTGAACGAGATGCTCTAAATTGGCATAAATTTGCATTAAGATTTAACAGACTGAAGCCTACTTGCTAACATTGTGTTCAAGATTCGTCTGCTGTAATTGCTTCTCTTGTTGTTTTTGTTATTATTCAAACTGTCAATCTGTCACACTTTTCTGACTTACACTGACTTTCTACTAATGCTTCAATTGTTTGACCTTCTACCGACTGTTGGTCTGTTTTTCTTCACGCCTATTAATTGTAACATAATGAGCTTGATCGAACGGTATGGAACTTTTATAACTTATTGAAATTTTAACGAGTTTTGCCCCAACACAGCGACACCTTACATAAACAACGTCTCGAAGAATATATATATGTATATATATTATTCCAACTTATCTTCAAACTATATATATATATATATATATATATATATATATATCGATAATACATACAACAAGTTTCGTAATTGGGAAAACCATATTTCTCTGTGAGATGTAACCTCATTGGCTAAACTGCATTGACCCTAAACAGATCTATCCGCTACAAGATTACATAAAATCTTTGCTAGAATTTCAAATGAACTCAGTTAGAAATCTATATAAATCCATATTATTGATTTACCTGACCTTTGAATTTTATATCGGTGTAAGATAAGATTAAGAACGTCCCAGAAACTGTTATCACCGTCTTAATTATTAAAACGATACGCCCACCTCTAGGCTGACCATTGTCCCGTGGTAGCTCCTTACGGACAGGACGACCGGACATCACATCTGGCTATTAGGCAATGACAGTGGCTGTTATTATACTAAAATTAACGAATAAATAACCTAGTTAATTGTAGATGCTAGTGCAATACTGTTGTTTCTTTTTGAATAAATAAAGGTAGAATCAAGTTTCAACAAAATTCAAAGAAAAAAAGCGATTTGGGTTTTTCTAATTGTGAGGTAGCTGAGTTGATTGAGGTTATAAGAGTTTCATCATCATCGTCATCATCTGCAGCATCAATAACAACAGCAGCGGAAGAGGTGATTGAAAATATAGCAACAGCAACTTGGTAACGATGACGCAGATTTGTCCCCTGCGGTGGGGACTTCTGGTCGCCATTGTAGCACTCAACGTATATGTTATCGGTAAGTAACAAGATCTTATAGGAAAACGGCAATGATGATTTATTCTGCGGAAAATTTATGCTAGATAAAATGTTGACATGTATTTAATTCAGTGTCCTTTCAGTATTATGTAACACAATTACATCCTTAACTTTGAGGCAGGCAAAAGAATAATAACTATCATGTCAAAAATATGAAAAAGAGTAAATAAATCAAATAAGTGAACAGGCGAAAAAAGCTGAAAAGGTGCTGTGAATAATCAGGGAGAAAAGCCTGTCATTCTTAGACTTAAATACAGTCGGGGTAAAAAGATAATTATTGTCAATAACGGAGCTGATGTTATCTCTCCCAATAAATCTAAGCAAGCAGCCATTGCATGGCGCCCGGGTCAAAGTATCTCACGTACTCAGTAAGTAACGAATGGCATGGATTCGGCTTCCAACCTTCGTTATATTTAGACTGCTGTTAACTCAACCTTTACAGTTGACTGCGAGAACTGTCTCATTTGAGACTTGACAGATGGCAAACCTGTATTGTCGCAAACCATTACATTGTGTTTTTTTTTTTAATCAAACCAGTGCACAGTGAACTCTACACGTGGCCTTTGTCTTCCTGAATGATAATTAAAAATGTCATGAAGTTTCTTAATATTCATAGTAACATGAACTTTTCATGTCAAATATAAAGTGAGATTTTTTTTTTATTACGGTCCGATCGCTTTTATTCTCTTGATAAAAACGTAATAATGAATGTGAGAGGTTCTAGAGGACTTTCCCTGGTGGTACCTTACTAACGACTGAAAATCAGTTTGAAGACTTAGTTGTCATTCTACTACTGCAACAACAACAACAACAACATAAAAAAATTACTACTACTACTACTACTACCACTACTACTACTACTACTACTACTACTACTACTACTACTACTACTACTACTACTACTACTACTACTACTACTACTACTACTACTACTACTACTACTACTACTGCACTACTAATATTGTTACTAACACTAGGACTACTTGTTTATATATGTGTTAGGGTGTTTTTCTTTGCTGTTTTTTTTTTATTTGATGTAAACTTTTTTTTCGGTGTTTGCTTTTGTTTTTTGTTTTTTTTTCGGTTAACACCTAAAGAATAATAATGCCATATTATGCTATTAGCCAACACTTAGCAGATGTTTCTTCTTATACTGACATATTACATTTATGGTTCATCTATATAAGCTATTAAAAGTAAAATATATCCGTAGCTCTTTTATTCTTTTATATCGCCACCAAGACCTTTTATATGGAATGGTAGTTTCTGTAGTCTTTGCAAGCCCAGTGAGAATCCATTCAAGAGGATTCTTAGTGTCCCTTGTAAGATCAGTGGGGATCCCTTCAAACTGTTTTGTGTAGACTTTGTAAGATCATTGGGGATCCCTTTAAACGGTTTTGTGTAGACTTTGTAAGATCATTGGGGATCCCTTTAAACGGTTTTGTGTAGACTTTGTAAGATCATTGGGGATCCCTTTAAACGGTTTTGTGTAGACTTTGTAAGATCAGTGGGAATCCCTTTAAACTGTTTTGTGTAGACTTTGTAAGATCAGTGGGGATCCCTTCAAACTGTTTTGTGTAGACTTTGTAAGATCAGTGGGGATCCCTTCAAACTGTTTTGTGTAGACTTTGTAAGATCAGTGGGGATCCCTTCAAACTGTTTTGTGTAGACTTTGTAAGATCAGTGGGGATCCCTTCAAACGGTTTTGGATAGGCTTTGTAAGATCAGTGGGGATCCCTTTAAACGGTTTTGTGTAGACTTTGTAAGATCAGTTACAATCCCTTCAAACGGTTTTGGGTAGGCTTTTTAAGATCAGTGGGAATCCCTTCAAATTGTTTTGTGTAGGCTTTGTAAGATCAGGGGGAATCCCTTCCAACTGTTTTGTGTAGGCTTTGTAAGATCAGGGGGAATCCCTTTAAACTGATTTGTGTAGGCTTTGTAAGATCAGTGTGATCCTTTCAAAATGTTTTGTGTATGCCTTGTAAGATCAGTGTGATGCCTTCACACTGTTTTGTGTAGTGGGAATCGCTTTAAACTGTTTTGTGTAGGCTTTATAAGATCAGTGGGAATCGCTTTAAACTGTTTTGTGTAGTGGGAATCGCTTTAAACTGTTTTGTGTAGGCTTTATAAGATCAGTGGGAATCCCTTTAAACTGTTTTGTGTAGGCTTTGTAAGATCAGTGGGAATCCCTTCAAACTGTTTTGTGTAGGCTTTGTAGGATCAATGGTCAGTGGGAATCCCTTTAAACTGTTTTGTGTAGGCTTTGTAAGATCAATGGGAATCTCTTCAAACTGTGTTATCTCAAGGCTTATGTAAGTTATTAAAAAACTGTGGCATGGTTTTAGACAGGTCTGTTTTTGAAGAGGGAAGGGTTGGAATTATTTTTTTAAACGTAAAATTATTAGGATTCTAAAATTTACAGCGTTTTTTAATTTATTTTCAAAAAAGTTTGGAAACATTTCGCATTAATTAATATTGGGCTTTTTTCAGTCATACAATGTTTCCACTATATTACGCTACTTTTATATTCAAACACAACTCTGAATAGCGACTGGATTAAAACAGAGAATGTTTAATTCTACGTCCTTAATTGATTAAAAATGTTTTGTTCTATCTCTTTTTATATACGATGGTCACAGGGCCAGATTTGATCTTCATGGCTGTATATTCGCCTTATTCGATCGACCTCTTTTTTTCGCCTGTATAACAATCTCTAATGAAAGTTATGTCACAGCTCATGCGATTATATCATGTTTTTGTCACAGCTCATGTGAATATATCATGTTTTTAGCACAAACGCTTTGTTATCACATTTACCAAGCAATTGAGTAGGGTACCTCAACTTTAGCAAGCTTAATTTTTCTTCGCTTAGCGATTTAGTCAATTTGGTGGCTTTGGGTATGAGGAGTGGTGGGGGGGAGGGGGGCGAGAGAGAGAGAGAGAGAGAGAGAGAGAGAGAGAGAGAGAGAGAGAGAGAGAGAGAGAGAGAGAGAGAGAGACCCAGTCAGGTAGCCAGAGGAACAAGAGACAGACAAATAGGCAGGCAGGCAGATAGAGGAAAGAGCGAGATAGAGGGAGAGAAAAAATAAATAACATACAGAGGAAGTGTGCCCCAGTGGACCATATATAACAAACAGAAAGAGAAGAATACTAGAAAATTAACACTCGCATCACTATTTTGGTCTTGAATTGAGACATGTCTCACAGAGTCAATAAAGACAGAGTAGACAAACTCTCCGCAACCAAAGACTTTCACCTGATGTAAAAAGAAATACATCACTTAGCATGTCATTTTCTTAGATCTGAAAAATCAGGGGACATATTAGAAGGACATAAAGAGCGCTCTTCTCAAGGCATTATCATCAAAGGCCATTGCCTACCCTAGATATCTCGCACGCTGGTGGTGATTGTCACATTCCGTTCATCTCTTATCGCATCTCGTACTGAAACCAACCCTCTCGTTTGTTGCGGTCTGTACTGACCAGCACCTCGTCACCTGGTCGTGTCATGCTGGACATAATCACTGGACACGAGGAGTAGCCAGGTACGAACCAGCACGGACATGTCCCCCTTATGCGATAAGCGATACAAGATAATCCGGACACAGTCTAGCGATAGATGGACCAGTAAGACAAAACAATGTACTTAGAAAAACTCGAGGGAGATAGCGTTATAGAATCAATTTGATTTACCAAATACAAGGCGCGTGCACATCAAGCATTCTAACCTGTTTTCATTTGCGTTTGCATCAATGGCTTTGTATTTTTATTAAGCTTATCTCCCTCCCTCCCTCCCTCTCTTTCTCTCTCTCTCTCTCTCTCTCTCTCTCTCTCTCTCTCTCTCTCTCTCTCTCTCTCTATCTATCTATTTTTCTATATCTATCTGTATCATTCGTTCTTTATTTATCTTCCTCCCTCTCTCTCTTTTTATCTATCTATCTGTCTCTATCTGTTTCATTCTTTCTTTATCTCTCTCTCTCAATCTATCTATTTATTAATTTATCTATAAACAAATTTATCTATCCATCCATCTATCCTTCTACCTCTCTTTCTCGCGCCGTCTATTCTCTCTGGCTCACCCCTACTCCTTATAAATGGGTTTGGTTGTTTGAATAAGGGCTGTATGTGCGTTTGTAATCGGAAGAGGGTGGTGGGTTAAAAAAAAAATAAAGTTTTGTAGGTTGAGTAATTATCACAGTACCAGTCCACCATGACGGTTAATCTTAGGGCCTTACCTCGGTCTGTTTAAGGTCAACAACGTGACCTTTAGCCCTAAAGAAAACCTCATTGAAAGTCTCATAATGATGGAGTGTTTTTCTATGATGCTATTTTTTAATCAATCAGAGTAATAAGTTGTAAATCCGCCCAAAGTTGTAAAGCATGTTTTTTTTTAATCTATAACTTTTGTTTTTTTAGTGATAAAAGGTGTAACGCCAGTATTTGTGCTACTCAATCTGATAACAATAGGAGTCAGGCTGTCTAACATTTGATTTCCGACAATTGTAACACTAACTTACATGTAGAAGAAAGATTGCCCAAAATTTTTAATTTTTATAACACACTTAGTACAGTCTTGCCATAAATCAGCAGAACCAGGAGCAAACCATTTTTTTTTTTAAAAAGATTGATGGCATCATGGCTTTTAACCCCTATTTTTGTCACTCCAAAAGATGCAAGATGTCCCAACGGCTGGATCACCGCCGGAAGCGGAAATACGATGACGTGCTACAGACTGTATTCTGGGCAGAGGAAAAACTTTAATCAAGCGCACAACTTCTGCTGGGGTCAGGGCGGTTACATCGCCAAGGATCTGACGTGAGTCTCACCCTGATAGCAGCTGCATCAATCTTCATTTTATACAATGTCAGGACGGTGGTGGGGGGCTTGTAGTGTAGTTGTATCGGATGCTTTAACCATAATCCCAACTACTATTATCCCCATCTCAACATCATCATCATCTTTTTCTTTATCGTCACAATCATTTATCAACTTCATCGTCACCATATTTTATCATCGTCATCGTCACGATCTTTTGTCATCTTCATCATCACCATTATTAACTTATTATCATTTTGACCTCATCATCAAGTACGCCATATTGCAAATTAATCAATTTTATTCACATTTCATCATTTTCATCATTTTGATCACCATCGTGGTTACCTTCGTCGTCAGTTTATTTGAAAAGAATTAGAAAGCAGACTTGATTTTACACTTTATCCTGTATATCTACGAAGCTAAGTGCATTGCAAGGAAATAACTTTTAAAAAATTGGACCCAAGCCCAGTAAAAATGTTAAGTAGAACAGTGGTTAAGTGGATTATTGCGCACGAAAGCAACCTCCTACCAGCTGGTGACAACTGACCCAGGCCTCATACAAAAATATCAATGCCTTTACAGAAGCGTTTGATAGTCGTTGTCTACAAAAGATATACACAGTGTAAGAGGTAAAAGTGATCAGTATTGACCTGAAGATAAATGCATAGCACTGGCACATGAGAACTATTAGGTGTCTATTTTCAAAGCTTCATACAGTATACAGAAGTCACCCTCTCCCCCCCCCCCACACACACACACACATACATACAGCGATACCATTTTTCTGCATGTTTAATCGACAAATCCGTCCTCAACGCATGTGATCTTGGTCACGTGATGATAAGTTGTAAGCGTATTCGGAGAATGACCTCTGCTTTTTTCTTTTTTTTATAAAAGAGATGGTCTTGATGATCTCTGGCAAGACGTTATAACATCAATGAGCATTTAATAAAGTAGTTTTCATCCCAAGGTCGACTTGCTCAATAACAAGAAAAAAAACAACGATTTTTAAGTAGTCGCTTTGAACATCTTTCTCCGCCCCCTTTTCAATTTATTTTTCTGCCTTTCTCCACATCTTCTCTCTCTCTCTCTCTCTCTCTCTCTCTCTCTCTCTCTCTCTCTCTCTCTCTCTCTCTCTCTCTCTGCCTCCCAACGTCTACCGATCTATGTCTTTATGTGTATATGTTTGTATAACTATTCACATATCCTCTTTACATCTGGCTTTCTATCTTTGGTATGTCTTCTTTTTTAACATACACACGGTATCTTTTCTTTTTTCCCCCATCTATTTTTGTATTCTTACTTTTTCTGCAGACTAATTTCTTAATACACACACACACAAAAAAAAAGAAAAAATAATAAAATAAAAACAATAGAAAAAAATATTTATCGCCTTCTTGTCCATTTTCATATATTCTTCATTAAGACATTTTTTTTTTATTTTCTGAACTATGGAGTTCATTACTATAGGAAAAAAGCACAGTTTCCATATGAACAAGGTACTTAATCATTCCACTCCCGTTCCTCAGAGCTGCTATACACAACAAGATCAAAAGATACATCATAAATGCTGCCAAGTCATCGTCACACGCTACTTCTTTTTGGTTGGGCCTGACTGGTAAGTCGGAAGTTCTGTGGATACATGAATAAATTGGAAGCGGAAAAATTAGATTTATACCCTTTTTAGCAGACCAAACAAATGAAAAAGGGTAAAAGAAAAAAACAATGAATCTTCGTTTGAGTAATCATGATTGGTTTTGATCTTTTTTCCGCTTCCACGACTCGCATGACTAGTTTATATATAAATTGTACTCATAAATATTAGTTACGTTTTGGTTATTCAAAAAAGCTCTGAACTGAGGAAGAGGTGGCCATACCTGCATTGATTTTTACGAGGATTTACAATTCTGTTATTTTTCAGTCAGTAAAAAGACATTATCAATGTCATTACCCCCCCCCACACACACACACACACACACACATACTCTTTACCCTACAACTCTTCCATATTACAATGTAACAAACACACCGCTCCCCTTCATCTAAATCAGACCTCAACAAGAATGGTGGACCATGGACTTGGGTGGGAGGTCCAGTACTGGGAGCCTTTAAGTATTTCGTGAGCACTCCCAGAAACACGCGCAACAAGCAGGACTGCATCTACGTGAGCACGTGTAAGTCTAAAGATAAAGATATATGTAGTTATTTCTCTGTATGTGAGCACGTGCAAGTCTAAAGATAAAGATATATGTAGTTATTTCTCTGTATGTGAGCACGTGCAAGTCTAAAGATAAAGATATATGTAGTTATTTCTCTGTATGTGAGCACGTGCAAGTCTAAAGATAAAGATATATGTAGTTATTTCTATGTATGTGAGCTCGTGCAAGTCTAAAGATAAGCATATCTGTTGTTATTTCTATATACTTGAGCACCTGTAAGTCTAAAGAGAAAGATATCTGTAATTATTTCTATCCACGTGAGCACGTGTAAGTCTAATGATAAAGATATCTTTAGTTATTTCTATCTACGTGAGGACGTGTAAGTCTAAAGATAAAGATATATGTAGCTATTTCTATGTATGTGAGCATGTCTAAGTCTAAAGATAAGCATATCTGTTGTTATTTCTATATACGTGAGCACGTGTAAGTCTAAAAAGAAAGATATCTGTAATTATTTCTATCCACATGAGCACGTGTAAGTCTTAAGATAAACATACATGTATCTGTAGTTATTTCTGTCTACGTGAGCATGTATATAAGTCTAATGAGAAAGATATATGTAGTTATTTCTATGGTCGTGAGCACGTATAAGCCTAAAGATAAAGATATGAGTAGTTGTTTTATGTATGTGAACACATGTAGGTCTAAAGAGAAAGATATCATCTGTAGTTATTTCTATGTACGACAGCACATGTAAGTCTAAAAATTAAGATAGCTGATGTTACTTATATCAATGTGAGCACGTGTAAGTCTAAAAATAAAGATATGAGTAGTTTTTATTTCTTAGTACGTGAGCACAGATAAATACACCGTTATTTTTTTCCTGTGAGCATATTTCAGTTTACATGTAAAACCCATCGTTAGCTATTTCTAACTATGAACACATGTAAGTCTTCAGACGAACTCTCTTTCTTTCTCTCTCTCTATCTCTCTCTCTTTCTCTCCCTCTCTCTCTCTCTCTCTTTCTCTCCCTCTCTCTCTCTCTCGTTCTGTCTCTCTCTCTCTCTCTACCTGTCTGTCAGTCAGTCAGTCAGTCTCTCTCTTTCTTTCTTTCTCTCTCTCTCTCTCTCTCTCTCTCTCTCTCTCTCTCTCTCTCTCTCTCTCTCGTATCCACCAGTTAAAAGTCAATAGTGTACCATTTCAAACTTCTTGCCTCAAGAAATTTATCTTACCTTTTGATCAATCTTATCAAGCAGTGCCTCACCTTTTGATCAATCGAACTCACCTATTGAGAAGTATTCAATTCTTTGCGCGGTTTTTTACTTTGTTCTCCCAGCTGAGCCTCAAGTGAAATGGCACGTGACCAACAACTGTGGAGCTAACCGAGCTGTAATCTGTCAGAGGGACTTTAACACTGTGGTTGCAACTACAAAAAGACGTTCGTTTATTTTATTGATTCTATATTAAGATTTCTTCAACCATTATGGTCTGCTTTTAGAATTTTCGTTTTCTCGATTTGAGTTAATATTTTTGGATTAACTTGAAAAGCCTGCTTTGTTTGTTTCAGTCCCCGTATTGCCGTTTATATTAGAATTAGTTGTAGATTCGCCATGATATAAACCATTACATACCACATTTAGATTTAAATTCTGCGAAACTAATGAGGCAATTTTTTTAGATTTACCATGTTCTACGAACATTTTTCTGTATACCAATCTTAGTTTATAGATTAACACAATGTTATATTAATTCCCTCTGAATATCTGCAGCCGATTTTAAAAAAAAAAATACTCTTCCATTTATTTCATTCCTAGCATTTGGTTATTTCGTGATACATGCAGCTTTTTCTCTTAATAAAAACTTAAATATAATTTGGGATTTTTTTCTTTTTTTTTTTTTTTAAATAATATTCGAGGTATATTATTCCGATATCTTTTTACTCAGGGCTCGAGCGTAACATGAAATTGATTGAATATGTCAGTAACATTAAATACAATTCAGAAAATGGTGGATAGAAAACATGTCTTATATTGTTGTTTGCGTTGGTCAGCACCTCGAGTGAACTGCCCCAGAGGATGGACAGCCAACCAGGGCCTGAAGACTTGCGTCCGTCTGTACACTCAGCCGAAGACCTGGCCAGACGCCAGGGACGCGTGTCAGTCTCAGGGCGGAGATCTCGTGATCATCAAGAATGGTCAGACCAACTCTTGGGTCAACGGTAAGTCTAGGAGGACAAGTCAAAGCAACTACTTCTGAGAGAGCGCCAACAGCTCAGTTGGTAGAGGTTTGGGCTGGCAAAAGGAAGTCTAGGGGGTCGATCTATTACTTTGTCAAACTGTAAGTAGGATAGACTCACATCTAGCTAACCCTATCCGGGGTTTACAGAAAAGCCGCTGTCTCTGTATCAGATTCTTAGAGAAAGCTATGAGACGTCAAACTAACCAAAACAGTTTTTCTGAGAGATTTTCATGTGGATTTTAAAACAATCTTTATTTTGTCTCATTCTTTCAATTTCGACAAATTTTTTTCTCATGAAACTTGGTCGTAAAGAAAAAAAAAATTAGGATATGCACTTCGGAAATTCAAAAGGATTCCTCCGAATAGATGGCTGGAAGGAGATCGTTTCAAGAGAAAGGATAAAACCTGACAAATTTAACATCTTAACAGATATTTCCTACAATAGTAAGGTTCACCTTTTTTCCATTATATATGTAGATCTTTGATATTCACAAAGCAGTGAGATGGTGAAGACATTCAATTCTTTATTTCCCCGTGTTGAATCCGTAGAAGATAACACAAAAGAATTCAAGAAGGAAAAAGGAAATGCCATGAACTGGTAAGGACAGATCTAAGATTAAGAAAGTTGGAGGCAGTTTGAGTAAGTCAGAGTGAGAAAGATGAAGGTGATGATGATGATGAGGATCATGTTAATGATGATGGGAATGACGATCGAGAATGCTGATACTAATGATGATGTTGATGAGGATGCTCATGATAACTATAATGATTGTTATAAAGATGATGATGAGTATTATGATTGTTATGATGATGATAATTATAATAAAGATGATTATGAAGAGGAGGCGGTGAAGCAAGAGAACCACGAGGACACATTTTTCCCTTCTACACAGGCTTGGTAGCAAGACAGAAAGGAGTTTACTGGATTGGCTTGCATGACAGACAGAAGGAGAACCAATTTGAGTGGCTTGACTCAGATTTGAAGGTAACTGTCTTTTAGTTATTATGTCCTACTTTAGGTTTGTGAAGCGTTGAACAGAGTGATTCAACACGATTCATGCCCGAGTTATACCCAAAAGCACGGCCCAAACTTTCAGTGTCGACTGACATAATTTCTGAACGATAGTGTCTGCCCTACAAGAATCTAAACCACACAAGACAATTCAAATTTCAACACAGAAACTGCTGTAAAATATGAAACCAAAACATGAGCACAACAAGGAGGTACCAACGCAGGTCTCTTTTATACCTCTCATTGTGTTTTCTTCTTGTTCTTCCTCTTCTTTTCTTTTTCTTATTTTAATTCTATATATGAAATGACGTGCGCATTTGTTTTTCTGCACGAATCACGATCTAAGCAGACTTCAATGTTGTCTTAAATTCTTGAACAACTTATAGCTTCCCCGCTTAGAGCTGCAACCAGAGAGAATTCTGTGTTAAAACTAACATTAAGGCACGGCATTTAATGTTGTCTCTATCGCAGGCCACCTTCACCTACTGGAACAATAATGAACCGAACAACTACCGCGGCAACGAGAACTGCGTGGCGCTACTGGGTACCCGCAACAACAAGTGGAACGACGCGTCCTGCCAGGTCAAATACCGCTACATCTGCCAACACGCGCCCTGTAAGTAGTGCTGAGCGAGTCCACGTTTCTTAACTGTGTTTCTAAAAGCTCTTTCCAACAGCCTTGTCGTCTATATCATGAAAGTCTGAGAGCCTCTGAGACTCTGGAGTTCTCGAAATCATCGCATATTGTCGTTTCTGCTTGGACTCAAATAAGCAGTTGCATTCCACTGCTTATAGGCCAGTTGCAGACTTAAAAGATTTTCTCTTGTAAAAAAATAAAATATGTTTTACAAGCCAGTTGCAGACTTAAAAGACTTTTTCTTATAAAAGATAAAGTATGTTTTACAGGCCAGTTGCAGACTTAAAAGACTTTCTCTGAAAATAAAAATACAATATGTTTTACGCATATATTGCCATAACATTATTACTTTAACATTTTGTTAAGGTTTAGTAAACTCCACTATGCTGGAACCCACAGAAGCGCTGATAGCTATGGGATTAAAATCCCTGCCATGATATACACATGGACAATTTTCGTGGGTTTCACTCCCATACAGTCGATGGGTGAATTTGAAGCTCCATCTTTTTGTTATAAAGAAAAAGTTTAAGATCAGCTTATTGGTGATGGTTTTTAGGAAAAATTGAAATAGTCAAGATTCAGAGCGTTTTACTCTCTCAGAATTTCACCACATAAAAGTTCTTACAATTTGGGTTTCTTTATAAATTTGGAGCCCTTCTCTAAATAATTATGTGGGAATGCCATAGTTATAATGATGATAAGTTGTTTTTTCTTTGAAATATGAATATAGATTTCTAATTTTGAAAATCTATTTTGTTTCAGTGGGTACACCTGTTGGAGCGACTTCACCCGCCAGTAAGTTGGCTCTAACCATAATGCATCACTAGCAATCAAGTTCATTTTGTCACCCAAACCATTTGGTTTGCATCTCTTATGGTAATATTCACTGATTCTGGAGGCGTTCGCAAAAACGACTACTCATTAAACTAACATCAAGATTAAGAAATCTTAAAAATGTATTACTTTGTTAAGATATATGAAGTTTCAGATCTCCTGACACTAGACGGCATTAAATATTTACAACTTTAAAATTTTTCCCCTTCGGAAATGACGAGTTTAGTATCATCAAATGAATTTATTACTGCTAAATCCAACCTCTGTATAGATTAACCTTTGAACCCTTGGATTTCTCACCGTTATCCTCGCTCGCGATGATCTCGTGTAGCCCCAGCCAGCAGGAACTGTGGAGC
Organism: Elysia crispata; assembly: GCA_033675545.1. Lineage (NCBI taxonomy): Eukaryota > Metazoa > Mollusca > Gastropoda > Plakobranchidae > Elysia > Elysia crispata. Next base: position 209,136 of record JAWDGP010003448.1, read on the forward strand.
AGGCTGGGAAGATGTGCCCAACACTGACATCTGCTACCAGTTCAGCACAGAACGCCTCTCCTGGCTCGACGCCCGCGCCCAGTGCCAGCAGGGGGGCGGAGACCTCGCAACGATCGCCAACGTGCAGGAGGCTTTCTACCTCTCAGGTTAGCTTTTTGACCCTCATTCCAACCCGTCTTTAATGGTTTGATATTCACTCCAAAACCTTAGGAGCTCAACATCTCAGTGTCCGTTTTGATACTCATAAGAAACTTTTAGGAGCCGAACCGCTCAGTTATGATTTTGATATTCATTACAAACCCTTAGGAGCTTAACATTTGATACTAATGACTAACTGTTAGGAGCCAAATCTCTCAGTGACTATTTTGATACCTACAACTAACCCATAAAATCCAAACCTCTCAATAACCATTTCGCTACTCACAAGAAATTCCTAGGGGCCATACTTCTCAGCTGACCATTTTGATACTAATGACAAACTGTAGAAGCCAAATCTGTCAGTGACCATTTTGATTCTTACCAACAAACCTCTTTGGTGAGCTTTTTGATGCTCATAACAAACCCTTTATATTCAAATGTGAAAGATGACATTTTGATAGCCATTGCAAATTCTTAACATCCAAATTTACCAAATTTCACTATTGGTTGCCATTGAAATCCCCACCTATCTATTTTGCTCTCTTCATTCTAGAGGAACTTCTATTATAATTTGAAAGAAATATTCTAATCTTCAATCAGTTACCTGCAAGAGTCTTGCTGCGCTCAAAATATCTTGAAATGGAATTGATGTTGTGCTAAGTTAATGACTTTAAATAAATTCAACAAAATTTAGAGGCACCCCAATTTCTTACAGTCCTTCCTTCCGTTTCAATTGCAGGCCGATCTATGGCTCTGGACAGTGATTTCTATTGGATCGGCGCCAATGACAGAGCAACGGAGCAGGGTTGGCAGTGGGTTGACAGATCTCCATTTGCTTTCCTCAACTGGGATGTCAGTAAGTTGTTAGCTGGAGGCGTGGCTTGATCTTCCAGGATCCGTACTTTTCTACTATGGCTAAAGCTATTAACTAGAAGAATAATTTATCAAGAATTTTTTCTCAAGGGCAGTGACAATAAAGAAAAAAACTGTAGGGTATAAGACATCAAGATTAACCTCGATGAAAAATGCCATGAGGACATCCAAGGTATACGATGAAACTAATTCTTTTCGATTTAAAGTTTGCAAAAGTTTGTACAGAATACAAAAATTATAAATTTTTGTCATTTCATCACTGCGCCAGCAGAATGGCATATCTCACTCTTTTTTGTAGTTTTGAGAAAGTTAAAAAAAAACGAAACGGTTTATTGTCGTGTAGTCTCCATGGAGAGCAGCCATTTCAACTACACCAGGCCAAAGAGACATGTGCCAAAATATTGGCGGTGTATGAGATATGCTGTCCTGCAACTAGGAGGTCTACAGTCATTTTGACATATCTCTGAGTTATGCCAAAAAGACACTAGGATCAGAAAATAATGACTCATCAACTGAGATATGCTATTATTGTTTTTCTTTAATTAGTTTAAAACAGTTCGGCGCGCTTTAATGTTAACTGCAGCATAATATTGATATTGACTTAACAAACGCATTGATATGCTAATGTCAAATTGACATATCTCTGAGATATGCATCCTGGCGATTATTTCTTGCGGTGAAGTGAAAAAGAACGAGAATTCCGTTCCCTTCTTTAAAACTTTATAGCGGAAAAGACGTGGAAATATTTTCAGCCATTCAAATGATTTAAATGATCTTCCGGACGAAAAGACCAGTGCGCAGACATGATTGTGCAGACATTTAAGGGTAACATTTTCTGTTTGGAAATTAAGATGCCATAGTTTTATCTGACAATGTCTCTTAGTTCGTTTCCCAATGTACAGGGCAACCAAACAACGCTCACAACTCAGATTGCGTCGCCATGGTAAAGAAATCTGGAGCATGGGATGACTTTCCCTGCCAATCACGCTATGGCTACATCTGTGAAAAGAAAGGTAACAAGAACAAAGATAATGCTATAATTGCAGCTGGTACAGTTACTACTACGGAATCGAAGATATCTTATACAGCTCCAGATCTTACATATACACTTCTAGGTGTAAAAATGCTGTGATATAAAAATTTAAATAAAATAATATTAGTTGAAAGAAAACATGAACAATGAAAGCACAGTATTAACTTTATATCATTGAAATACACTGATTTATATAAATGATAAAAGAGCTTTGGAGGTTGGCTTCCTTTGTAAAGTACAATAGTGAATTTTTTTTTTTAGACTTTTTACAATTTTTAAATAGTATATTCATATGCCGATAATCAAAATCGCGAAAAGCAATTTCATTTTTGCGTGGTATGGCACGGTTTAAAAAAAAAGAAAAAAGGAGAACGTGGACATTGCACATAAATGTTTATTGTATCAACCTTAAGGATGCAGCGGCCTTTTTTGTCTTCCATTGATATTGATTTTTTTTTTTATTTAATTGCTTTGAAGATAATCAATATTCTTCACATCACAAAAATGGTAGTATTGCGTCATAGTTTCAATCGACGAGACAAAATGACTGCTATCAGTTGCCTTACATTTATTCTTTCATTGATCAAAGTAAGAATCAGTACTCGTTTAGAGCTAACTTTCTCAAAGGTGAAACCTACTTTCTTCTCCAGCTTTCAAAGTGCTTACGTTAGGTATAAATGGATCACTGTATTTGGGAGGGGTGACATTTGAGAGATGGAAGCGTTCATTTAAGTCAGTCATTGTGTTTTCTTTCTGCTTTTTTTACCAAAAATATTACATATACTTATGCATTCTTTCAACTTGGCATACAGGTCGAGTAACCAAGCCAACTCCTAAACCTACCACGTCGCCTTCTCGACTGCCAGGTAAATGTCTGATTTCTTGGTAAAAAATAAAACTGTTTTAAACTTTTAAAATCCCTCTCTGTATTATTGTTTTAAAAGTAAAACTAACCGATTTAATTATGAAACCTTTTTGAACAGTAATTCCCATTTTTTCCGCTTCTATATTAAAACGAAAATATGGAATTCAGAGCTCTAAGTAAAACCAATTATAAGCCGTAAAAATAAAACGTTGTTTTATTATGTTTCAATTTTTTTTTTGTTTTTGTTTTTTTATCATAATTTCCTTCATGAAATCGAAAAGAGTGTGAGACTGCTCAAGATTAGCATGGTATTAAAGTGTAGAGTATGTTTTTTTTCTGCTCCAGTCTTGATTGTTGCAGTTCCAAAACTGATTTCAAATAAATTACTTTAACTTCTAAACTTATTTGGTGATTCCACCATCGTGTCCCCAGCTAACCAAAAGTGGGGCTGTCCTCGGGGCTGGGCCGACTTCCGCGGGTCCTGCTACCAAGTGTTGCGGTCAACAGGCGGTATAGATTGGGCCACAGCTGGTCACGTGTGCTCGGCCAGGCTATCTCACCTGGTATCCATCACGGACGATGCAGAGAATAAGTTTGTCTACAGCTTGATCCCCAGAAGTAAGTCCCTGAGATTTCTGATATTCAGAGGTAACGCCCAGGTTTGCACAGGAAAAGAAATTGAGATGGTTCGAGTCTCTCTTCCCATCAGTTTGACATATCACTTGATCTTTTACTCCGTAAGGCTTTCCTACAACCCAAACTAGCTCAACTCACAATCATGTTTTTTAAGAGCATTGCAAGATTGAGAGATCTCTTAGGTTTCTTAAAATTTCATGCGATGCAGGTTACTGTAATTTATATATATATATATATATATATATATATATATATATATATATATATATATATATGAATATAAGGCAGTTTTATGAACCAACCTTATTTTTTTTCTGTAGGATTATATTCAGTCTAACCATCTCCTTTGTCGGTTTGACGACGACCTGACATCTCTGTGACCCTAAACACTAGCGCTGCACTGATTCATTGCCTCTAGATCTGAATTAAAAGGTTGCTCACCAACGCTGGTTGTACAAATTGCGACCGTAAAAGAGCAAATCGATTTAAAACTGTTTACTATTTCAGACAACATGTTCATAAATTTCCCGCAAATGTTTTCTCGGATTCCTCCCTCGCCTCTTCCAACCAACAACATTGACCATCTTCATTCTACTCCAGACTTCTCCGGATATGTTTGGACTGGACTGAACGACTTGACCACCGAGAACACATTCGTGTGGTCAGACAACGTGCCAGTGACCTACACACTGTGGAACAGACGCGAGCCTAACAACCTGCACGAGGAGGACTGCGTCGTCATGCTGGGCAATGTAAGCTATCAGCACCATCATTATCACTATCATTATGATCAGCGTTTTCATCCCTACTATCATCATAATTAACATTTCATCACCACCGCTATCACCATAATCAGCCTTACATCACCATTGTTATCATCATAATCAGCCTTACATCACCATCGCTATCATCATCATCGTCATCATCATCAGTATCATATACTATAATTATCTTTTTTTATTATCATCACAAACATGATCATATATCAACATCACATCTCCCTCGACATCACTTTCATCTTTATCCTCCTTTTCCTCCTCGTCCTACTCATCATCATCATCATCATCATCATCATCATCATCATCATCATCACCATCTTCATCAACACTATCTTCCTTATACCAAAGGCGCTGTCCAAAATGTGAGGCATTGTCCTAGAGGAGATAAATTTAGATTTGAGTATATTTGTAATTTCCACTACTTTGTACATCGAATTTGATTCAAATCAAACAAATCGATTCGTCGATTCCGTTCTTGAATTCTGTGATCAGAGAAAGAAAAATGAACAAAATAAAAGAAACAGACAAGACGGGAAGCTTGATTGTACAAACATTTTGACAAATCCACATTTTTCACTCTTCATTCCTTTCATCGAAATTCGCTGGGAAGAAGTTCGTTGCAATAACTAAAATACGACCCCGTCCTTATTTGGAACAAAAAGATTACGGACTTTATCCTTTTAGTTGCTTTCAGTAGCTTTATATAACATTTTCAAAGCTGTTTCTTTAGATTTTTCAACATCAGATTGTCACTGATGGTGAACTGGGCTTATGTAGAAACGATCAGTGCATAAGTCCAATGTTTGCCTTATCATTAATCCCTCCATAGCACGACCTGACCGTATTGAACGTATCCCCAGAGTGGCAAATGGAACGACGCACGGTGCAGCACCAAAGTTCACCTTATCATCTGTAAACAAGCGAAGAGCGCCCAGCCCAAAGGTGGAACTCCAGAGCAGCAGGGCTGTCCCACTGTGAGTAGAGAGCTCTAAATGTTGACAGTAAGCAACGGGGAGAGAAAAAGTTGGAGCAGTAGATCAGAGAGAGAGAGAGAGAGAGAGAGAGAGAGAGAGAGAGAGAGAGAGAGAGAGATGCACACACACACACACAGAGTCAGATAGACAGACAGAGATAGAGACAATTGGATTAGCTGACAATGACATAAAAGCGAAGCGAGTCGGGCATATATATACACAATAATCTTAGAGACAAAACATACATAGACACACAAACACAACCAATGCGACAGGAGAATATTTCTACATTCTGAAAAATCTTCTATGACATAATTTTTTAGGCTTCCTTCATATTATGCCTATATACATGCGAATCCTTGGCAATGACTACTACTGACCACCAATGATGACCATGTTTGGTCCCCAGCATGCTATCGGGTATGAGGCCCAGTGTTACAGCTTCATCTATTCGCCGGCCAGAACCTTCACAGATGCCCAAGCTTTCTGTAAGAGGAAGAATGGGAACCTGGCGACCATTGATAACGGGTAATCACTTAGATATAGAGTAAGTTCCCATCGAGTTTTTTTTTTTTAAACGTTTTGTGGTACTTTAGCCGGAATAAAAGCATGTAGGGAGCAAAGGTACGCGTTTGAGAGCCTTGAAATATTGAGAAAATAAAAAGACCGGCAGCCTTTTCTCTCTTTAGATATAAATATCGATTATTCCTGATTCATTTGACAATCATCCACCGAAAGATTCACAGACTCTTCAACTTGATCAGTGTTCCCACTTCTCTCTATCTTCAGCTCCTGAACGTAATAGTAATCCTAGATTGTTTAACCTTCCCTAAGTCTATCTCAGAATCTACTACCGTTCCACTTCTCAGACTTGTGCAGGCGTTTATCGGGGCTGAGATGGTGCGCATGCCAGGTACGGGCTACTGGATCGGGCTGCACTCCTCAACCACTGGCACCAACGACCAGTACGCGTGGACATCCAACTTCACGGTGGACTTCACCGCTTGGGACAAAACACATACAGGTGAAGTTCCGAATGTTTATAGCCATCACTGAAAAGCTAAAGTTGAGTTTAAACTCCAGAGGACAGAGTTTAGTTTTTGATCCGCGGGCTCCAGATAGCTCAGTTGGTAGAGCACTAAACTGACAATGAGGATGACCTGGGTTTCATCCTGGGATAACATGGCGTTGGATCAAATCGAATCAGGTCTATCTGTGTCACCGTTTTCGTATTAGATTCTTTGGTAAATTTAGAAATGTAAAACCAATCAAATGAGGATGAAAACTCGGTGAAATAAAATCCATGGACTGGGAATGCGAATAGACACGAACTCGATGTTTTAATATGGTACAGGTTATGCTGTTCCATGCTAGTATACAGAGTATAAGGTTGGGAATCATCTATTCACTCATTAAGGAGAACGATCCTTGTGCCTGTCAGACAGAAAAAAAACGGTATTTACAAAGTGTCGTGTTATTCCACGTATCCTTCTTAACTTCAGCAAGTAACGTCATCGAGAAGGGGATCTAGAGTTATTTTTAGCACTCATACAGTGTATTACAATTAATCTTTCTTTATGGCCAATAATCACCAATCTATCAAGGGAAAAACAAAAATGCCTGCCTCTCACTCCCCCCCCCCCCTTTTCTCTCTATCTCTCTCTCTCTTTCTCTTTCTCTCTTTCTCTCTCTATCTCTCTCTTTATCTCTCTCTTTCACTTTCTCTCTGTCTCCCTTTCTGTTCCTCTCTCTCTCTCTTTCTCTCTCTCTCTCACTCTCAGTGTCTCTCTCTTTCTCTCTATCGCTGTTTAACCCAACTCATATCTCCAACCTTATCAGGCAACGAGAAGAACACTTGTGTGTTCATGAGAACAGCTCGCCCGGCCGGTCTGTGGGAGAACAAGGACTGTAACCAGAAGATGCCGTTTCTGTGTGAAACACAGCGTAAAGGCTTCACCACGGCGGTACCGACAACCACAACAACTTCACGACTGCCGTGTCCACCGGGGTGGTGGGGCTGGGGAAAGCTCTGCTATAAGGTGCATTTATTTTGTTCACGTGTTCATCACCGCAGCATTGTTTTATTTTCAGCACCTTATCATCATCTTCAGCGTCAATAATAATCATTTAAATCATTAACATTAACATTTTCATTGACATCATCATCAGAACAAGATGTCATATGTGACCAGAGAGACGGGTTAAAAAAAGAAAATAGTCAATGCTATTGAAGGGTGCCACAAATCGAAACTTTAGCATTCATTACCACGCATTGATATTGATTACATTAAAGTTTAGATAAGTATTAACATAACAAAGATAAAATAATTGCACATAAATAATCAAGTGCATCAGACTTTCTCAGACTTTTTAATGATAACCAAGATACATAAAGTTTAGGCCATTACCAAAGGAACAAAATTGTATATGTTTAATTGGTTGCTCAGTTTATTTCATTTGTTAAAATAGCTACGAACGATTGTAGGGCTGAGTTATACAAAACGTCAGATCGCGAGATGCAAAATATCAGACCTGTTAGATCAACCATACGCCTTATTGACAAACTAGACTGACTCAAGCGCCTAACAGATCAAAAATAAAATCTGAAGCGCCTTCATAAGGCGTTTAAGGTTGTATGGTTGATCTAATAGGTCTTAAAACCTGAATATTTGGGCTAGCAAGGGTTACAGGAGCTTTGATATAGACTGATATATTGCATCACACGATCTGACGTTTTGTATATCTCACCCCTACAATCGCTCGTAGCTACTTTAACAAACAAGACGGACTCAAGCACATAGAGGATCAAATATAAATTCTTAAGCGCCTTATAAACCAACAAACAGCGCCTGTTGGGTCAAATGGTCCTTCTTCAGTGACTTTCCGATTCAGACCTAAGTACCTGCCAGATCAAATGGACAGTCTAAAATAAAACGCCTAGCGCCTGTTAAATGAGGTATTCACACTTTAGCGCCTATTAAGCCAGATTTATCATTCAGACTTATACAATTTCTCTCTCTCTCTCTCTCTCTCTCTCTCTCTCTCTCTCTCTCTCTCTCTCTCTCTCTCTCTCTCTCTCTCTCTCTCTCTCTCTTTCTTCCTCCCCCAGGGCTTTGTGATGAGCCTGGACAAGATGCTCACCTGGACCGACGCTCGTGATTATTGCGGGACTCTGGCAACAGGAGGCACCCTCGCCACGATTCGCAGCAAACCTTTCGAAGAATACCTAAGAACTAAAGTTCTTAAGTGCGTGTTACTCACATCTTCTGTCTGTCTGTCTGTCTGCCTGTTTTTCTCTTTTCTTTCTCTCTCTGACTCTCTGCTTCTCTCTGTCTCTCTAAGTCTCCAACTGTATATCCATCTCTCTCCTTATCGTCTATTTATCTACCTATCTTTTTCTTTCTTTACCACACTCTCTCTATCTATATATCTCTATCTTCACACTGCTGTCCCTCTTCCAGGCAAGTGAAGCTCGGTAAGATTACGCAAGGGTTGGGCCCATTCCATAGACGTATTAATGCTTGGCTGTATACGTTTTCTAAACAGAGATAAAAGACGAGAGCGATAACCAATTACTGAGACAGGGAAACAGAGACAGGGAGACATAGATAGATTGATAGATAGATAGATAGATAGATTGATAGATAGATTGATAGATAGATAGATTGATAGATAGATTGATAGATAGATTGATAGATAGATTGATAGATAGATGTATAGAGAGCAGAAAATATCCCCAATCTAGAACGTCAGCATCTGGGCGATGGTCAAATTTTGTAAAACTTACGCCTTCTGCTAGGTCAAACTGTTATCACAGGAGTCGACCCAGAAATAGAGATAAAGACAGACATCCCAAGCAGAGAATGTGTGAAGAATTGCAGAGAAGATGTCCAAATTTTTATCTCTATTTATGCGTCGGACTTTTATAATGCTTTTTTCTTTTTTTTAAATTATGATTGTTAATAGATGCGCAATAATTACTCAGACGTCTTTATTTTAGAAGATTTAAGAATAACCGAAAGTAACTTTATTTTTCGTGAGCAACACTTATGCTCATTTCAACATCTTTTATTTCACGACTTAACTAAATTCCAGGATAGTAAGAAAACTCTTCAATACTTTCTCTAACTACGGTTTTTGTTTCGTTTTCTAGTGGCGCATCTGGGTCCTTCTGGATTGGTCTGAATGACAGAGATTCCGAGTCAGGTACGGCAACTAGCTAAACCGTGTGCCACAAATCAGATTCACTGAGTGTGATGAATGTAGGGATGTGTAAAAATTCTATACATGTACTTTATGGGATTGAAACGATGACATCTTGAATCTTATAAATATGTTTAAGCCTATTGTAAACGTGAAATTGCTAGACATCATTCACTACCAACGATTTCCCATTATTCATATAAACTAAACGCAGTCATTTGGATCGATTACAAAGTCATTCAAGATGGCACAGTTTTCTGTCTTGGATATTCCCCGAATCGATTACTATCTTTATCTCATTTCTCTTTCACTCCCAACCCTATTCCTTCCAAAACAAAATAACAAAAGGTTACGAGTGGCTTGATGGGTTCCCACTCAAATACACTCACTGGGCCTCAGGAGAACCAAACGACTACATGAGCAGGTAAGAAGAGAAGATAATCCTCCATGTACTTATCATAAAAAAGCTCATCCTGCTGTAAATAGTGGGCAAAGCGGAATAAGTTTAAAGAAAATGGAGAATTGATAAAGACGGCGTAAAAATGTGTATGAGATCGAGATTAGGTTTGAACAGAAGACATCGAGAGTTTGAAATGACAGTGTGAAGTTTCTTTATAATGATCTGTACGAGCATACGCTTGGCATTCTTATTTCTCCAAATTTCTCGGTGGTGAAGCCACTGCATCGACACTGAGTTCAGGCGATGTCGAAGGAAAGGGATATAGGAGTTGGGAAAGACGAATATCGTCATAAGAATTATTTGTTATGGAATGGTGTGGTAAAAATTCCTCTTTCGAAATCTAATTTTGTGACATGAAAACCTTATGCTGTTGTCGATTTCTTTACAACAGCCTTTTCTGTTAAGAACAGCCTTTTAATAGGTCTCAAACAACCTGAATATTGCCGAGATATCTCAGAACAGCCAGTAAAATTGAAGTGGTCCCAGAACAGCCTGCTTGAATAGTTTGATGTGATCTCGAACAGTCTTCACAGTCTGAGAAGATTTGAGAACAGTTTGTACAGTATGCTGTGTTTTCGAACAGCCTACACAGTCTGAAGTGATCCTAGCCTGAGCAGTTTGGTGTGGTTTCATAAGAGGCAATTAGATTTCGGAATGCTTTTAGTGCAATCTTATCCGCTTTAAAGTGTTTTCTGACCAGTCTGTCCGCGTGGCATTGACCTCAAACTTCTTTGACAGACCAAACCATCTCTGTCAGGGATAACGACGTTAACGCGCTTATACTCACCCTTCATTCAACCTCAGTGGCGAGTTTCGAACCTGTGCGTGAAAGTTCTTGCACGTCTCAAGGTTATTACTCTGCTAAGTGACCACCCTAATTTCTTTTCTTTTTTTTTTATTTTATTTAACGTTGCACGTCATGGTTACCATCAAAATAAGAGCTCAAATGTAAAATTAATTTGTATAGAGTGGCTGTTTCTCAAACTGAAAAAGAGGCAACATAATGGCAGTGGTGTTTTTTACTTGTTGCTCTTCTAGCGAATGTAGAACTAACCATGGCCTGCTGTTTAACCCACCGTATTCCGTCTCTCCAGAGAGGACTGCGTGCAGTGGCTGCTGCCTGCAAACACCTGGAATGATAACTATTGTTACCTGGCCCAAAACTTCATTTGCCAGATTCCCAGAGGTGAGCACACGTTGGAACCGCTAACTTGCCGACACATAATTCTTTCAATTAGGATTAAACAAAGCGTTAACTTTGAACGTTCTTTTCTTTTAAATGATTCTTGGAAGATGGGGCAAGGTTTGAAATGGTGCTTCTACTCCATCTTCGTCTTTGTTCCTGTCTAGCTTCGAGTGTTTGCGTGTATTTCTTTCTCTAACATTCACTCTCTATCTCATTACCCCCTGCCCACCTCCTTTCTCTCTCTCTCTCTCTCTCTCTCTCTCTCTCTCTCTCTCTCTCTCTCTCTCTCTCTCTAATTATAATACCTAAATACCAGTCAATTTATATGTCATTATATTTATTCATCTACATGTAGATGGCTTTCTAGATTATCTATCTAACTGTCGGTTGATCCAGCTATCTGTCAGTATACGTAACTATTTTTAATCTATCTATCTCTTTTTCGACTTATAACCATCTCTTTGCCATAGAATTGCGATATAATTATATATATTAAATACAGAGACAGAGGGAAAAAGAGAGAGAGAGAGAGAGAGAGAGAGAGAGAGAGAGAGAGAGAGAGAGAGAGAGAGAGAGAGAGAGACAGACAGACACAGAGAGAGAGAGAGAGAGAGAGAGAGAGAGAGAGAGAGAGATTATCATTTTTCTTTCAGAACTCATTTTTGTTCAAAAGCAAACTTCTTTTTATCTATTTGTTTACTGAAAGTCGATTTTAGAGATCCGTTTGTCTTTAAAAAAAATGGATCGGAAAAATTAGGATTTGGAACTTTAAGACTCATTCTAATAAGGTTTAAAACGTTCCTCTTCGCTTAAACCTGCTCACCCAATTAGGTTATTGTCTTGGAACGTTCAAACACGTCCTGAAGTTAAAAAAAAACCACCTGTATGAACGAAAAATCTCATGTCTTGGGTTAAGGTTTATCTCAACATATCTTTGACTCAAATACTTTATAGAACTACTCTATTGAAATTTTCAGTCTTAAGCAAGGCTTCCTAATATACAGTCATATTTTCCAGTGAACTAACGTTTCCATGTTTGAGTTATACTGCTAGTGATCTATTTCTTTTAATTTTTGTGCATAACTGCACTCAAAACATATTTGAATTATTCAGCCTATAGGCCTATACAAGAAAAATATCTAATTGTCCTAAGTCTGTCAAAAATTTAAATGATGTAGCTTACTCTTTCTTTTAATGCAAAAGTTCGTTCCCTTCGAACCCTAACCCTATCCCTAACCCTAACCCTATCCCTAACCCTATCCCTAGCCCTAACCCTATCCCTAACCCTGCCTGTACGTTAGGAAGTCTCGGTCTTTAACCAATGTTTCCATGGTTTATATAGCTAAACAAATTAATCAATTGACATTTTGTTCTCACAGGTTCAGTTGTGACAACACCGAAACCCACCCCAACACCTGGGCCCCAGAGTGAGTAGCTTAGAGTGGGACAACCAGAACAGTCTGGTGTGTTATCACCTGGGCAACACGCTCGTCTCGGTGGCAGTCACTGGACATGTCAATAATAATTCATGAGGGTGGGGGAGGTCATGATGGTGATCAAGATGATGACCCATGATGGTTATGATGCTGATAATGATGCTGATGATGATGATGATGTTGGTAATTGCGATGATGATTATTATGATGTTGGTAATTACGATGATGATGATTATTATAATGATGATGATGATGAGATGATGATGATGATGATTATAATGATGATGTTGGTAATTACGATGATAATTATTATAATCATCATCGTATGAGGATGAAGATGATAATGATAAAGGTGAATATGTTGATGGTATTTTGAAAGAATATGCGGATCTGAAGGAGCTGCAGGAGGAAATCAATAATTTGATGTTGAAGTGGAACGTCCATGTGTCGTGTGGTCTGTTATCTCGATGACATAGGGAACCTTGTAGCCGCGGCGAGCTGACTTTTATTTGGAACTGGAAAGTTTCCAGCTCAGCTTTACCCTTCCTCACGGGATGAAAATTTTGCGGTGTTTCGGTTACAACTATGAGCATAACAAACTCAAATTCTCCTCACTCCAGACAGTAGTGAAAGCTGTTGATATGTAAACCAAGGCATTTCTCTCAACTTTTAAAAAAGAAGAATTACATTTTTCATTGCATATTTTATGTACGAAATGTAAAATAACTAAGAAGCGAATGTCATTTAAAAGAATTAGTTTTCTATTATATTGGGTATTATTTTCCGAACATAGAATGAACAAAATTTATTTGAATCTTTACTCCCGCTCCACCCATTCCCTCGCCTCTTCTTATTCCACTCCTCTCCAGGTCTGCAATGCGGCAACAGCTCGTGGACAGAGTACAACAACAACTGCTACTTCGTGAGCGCGATCAGCGGTGACATGACCACAGCTACCTGGTTCGAGGCTCGACTTGCGTGCCTGGACATGGGTGCAGACCTCGCATCTATCTCAGGGGATGACGAGAACGGCTATATCACTTCTGTAGTGAGTTGCACTTTCGCGTGCACGTGTGTGTAAGGTGGGGGGGTTGGGGGAGTTAAAAATAGGGTATTGGATGGGGAATTTGGAATCGGAACAAAAAGAAAAAAAGAGAGAGAGAGAGAGAGAGAGAGAGAGAGAGAGAGAGAGAGAGAGAGAGAGAGAGAGAGAAAAGGAGGAAGAAAATTAGGGAAGGGATAAGTGAGCGTGGTTTAACTTGAAAGAGAGTAGTAAAAAAGAAACGAGGGAGAAACTAAGCGTGTATTTGTCAGGGTGCGTAAGACAGAGGAGGAATGAGGGGGATAAAAACAATTCTTAATCTTAACCAGTTTTGAATGGAGTTCCATACACAATAATTCAATTTTTTTTTACTAACTGCTTTGTTTAAACTGTTTTGTTCCGAAAACTCTTTCATATATGGCCAAATATAAAAATAATTTAGAATGTAACGTATATAATTATGTATTTACTATCATCCCCTATATTTCATTGAATATAAACATTAGGTAAAGCTAGAATAATTCAATGTTGTAGAAGTTTTGTAGTGCTCGAAGCTATAACATGTATCATTGTTGAAAAATCCCAACCTCTGTTTCCACAGATAAGCGCTCACCCCCAAAACGCTTTTTGGATCGGCCTGAACGAGCTGGATCTAGACACCTACAAGTAAGTCACAGTAAAGGTACACATGTTATGTTCAGGTATGTTCTAAGTGCCCAGCCAACTCATAATTCTTTGCAATATTTGAAATGATTTGATATACTATAGGCCTACTTCTTTCATAAATTACAATGCGCACAACATAAGAAATGTAATATATTTTTTTTTATAATTTTCGATACGCATTAATGAAAATGAGAAGATTTGAAACGGTATGCTTATAAATAAAAATGAAAATGAAATATACTTTCAAAATATTTTTAAATGTAAGAAAAGTAACATGATCCTATAATTATTCCTAACAAGAGGGTTTTGTCTTAAAGCCACTATAGAATTGATGTACTGTTCGTTTATGATCCTTATAACTCAAGCAGTTTGATAAAATATCTGGAATTTTTTAACTGGTTAAGCGAGTCCACCATTCTGTGAAGCATTTCAGAAATTCTTTGCACAAAGGAACACTGAGTTTCACAGTCAGTTTCTCCGAATGCTACCTGACTATTTCGCATTGTTTTTGTTTTTGTTTTTTTGTTTTGTTTTTTTTTTTCGCATAAAGATAAAATATTTTTCACAAAACTAGACACCATCCACATCTCCTTTGCCTCTTCCTGCCTTCCCAATCCTGAACCACTCGAGCGGTATCATTGAGCGCTAGATCTATATTAATTCATAATACTAACATCGAAGACAGGTAGGGAAAATGTGTTAAGCTATCAGAACCCAGCTTAATGGATTACATTCACCACAGTGATTCAGAAAACAGGCAAAGATGCTAAGTCTGACAAGCTTTTTATTTGAAGACAATGGTTCACTTTGTTTTACCCACTTTGGTACATATATCGTTTAAAATAGTTACCCAAAGAGCATCACCCATAAATTGATATTACTTTCCAAATCTTAAGGAAACTGTGTTTAAAGTGCTTCACTTCAGCCTATTTATGAGATCCCTTCCTGCCTATAATAATTTGCTGTTATTTACAAATCAACGCGGTGGCAACATGTTCCAAACAGCCATCTTACCCGTTCTAAAGCCAAATATTTATCATAGACTGCGATGCATCAATTTCTGTAGAATACCAACCAGTTTCTCCAGACCTGTACTGTGTTGCCAGTTTTACCAAAAATAACAGCATTTATCTTTCCTTTATTTTTTGAATTTTAGAGAATAAAAAAACACTTCCAAAATATATAAACTATCAATCTCGCAAACACAAATTAATTATTAAAGCTTTTCTTTTTTTGTTCCTCAGCAAAAGAGCAAATAGTAATGGTCATAAAACTCATATTGTATACTTCCCGCTGCTCCTCTATATAGCGACTATGTTTTTAGTTTTATGAACATTGAAAGAGTGATGGGAGTTATAGTTCAAAAGCGCAACAATGATGATGGTGAGGCTTTCATTTGCGACTTTGCCACACCAGGAGAATTTCTCATGACCAGCTGTACTTGCTCTAATCAAAGATTTTATATTGGACTAATCGCCAGTATCAATGCTATCAGTTAATCCAGGGATATTGCTCTCCCCAGATGGACTGACTTGCAGCCTCTGTCTTATGTGAACTGGGCCGGAAACGAACCTAACGACGCCTTCGGGGCTGAGAAATGTGTCGAGATCGTCTCTAACGGTAAGTTTCGGCCAACCCAAGATGTTTGAAGATGAGTTACTAATTTTGTTGAGGTGCACCAGAAGAGTCGAATAGACTAATGCGGGCCCTCCACTACGCAGATCTATCGTCAAGCCATACGATCAGGCGTAGCTTGACGATAGATCCCCATTGTGTGGGGCGAAATCGTATTCAGATTCATCTGAATCCGATGGACAGATCCGAGCCGCTGAGATATCAAGCAGTGCTTGATATTTTCAGATTGGTCGTCAGTCAGCTTAGGCGGGACGAAAAAAAGTGGAGTAAAAATTGTTGAATTTTGCAAATCTGACTTCAGAATCGAATTCTCCGTCGAATTTCCATGTAGAATGATACTAAATAACAAGGGCTTACGCATTTAATATTGTGGTTTTTATTTTAATTCTGCTCGCCGCGATTCCTTTTTCACCTAGTACAAGTAGTGGGGCGGGATAGGTCCTGGGCTCTTGTTGGGGATGTGATTAGGTCAAGGTTACCGCCAGTCACCATTTCAAGCAAAGTATGGTAGGTCTCGTCATCCATTCACATATAATTATGGAAATCTGATGGATATGTTCTTAACTCTGACAGTAAATTTATGTGAGTGTGTTTATCTCTATCCAAAAGCCATTCCTTCACCCATTCTGCTCTTCTCTTCTTCTTCTTCTTCTTCTTCACATTCAACTTGTTGAGACAAAGTGCTAGAACCGCAAGTTCAACTTTACGCTTAGAAGGCATTGTGGCATTTGGGGAGGGGATCTAAATAGCTCAGTACAACTTCTCGATCCCTAGGCTTTGTGGGCCTTGTGCCTGCACGGTGAAGGCCTGATGGTCGATCTGACTAATGTGGAGACACATTATCGTCTGTCCGTTTGAATCAGTTCAAACATCAGATGGCTTGATCGTATGGCTTGACGATAGATCTGCGTAGTGGAGGGCCCGCATATGACTGTGCCCATTGCAACTTGATTTTGACATGAACTTTTAAAGAAATAAGAATAGTTAACTAAGGTGGGAAATCCAAATCTATTTA
Source organism: Elysia crispata (assembly GCA_033675545.1). Lineage (NCBI taxonomy): Eukaryota > Metazoa > Mollusca > Gastropoda > Plakobranchidae > Elysia > Elysia crispata. The sequence goes on from JAWDGP010003448.1 coordinate 226,077, forward strand.
CAGTTTTTTTTAAACATTTATTATCATGTAGGTTAAAAACACTACGCGGCTAAGAATTCCTGCAAGGCAGTGCACTTTTTACACTTATGCACTTCATGCAAAAATTCATAGCTTTCTAATAAGTGTTTGAAAGGATCTAAAACTTATTGGGAAAGTACAAAATTAGTGAATTTCCGTTATGGTTTTTTTTCTACATCATGTAAAACCTCAACCGTGTGCACCAAAATCACAGCTTTCGTGTTTGACGATTAGACTTCGATCTTTTTCGCCCTGCTATATTCATGGCATTCAAAGTTTGGGAAACAGTCAGGGCTTAAATCAGTGCGAAAGTTATTATATTATCGATCCCCAGATGTATCTTGCAGCCAGTAGCCAGAAGATTTACGATCATTTTAAAACCTTAATTAATTACAGGAATTGTTTTAACGCGATAACTTTTTAATAAGTGTAAAGGTTGATTAAGGCGTTTCATCGTTAAATACATTTTCAAGAGAAAGTATAGAAATAAAAGTTCAGGATCTCGTAGGAAAAGCAATTTAAATGGAAAAAAAATATTCTTCTCCGACATCGCATTAACTTCCACCGTCTCGATCATGTGGCAGGTTACTGGAACGATCTCATGTGCACCGACCAGCGGGGCTTTGTGTGTAAAAAACGACCTGGAGATTACAGCCCTGTTCACGTGACCACAGTGGCTCCATCTGGTGGCTGCCCCAGAGGGTTTCACAGTCTGCCATCCTGTGAGTGAATATACTCGTGTAATTATTGTTTAAAATATTGGAAAGTTGCAATGCCAAATAAATTTTTAGGTTGAATTTGATTTAACAAACATGAAATGTAAATATAAGTATTGTTGTTGATGCGTCTCAAAGTCAATATCTCTGCCCCTGATCTTCCTTTCCCCTCCCCTTCCCCCACCCCCATTTTCACTTCTTTTCCTCACACACGGCTTTTTTCAAAGAAGAGGCTGCAAAGAATAGGCAAAATAGTGTTTAAATTGCCGAGTGACCTCCAGTCCCTTCATTGAACCAAAGTTTCCACATAGAGTTTTGTAAAATGTTTAACACTTTCTCGATCCATTTTACTCCGCTGTCCAAAAGTGCCTCGGTGTTACCATGTAGGGGGAACAACTCCAGATCAGAGGAAGAACTACGATGATGCAATTGTCGCCTGCAGCCAGATGGTCCACAAGGCCACATTGGCGTCGGTTCACAGCAGTTCAGAAGAGAGTAAGCTTGAGTTCTGTTGCTTTAGGGTGCATGTGTCCACATTGACCACTGTGTGTATTTTTAAGTCGGCAAACATATTGAATAAAGAACCTTCACTCTCGTCGCCATATTGGATTATCGCGAGAAACGAATTGTCTGTTGTCAAAGATATGGGACTATGGTTTTTATAAAAAGCGCTAAATATGCATACACAGTCCAAACCATCTTAACTTCGTACGTTTTGTTGACCCTCCCCCTCTCCACACACAGATACACATGCGCAACGAGGAAACTCATATTTACTTTCCTATCTTCACATCCATCCCTCCTCCCCTCCCCCTCTTTCTCTTGCCCTTGTCCAGAGTTCATCGTTACTTTACTGACCGGGTTAAAGACACCAGCATGGATCGGCCTGAACGATCGTCGCAACAGAAACAAGTTTGAGTGGGTGGACAACCTACAGGTCGATTACACCCACTGGGGCTGGAAGCAACCAGATGAAAACATTAATGATCAAGGCCCTGACGCAAGAGTGAGTGGTTGTAAATCATCTTATCGAAAATATTATCTCGTCGATATAAGGATGACTTCCAGTTATCGCCTCATACGTAGCCCACTGTAGAAGGAATAATTCTTAGATCTCTATATAATTAATTTTATATTCATATAAGCTTACGACAAAAAAAAAGGTAGCTAAAAGCCCTCTATTACCAATTTGAGATGGAATGAATTTTGATAGATAAACTCAGATTTTCGGATATATTTCAACAATACTTCAAAATTGATCTTTAAAAAACTAGTGTTAAACCATGACTCTCCTTGTGTGATAATTCGAAACTAAACCCGCTTTTATTTTTCTTTGTTTATGTTTTTGTTTTTGCTTAGCAGATGCAGGAGAAGGGTCTTTTATGTTCAATCAATCAAAAAATGGTGCACATTGTATGAAGAAAAAAATAGACCTCAAGTCTCTATCATATTTGGGTCGAATTTCAAACGGACTGAATAATATCCTCACAATACGTGAGGACAAACTTAAAAGCGTTGCTTTCAACTTCATTTGATCACTAACTCTTTATTGTTTAACATTGATTAAGTTTAGCAAAAATCTTTCAACAATTGAGTCAGTTTTTTTTGCTTTTTTTTTCAACAGAGAGATTGTGTAGATATGGAGGTTGGACCTAAATATGCTGGTAATTGGAATGACAAGAAATGTTCCAATAAATACGCTTACGTGTGCGAGTCAAAGAAAGGTTAGTTTTTGCGACTTTTTTTTTAAATTCTTGCCTTTCCAAAAGTTAGTGGCTTATAATTTGAAATACTTTTATGTTGATTTATCATTAAAGAATTTTTTTTTGTAAAAGAAAGAGTACAAATATAAAAGATTCTGCTAAAATGCATTAAAAGTAATTCATGTTTTTATTTTGTTATCACAATATATATAATCGGCGAAAAAAAATGTAATATATATTAGACACTTCTCCATAAGTGACACCACAACACGTTGCAAGAGTGTTAAGATCATCTACTATCGGCAACTGGAACAAATCACAAGGGTATTATGACCACTCAGTCTAAGAGACCGTGGTTGTCACAAGAGATTTAGGACAACCAATTACAGAAAATTATACTTGTCACCTGAACGCATTACACACACACACGCACACACACACGCACATATAATTATATATATATAATATATATTTATATATTCTTTTTTGTTTTTGTTCTTTTTGTATCTGTTTGCTTGTGGGTCCTAGGCTCTTCACTGCCTCAGGAGGTAGCCAACACGACTGGCTGTGTCTCGGGCTACGAGCGGTTCCAAGACAGCTGCTACAAGTACTCGAGTCAGCAGTACACCTGGTACCAGGCTGAATCGTTCTGTCAGTCGGAAGGTGGTCACTTGGTCAGTCTGGATAGCAGGTCAGTTTGACTTTCAGTTTGATATTGATTGGATGATACAGACAACTCAAAAAAAAAAAAAAGCGTAGACAGCTCGACGATTTTTTTACTGAGAATAATCTGTAGTAAGCAATCTTAGTTTACACCATTTAATTTCCCTGAAAACCGTGCAAAGTAATGTGTCATTGTATGATATTTAATGGCTTTTTATTAAATTTCTTTATCCCTCCGTAGAGCCTTGAAAGGGTACCAATTTCTATTTTGCTTGATAGATAAAGGTCTTATCACAGCTAGGTTTAAAGTCTAATGGGTCACTCAGGACTTTTTTTGCTTGTTTATGTGTGTAGATATAGCTCGTTCATTACAAAGCATCAGTGCATTTGACTACGAGCCTCTGACAGGCGTAGCAAGTAAGGAGAGATGCTTATGTATTAGATTTCTAAATGTTAGTTATGTTCTAAACATTAACTTTTTTTACCTTTATAAAACAACGCAATAAATATAACTAATTTTTCACACCCACAGGAACGAGGAATATTACATCGAGCTGCAGACCAAACATACAGATGCTTTGCAGATGTGGGTTGGACTCAGTTTTGAAGTGGTGGGTTCCATAGAAATCCGATCATGTTAAAATTGTACTATTAGTAATGGTGTTACTACTAAAATGTCAAAGACGAGGTTTGAAAGAGACTCGAGCAACACACATTGCTTTTCAACTTTCTTCGCCTTGGATATATTGGCTTCAAGGCAACTCACAAAATCTTCAGGAATAAAGTCTTTACGTGCTCTTTGTGCCAACCGAAATTAGGCATGTGTGCCTGTGAATATAAATAAGGAATCTTTTTTTTCAAAACAATTTTTCATAATGTTTAATGCATGAAACAATTTTCTAAAATAATATTTTCCCGCAAATCAAAACAAGAAAAATAATGAATCGATGGGCTGAGAAGCAAGGGACTGTAATCTTCACAGTAGCCAACAAATAGCTTGGTTTGGTAACTACAATCACATCTTGACTTGAGGTCTAAAAGGAAATAAGCACACAACTTTACAATTACGGGACAAAAAAGAAATATCAAAACTATTATCAATTCAACTTATACTGACGAAGCTTACAAAGTGGAACGTTAATATGTTGAAATGATAATAGTTTTGTTATTTCTTTTTTGGCCCGTAATTATAAAGTTGTGTGCCTATTTCCTTTTAGACTTTGTATTTTACTATTTATAGACACACACACGTCCTTTTGGATCCTTTATAATTACCAAGTTATCCTCCAAGTGTGGTGCTTTTGCTTTCTATTTGGATTCTGGCTTGAGGTAGCTGCGAATGGGGTAAGATATCAGCTACCCACTCTAATCCTTGGCCTGACGGGAGTCAACCGTCCCTAAGACTGCCCAGATTGCAATGACGATACACATAGCCGTTGTGTCGGAGGATGAAACGAATCAGCTAAAAACACAGCCAAGCTAACTGATGAGTGCGCATGCTCAAATACAAGAACTCATTCCACAAGATACTTTGCCTTGACCTATTACTTTTCAATTTTTGTTTGATGAAATCCCGCTTTCATATTATTATTATTATTATTATTATTATTATTATTATTATTATTATTATTATTATTATTATTATTATTATTATTATTATTATTATTATTATTATTATTATTATTATTATTATTATTATTATTATTATTATTATTATCGTTACATCCCCCTTCCTTCCTTCGCATAACCGTTCTTGTCTCAACCCTCAACCCTCCCCCCCGGTTTCCCCTCTCGTGATATCTGACCTCCTCCAGGTTAGCCAGCGTTACGCCTGGAGCAATCAGTGGCCAGTAGTGTACACCAACTGGGGCCACGGCGAGCCTGACAGGGCTAACAACGAGGGCTGCGTGTCTCACACAGTCGATGGGCAGTGGCAGGATGTCGACTGTCGGATGAAGCTCACGTTTGTCTGCGAGATCAGTAAAGGTAAAATAAATTCGCAGTGAGATCAATCAAGGTAAAACTTCGCAGCGAGATCATTTGAGGTAAAAATCGCAGGGAGATCATTTAAGGTAAAACTTCGCAGCGAGATCATTTAAGGTAAAAATCGCAGGGAGATCATTTAAGGTAAAACTTCGCAGCGAGATCATTTAAGGTAAAAATCGCAGGGAGATCATTTAAGGTAAAAACCGTAGTGAGATCAATCAAGGGAAAACTTCGCAGCGAGATCATTTAAGGTAAAAATTGCAGCGAGATCAATTAAGGTAAAAATTGCAGGGAGATCAATAAGGCAAAAAAAAAAAAAAAAATCGAATGGGAATCAATAAAGATATAATTTGCAGCGAGATAAATACAGGTAAAAGCCGTAATAAGATCAATAAAGATAAAAAAAAAATCACAGGAGAATCAATAAAGGTAAAAATCGCAGTAAGTTCAATTCAGGTAAAACTCTTAGCGAGACCAACACAGGTAAAAGTCGCAAGGAGATCAATAAAAGTAGAAATCGCATCAGCTTAAAAAGGACATATAGTGGTTCTACGCCCTTGATATACTCTTGATGAGTGATGAGCTTTATTCACAGATTAAACTTCTTCTGATCCACCGACCTCGGTTTTTCAGTCGGGTTCATCTTAAGTTCTTTTTCTGAAAGAGCCGTCCCATGCAGGAGAATAAAAGACGAAAATGCAAGGCACAAAAACTAAGTTGCTTTTGACTTCGAACTTCAGTTATTGAGAGCAAGTTACAGATGAGGAGCAGAATCAGGCAAACAACTGAGCTTTTATGGAGATATGCGGTGTGAAAAAAAATTAGAAGATTATAAAAGTACATAACAAGGATGATAGCTCACGGCACGTTCAAGGACGGAGGAAGGTTAACCAGAAGATGGAATGGAAAGGCAACGAAATGGAAAGGACAAATTTAAAACTGATTTAAATTTTTCTGTCTGTCCGCCTCTGTCTCAGTTTCTGTCTCTCTGTCTGTCTGTCTCCCTCCCTCTCTCTCTCTCCCTCTTCACTTTTTAAAGGCGTACCAAAATATATACTTAAGTCATTTTCTTTCACTCTATTATGCTACAACCCAAAATTGACTTCTATCCCTTACTTTTTCTCCTCATGCCGCCTCCTCCCCATCCTTTTCCCCCTTCTCCTTTCATCATCAGGCATCCGGCCACGGAGCACCCCGTTCACCCCTCCACAGTGCCCGGACACCAGTTGGAACCCTTACGGCGACTATTGCTACAAGCTGCTGAACAAGAACTTGAAGTCCTGGCCTGGTGCGAACTTCGACTGCTCCATCCTGGGCGCTCAGCTGGTGAGCATCCACTCGGATGCCGAGAACAAGTTCATCACAGGCCTGGTCACCAGGGCAGGCGTGGACGCCTGGATCGGCCTGCAGAGGGGACAAGGATGTGAGCCAGTTTTCGTTTGCTTTTTCTAAAGTTCGAGAGAGGGCGTGTAGATTTTTTATAATGATTGTCCTGTTTCTTAACAGGAAAGTGTCTCTAGAAGGGATACTTGGGGGTACAGTAAGTATTCCGTGCGAGATCCAGGAATAGGAGACGGTATCTTGGGTCTGGATATTTAGCTGATCTGTGGTAACAGATAATAAGCTTAGATGGTGGCAAAAACAAAAAGGTGTTTTTTTTTTCTAATTAAGAAGATACCTGAGAGAGTAGTCAGGCTGTGGAGAGTTGAAAACCTTTAAGATCATGAAATACTTGATACATTTATGCTAAAAAATCTTTTAAGAAATATCTTCTGAACCACAGCTGAGAAAAAACTTTGATGTTGTGGAAAGCATTATAAAGGTATGATTAAAAACGAAATTTTAAAATTTGCAACTTATCAGCAGTATAAATTACAGTCTCCACGTCTTTTGAATACACTCATTGGCGATTTGTAAACAACCAAGGTTGCATGAATAATTTATCGCCAGAATCTAACAATAAAAATCACAGCTGCGGTGATTTCTCTTTGTAGCTCGTTATGACTATGACCGCTTTCCATGTTTCTTGTGATTCAGTTGGCTATGCCTGGAGCGACCGCAGTCCGGTGCAGTATCTGTACTGGGCCCAGGGAGAACCTAGTGACAAGGATAGTTTCATGCATCAAGACTGCGTCAAGGTGAGTCTTGTGCGGTCTACCTGTTTTGCTGGCTCTTATGCTGAGATCAGGCAGTTTCCTTCTGACTGCTCAGCTCCAATCAGTGTTGACAAGGGTGGCGAGGCGAATGTCGATGATAATAATGGTAGTAATTATGGATAATAATGATAGTAATTATAGATAGTAATGACAATGATTATGGATGATAATGGTAGTGATTGTGGATAGTAATGATAATGATTATCCATAGAAATGATAGTGATTATGGATAGAAATGATAATTATTGTGGATATTAATTACGGATAGTAATAATAGTGATTACGGATAGAAATGATAGTGTTTATGGATACTAATGATAGTGATTATGGATAGGCCTACTAATAATAGTGATTATGGATACTAATGATAGTGATTATGGATACTAATGATAGTGATCATGGATAATAATGATACTGATAGTGATTATGGACAAATATGATAGTAATTAGTATGGATTATGAGGAGAGATGGACTTTGGGGATGGTTTGAGTAAAAAAAAAATGAGATGATGACCGTGACGGGATTTATGTTGATTCAAGGATGATAATGAAAGCGGTGATAATTACTTTTATCATGGGAATGATTGTTGGATCGATGTAGTTGGAGATGATTACGACTTCTCTAAAAATGGACGTCGCCGAGAGTGAGGAATATCCGTTTTCAAAGAATTGCGTTGCAAGATATAAATATTTTCATGCTTTAAATCATCAAACCATTGATTCTCATTGGTGTTATTTTTCATATTTTTTTTCGAATTCTTCCTTACAATATATATATATATATATATATATATATATATATATATATATATATATATATATTCTTCATTGAGACACACTTATCTCAGTGCCTTTTACCGGGATTTTTATACTCTAGTGAAAATACTCTGTCAATAAAATAAATCTTTTTTTTTAAAGCTTTTCAATTTTTGCATCGTACATGACTAGATCTATTTGTTCTCCACTGTTCCCACCAGGCCAGCAGCCAAGATGGCACATGGTATGACACTGACTGCTTCGACAGCCGCGCTTACATATGCAAGTTGAGCGCTCGTAAGTTGCTTTTTTTTTTTTTTACTTTGCTAGTTTGTATTTTGTCTTGTTTGATATAGACCGTCCAAAACACTGTCATTTCGAGCCTTCTTACAAATCAAACATAAGCCCTGGTTGAACAGGGCAGGACGGAGAAGATGAGGGCTGAAAGTCACCTACCGATGGTGTGGGACATCGAACATCGAATCCGCAAAGGAAGGTCCCTGCGTAACAAAACACCCCAAACTGAGGAGTTACAAGGACATCTTGGTCCGTGATCATAATGAGCTTGAAAAAACGTTTTTCCCACTTCTCTGTGTATGGATTAAGGAAGAAAGCCGAGCAAAGAAAAGAATGGGAAAAATAATTACATTGTATTATTATCTGGGACGGATCAAGTGTTCGGAGTGATTAAAATGTGAGAAAAAGAAAAGGGAGAAGAGAATAAAGAAAATCGAGTAATTCCGTATTCTCCAAATATGTTTTTAGATCCTTTAAACATCTTATAAGAAATCTGCGAATTTTCGCATTAAGTGCATAAACGTACACTGCTTAGCTGCGTATTTAAACTTACATGATAATGAATGTTTTTAAAAAAATCTGTAAATGAATTTAGATTTTGCAGAATTAGTTAATCATTTCAATCGGGAATTTGTATTCAGATCATGTGGTGCCCTCTCAGGTCCATATTAGTAATTGACAGACAGGTAGATATTAGTAGATAGATATAGACAGATAAGCAGACTGATAGAGATAGATTGATTATGGAACCGACCGATGAAGTAGTTAGATAGGTAGATAGACAAATAAACAAGTAGATAGATAGATGTGAGAAAGGAATAATTATTCTTGTATTCTAATAACCGCCATTTTTTAATAAATTGATAGATTTTTTTATGTATAAAAATTCCAGTGAGTTGATAAATTTTTTTTTTATTTTTAAAAACTTACAACAAAAGTCATTTAAAAAAGCAGTTTATAAATATTTTTAAAGTAAATGTACCTAAGCTTTCTGAATACTTGTTCCTTTGTGTGTGCTATACAAGTTTGTGGTGTCAAACTAAAGGAATAACGTTCATGTCTTTTTCCACACAGCTGCTTCAAGAACTACTCAGACCTTGCCTAACGGCATTGTCGTCACAGTAGCGCCGGACAATTTTTACACCAATTATGGAACAGTCCCAGGCGGATATATTGTCGGTACACCAGGGCCGGGGTTCAATCCTGGCAATCCCGGCAACAACAACCCGGGCAACCCAGGAAATCCCGGATATAACCCGGGCAATCCAGGAAATCCCGCATATAATCCTGGCAACCCAGGAAATCCCGGATATAATCCTGGCAACCCAGGAATATACAACCCCGGAAACCCCGGAAATAACCCTGGCAACAATAACTTTCCTGGCAACCAAGGAAATCCCGGAAATAGACCATCGTCAAACCAGCAAACGTCTAGCAAGAAGGACTCAGGTTCGTGCTTCAAATTTTAAAGATTTTGTCTCGGTCGATCAGAAGATTAATCGCATATATAATTCTATAAATAAATAAACAACTGAATAAATCTTTCCTATCAATCACTCAATAAACAACCAGCTAATCAATCAATCCAACGATAAGTCAATCGTTCAATCTTTTCTAGGCACCAATATCTCAAATACCCCATCAATAATACATTTTTGCAAGAACCATTATTTTAGTCAAACAACTTATTAACCATTCAATCTATCTTGGTAATAGGTTCCGAAATGCTTCATCAATCATTTAATCTTTCACTTACGTACTTGGATACATATATATATTGGCACCATTGATTGAAACACAGCTTAATCATTGAGCTATACCAGCATCATTTACTTAAAAATCTCATCAATAATAATGATTGTCATAGCACGTAACCGATTTACAACTTAATCCCTTCTAATCATTCATATAAACCAATTTTCACGAGCAATCACTCTATGCATTGTGTCCAGTAAGTAACCAATCCATTCGTCAATTCATTATGTCTATCAACCCATTAATCCCTCGATTTATTATCTTCATAAAGCCATCCATCCCTCAATTCATTATGTCCATTAACCCGTTAATCCCTATATTCAATATGCTCATCAATCCATCAATTCCTCAAACTATTATATCCATAAACCCCTCATAACCCCAATTCATTATGACCAATAATTCTCTCAATCAATTGTGTCCTTCAAAACGACTAATCCGTCATTCCATTATGTCCACCAACCCACTAATCCCTATATCCATTATGTCCATCAACACATTAATCCCTCAATCCAATGTCAATCAACTCACTATCCCTCAATCCATTATGTCCATCAACCCACCAATAACTCAATTCATTATGTCCATCAACCCACTAATCCATCAATCCAATGCCTATCAACCCACTATCCTTCAATCCCATTCCCATCAACCCACTTATCCCCCAATCCAATGCCCATCAATCCACTAATCCCTCAATCCAATGTCCATCAACCCACTAATCCCACAATCCAATGTCCATCAACCCACTAATCCCTCAATCCATTATGTTCATCAACCCACTTATCCCCCAATCCAATGCCCATCAATCCACTAATCCCTCAATCCAATGTCCATCAACCCACTAATCCCACAATCCAATGTCCATCAACCCACTAATCCCTCAATCCATTATGTTCATCAACCCACTATCCCTCAATCCAATGTCCATCAACCCACTAATCCCTCAATCCAATGTCCATCAACCCACTAATCCCTCAATCCATTATGTTCATCAACCCACTAATCCCTCAATCCCATTCCCATCAACCCACTTATCCCTCAATCCATTATGTTCATCAACCCACTATCCCTCAATCCAATGTCCATCAACCCACTATCCCTCAATCTAATGCCCATCAACCCACTATCCCTCAATCCAATGTCCATCAATCCACAGGCTCCTCAGGGCTCTCTTCAGGCGCTGTGGCTGGCGTCGTGCTAGGTGTGATGGCCATCTTGGCGGTGGCTGGAGTCGCTGGTTTCCTGGGACGGCGTTACATTCTGGCTCAATCTCCTGGTCCAAATGTCATAGCTAGTCAGGGATACGACAACGCCACCTACACCACAACCGCCGGCGGTGGCGACAAGGTGTCGCTAGCTGTCAGTAGTGACGCGTAATCAGCCGGAAAAGCTGTGTCAATTGTGTTCCTTCATGTCATTATTTGCCTCGAAGAAAGGGGAGGGGGTTGACTTTGGTGTTGATTAAATTGCGGGAAACATTAAATGTATATGTATTCTTTGGGAAACTGTTATCATCCAATGCTCAGTGTGTAGAAATCCTGAATGTAACGATTACTTTTACATGAAAACTTCATGGCTTTGGCACGTACCTATGTAAAATACGTTTAGCTGAGGATGTCACTATCGTCAGCTTTCGTTGGGCTGTAGGCCTATGTTTTTTTTTCTTCTCTTGTTTCTTTTTTCCCTGAATTTTCTGGGATCAGTAAATTTAAAAACTTTCACAACTTTCGATTCTGACGGTAAACTTAGATTGTTATTGTCAATGTAATAATAAGAGATTTCATAGGAAAGAGAACGCAATTCAAAAGTTTTGAAAAATATCTTTTGGACAAAAAATTCTGATTAGACCTAGCATTGCTGAAATAGAAATAACTGAAGGATATTAATAAAAGCGTCCCTGTCAACAGATAAAAAGTTGAAGGCTTTACTGTAGTGCAACTAGACCAAAAACAACCTTTAACTTTTGTTAGGAAACTAGTTTATCCTATAGATTTCATGGACCTAAAAGTTTTCGTCCAAAAATTGTGGGATTTTGGTCGAATTAATATCTGCGCCATGGAAGATTTTAGCATTTAAAAAAAGGTAAACCCAACATAAATTATTATATGTAGCAAAGATTTGTTTTCTTCGTTTTTAAAAAGTTGAAATAATTATACGTGTAAGTTTTTATGTCAATAGACCGAGTGATTATGTCTATGTGCGCCTATAATTTAAAACAGTGTTTGTTTCAAATATCCGTTCAGTTATGTACACCTTTCAATAATTGATAAATGCTATGTCCGTATCGGCGGTTATAAATGTCAAGGATTTTAATGCCTGAATTGATTTTGACAGACGAATATGCTTTACAATAATTTTGTGAATACGCAAAAGAAACAAAAATGTACAATCGCATATAAAAATCAAGGATGCGCATGTATTTCTTTTGTATGAATATTGCCCTAGATACATATGTATCTTTTTTTTCTGATAAGTGGTTGATTTAATGTTGATTTTGTTTTTCTGACTTATTCTTTTTCGCAGATTCATATTTGTATTTAAAAATGAATAATGCATTTTAAAATAAAATCTGAATTTCTAAAATATATGTGCAATCTTTTTTCTACATTTATGTGAATCAAGGACATTTAAAGTACATTTGAGCATTTTTAATTTTCATTTTCATTATTTTATTACTTTTGTCTATAAGATAGTGAAAGCGGCATAGTAAATGTGTAGTGATTCAGATCGTTCCATTTGTTATTGGACTTTTTCATAAACGTAAGGATGAAAAAGTTCTTCTACAGTTGGCATGACTGCTACCTATAGTTGCTGGTGACATGACACAGGTAAAGCTGTTTAAATGTTTGATATTTCGATCTAACTAAACTATAATGCTCCTGATACATAGGATCCTAAGGCCAAAATAAATATTCCTAATCAAATATATAGGAATCGACTTTTGTCAATATAATTTAGTGTCTTGTTTTTATTGTCAAAAAAGTTATATATAGATAGATAGATAAGACAGATAAATAGATAGATAGATAGATATATATATATATATATATATATATATATATATATATATAGAGAGAGAGAGAGAGAGAGAGAGAGAGAGAGAGAGAGAAATAGACAGACAAAGAAAGTGAGAGAGAGAGAGAGAGAGAGAGAGAGAGAGAGAGAGAGAGAGAGAGAGAGAGACAAGAGAGAGAGAGAGAGAGAGAGAGAGAGAGAGAGAGAGAGAGAGAGAGAGAGAGAGAGAGAGAGGGGGGGGGACAAAAACAGTTAGGCGGATAAACAAGTAACAGAATTCCGTCACAGAGACAGAAATTTATGAGAGGCAGAGAGAGATAGATAGCAAAATAGCTAGAGAGCGAGAGAGGGAGAGAGAGAGAAAATGAGAGAGAACAGAGAGAGAGAGAGAGAGAGAGAGAGAGAGAGAGAGAGAGAGAGAGAGAGAGAGAGAGAGAGAGACATTAAGACAAAGTAAAGTTTGTTGAATATTACCCATGACAATTTAAAATAGCTCACTCTATCAATTCAGAAATGGCTGATAATCTGTCGCACAGCAACAGGCACACAATAAATTCAATTTACTTGTGGATCATACAATCTGATTCAAATAAATCCTGGTTCCCAATTTATTATTTTTTACCTTTTTTTTTCAGAGTTCATCTGGTTTGATTTATACTCTAGTACTGAGAGAAGACTAAGAAGTACAAATACATGTTCTTCATGGAATAGCAGGAGACACAAAAGACAGAATATTTGTAGAATGGCAAACTGAAGACATGTTTAGAGTTCAAGATTTGTGCTTTATCTGCCAATCATGTAAAAATCTTATACATGTTCATCAAGAAAATAAATACAAAACTTAATAATACTTAACTCTTGAGAGGCCTCACAAACAATTAAAATCATAAATCACACTTTCTCCAAAATCAAAAGTAGCCCAAAAAACCGTTGCTTTCACTCTGAGCCAGCTAAACACCAGGCCTATACAATAATAACATAACATTATAATGTTATCTCTGATACTAGTGATAGAAAAGTCTGTGGCATAACACAATTAAAAATTAATTACAACACTTAAGTTTAAGTTAACTTGTTGCTCTGTTTCTTTATATAGTACAATCTAAAGATTTAGAAACAGAGGCTTTGGAGGTAAGTTTTAAATAAGAAATAAAGATGCTTTAATTTTCTTTTAACTGTTCATGAAGATTCCATTTCAGGTCCTCATGACACTATCTCAATGCCTAAATCATTGACTGGAAATATGGGCAAAATCTATGAAAGATATCATGCTAATAATTTAATTACCACTTTTAAGGGTATTTTTTTAATTTCCAAAGTCCTTCGTGATGAATCTAATGTTACAAACATCCAATCTTTTATGACCTAAATTTTTCCCATCATCTTCTTTTTTTCATATTAATAATATAAAGAAGTTGTCGTTGAAAGCAAAAAAGCCGCTGTAAGAAAACATGTATCTTCCAAAGACCATGCTCATAATAATAAACAGAAATGAACAGGTAACACGTCAAAACAAAGATCTGACTACGTAACTCAGTGCAGTACCGGTATGCATTTTAACTCGTATCTTGTTAAAGTGGAAACCTGACAAGTGAACCATGGCATGAAATGCAACTGTCTTGTAATCTTATCCTATCTTCCCATCTTTTTTTTCACTTTGATCAGCTTCTTCCTAGTGTGGAACATAAATTGGGGAATCATGTTTGTCCTTCACCTGACTGCTGTCATAATGTTCAGTTTTGACCATGTGCACTATCTTGTAAGGAGCTTTTGATACCTCTATGCCTCCTGGTGTGATTGTGGTGTAAGAATTCGATAGAGTGCTATGGTTGACCCGACTGCCAAATCTGACCTTTGACCCACTATGAACAAAACCATTCATTTCCATAAAAGGGATCTGTGGCTCTCTTTCTCGAAGTCTTAGGTTTATGACTGGTGCTCCACTACAGCCATGGCATGTGGGTGTATCATATTCACATGAATAATCTTCTAACACCATCGGCGAGCTGAGCACTTCAGAATTCCTGGTTACAACCCACTTCAATTCACCCACTGTAACCATTTTGGGTTTGCCATGAGGGTGTGAAATAATCAGAACGAAAAATTTATTCCAATTTACAAAGAGCCAGTGGGGTTGGAATTCCGACCTTTGCCCAAGGGACTTTGTGTAGTCTTGCAGCTGTAGAGCCAGAGTTTCATCATGGGTAACACACCTCAGAGTGCAGAAATCATCCCCAGGATCAGTTGTCACCACATCAAGACCCCAGAGTGATTTCATAGCGCCATCTACATGGGCTTTCTCATCATCGCAAAACATATCAATTTTCGTGTCAACAGCCTCCCTTGTGTTGTACACAACATGGTTGACCGTGCGCACATAAATGAACCAATGTTTTTTCATAGACTTTCCACAACATTCAGAACATGGACATTCCTCTTCACCAGCATAAACACCAGTTATTAAGCCTGATCCTGTGCGTAGTTTGTCTGTTCCACGCAATGGAGTGATGGAATCATTTTTATTCGCTGGACGATCTTGACTTGTATGGTGGACCCTCAGTCTCACAGTGAGATTAGCATATTTCTTGAACTTTTCAAAATTCTCATAATTCTGGAACCCTTGGGGCAAGCTCCTCATAGAGAAACTTTTAAAAGGGACGAATGCAATATGTCCTTTGTTTTTTTCACACTTTTCCCACTGATTTTGACTCTCTGCTCCCTCAGGTCCCTCCCCAAGAATCTCAATCTCATGGTGACCTGAGAGACAAACGAATTCACTCAAACCAATGAAGCTCCTTTCTTAAGCAAAATTTTGAACCTTAATTAATATTAAAAAAAGTCTGTATCAAAATTATTTATCATACTGAAGCACAGCATTTGAGACACTAGAGAGGGAGGGGTGCTTTATGGAGGTTCTACAGAAAAACGTATATTTCTATAGTGCATTAATCATATAGACAAATTGAAATTAAAATTAAATAACAAACTTAAAAAGCAATCTATCGGGTCGTAACTTGAATCAAAGCTTGTCAATATTCATCTGTTTAAGCTGGAAATAGCTATATTCAATAACTATGTATCAATAATATAATATACCAGTTGAACTTTCAAAACTATATATCAATCTGCTCATAAGGAAAAAATAAACGCAATGTTATTCACATCAGTCCCATTCTGACAGGATTTCTTGAAAAATCTGGTATATACATGCATTGATTCTAAGATATGGAATATAACACCTAACAATCCAAACTTTATCTTGCTCTTCAAATCTACATTCAAGATAAGTTTTTGTGCAACTTATTATTCTGTCTCTAATACTTAAACATTGATAAACTTACTTTCATCATCTGTGGGTAGGGTCATGTTGTTGCTGCTCAAGATGTTATCTTCTGAAAAGAGAAAATGAAACTGTAGTAAGAGGCAATAAAATTCTCATGCTTTATTTTTTTTTTAAATCTTGTTAACAACTCCTCGAATTGAGCATTGGCAATTTTCAATGGTACAATATTAAAGTTAAGGAAAAGCATAGACAGGTAAAAAAAATTCTCGGATTATACCTGCTTTTGTTGCGAAAAAAAAAACAAAAAGCAGAAAAAAAGTCTAAATATATCTAGAATCAGATTTGTTTAGTGGTTTGTGTGGAACTGACATTATGCATAAAAGAATGAATTATTGCTATATTATGTTTGCCTCCCTTCTCTCAAGTATTTGACAATCTTTACACAAAAGCACTTTCGATAGATATCATTTCTTTTCTTTTTTTTCTTTTTTTTTGATGGTTATCATATTGTCTTACCTTTAGCTTTCCTCCATAATCTCCGATGAACATCAACCTCATCAATACCTGAACAATAAAATTAAATTTATTCAAACCAGTGAAGCTCATTTTGATGGCTTATGACAAGCAACAGTCGTTTTCTTAAACAAGCAGGCCCTTCATCTATAGTTTTTATGAGAATCACTATTATGTTGATAAACCATGGCACTATATTCAAAATGTCTCTTTAATGTACCATAACCAATTACTAAACCATCCTCAACCCATACAGCAGTATGCAGGATAGTAACTATTGTGTGTCATTTACATGGACAAATTGATTTCAAAATTAAAAAAAAAAAAGAACTCTACAGTGCATCAATCATAAGCCTTATCTTTTTAAAAGGATTAGCATTTTTCATGTACAATTATTAAAATAACTATAACCGAGTCATTACTATGACATTGACAAACATTGAACTAAAGAAAACTGTTAAAAGTATGCTGTGATAAAACCGAATTGATACATTTGTTGAGAAAAAGATGTTACAAGCGAGAATATTCCTGTTGTTATATTCCTGATTTCCTTCTTCCAAGCATTGGACAAGTTTGATAACAGGATTATTCTGATATGTCCTTTGGTTCTGTTTTTTTTTTTATACTTTTTTGTTTTGTCTTCATTTCCTTACTTGAATCTCATCTTCTTCCTCAGAGTCATCCGCACCAATTTCAACCTCATGGTGGCCTGACAGACATTATTCAAATCAATCATGCACCTTTCATAAGTGTGTATTCAAAAACCAGTTTCAAATTTCTAGCTTAATGAAAATAATTCATACTTTTAATCCAAAAGTCTTGATCCACTAAAGGATCTGGAGAGGTTCCATGACATGCCATAACCAATAACTAAATCTTCCTCACTCGACAATGCATTGTTTACAAAACAAAGTTCAGTGAAAATTTTAGTTCTTATAACTCATCTTGAAAGCAGCATTTTCAGGTAGAATTATTAAGTTAAATACACCTTATAGCTTAGTCATAAAAATTAATAATAAATTTCGATATTCTCTCTGACCATAAACACTGACATGGATTACAACTTATCATCTTTTTTCATTTTGATCCACATCAAGTTTTTATAACTTAGTAATATTTTAATTCAGTATTTCATGAGAAAACTGGTCTTATAAGTAACTTAAAAACACTCTCACCCATGCATACACACATATATATATATCACACTCAGTTTTTTGCTTCAAAATCAACTTTATCACAAAGGCAAAAGCAATGTAGATTAAAATAATTAGATAAATTTGGTTGATTTCAAAGTGAGTTGTATATTACATAAGTTTGCTGATAAAGTGGATACTACAACAGTTCTGAATTGAAAACCTATCTTAAATTTCACACACTCTTATTGAAACCCATAGACTGGGCTTAGTTCTTTCTTATTTCATATCATGATTCTTTTCCAGTTTGTGACAAAATGAAAGAAGGTATTGTGACAGATCTGTATCTGACAATCAGCATCTCCCAAAAATGAATGGCTAGTTCTTTAAATAAAACTTTCAAAAAGAAAAAAAAATTGGATCCATTCAAACAGGTTTTTTTTTCTAATTCCAATGAATAGAGTGATAGGAAAGTGTTTCACGTGTTGTTGTTACCAACAATACAAACATAAACAAAAAAAATTTAATCAACAATTTTTTTTATCATTATTAAAATCCATAAAACGACCTAATATACATGATAATGTACTTCATCTTTCTGATATTCCTTTAATGATCTTAATGACTCAATCACTTGTCAACAAAAGGAACACGTGGTAGATAACTGTTACTCATACACTCAGATCTACCCTTCATAATTTTCAACTTTTTCACAATGGATCTACAAGCAAAATTATGTTTCAATGTCGATTTACAATGCTTTAAATAATTAATTACTTTTGTCCATTTCAAAGTAAGTTTGGGGATAAAGTGGGACCTAAATTGAAAAGTGGATGCTACAGCGTATCAAAACCTCTGAAATGAAAACTTATCTTAAATGTCACACACTCTTATTGAAACCCATGAGCTAGTTTTAGTTCTTTGTTCTTTCATAATACTAGTCTTTTACAGTTTAGACAAATTGAAAAAAACGTATTATGATGACAGATGCATATCTGACAATCAACACCTCCATAAAACATAAGGTCAGTTTTTTTAAATAAAAACTTGTAAAAAGACAAAAAAAATGTATTCATTCAAAAAGATTTTTTTCTCTATTCGAATGAATATAGTGATCGTAAAGAGTTTCATGTATTACTATACTGTTATCAACAATACAAACAGAAATTTTTTTTTTATTCTTAAAATGCTTTTAAAAACTACAAATTATTATGATGGTGTATTTCATCTCTCTAATATTCCTTTCAGGACCTCCCTATTTTGCTTGTACCTGTTGCAGAAATTACGATATTTGGGTTCTAAACCTGAACATATTTGCAATGCTTCAAATGTTTCTATGATTCAGAATGACTCAAGCCTCTAATCACTTGCCAACAAAAGAAATGCATGACTAATGACTCATTTGGATTCATGAATTTTTTTACTTAAGAATGATGGAAGAATTATGCTTGATAACAGGGTCCAAGGTTACAACGATTCTTTACCAGAGGCCTATGATTGTATGAAAAAATGAGCCTATGCTCTAATTAAACAAAAAATGACAAATTAAGAAAGATAAGAAGATTGATTTACAAATGCATTAAGAAAATCTTCCATCAAGATCTCCAGTTTGAAATCTTGTTAACTGTGATTCCCACAAACGTTCAAAAATCTCTTTCATATCTCTATAAAAGATTTATTGAGTGGCTAGCGCAAATCTCACATTATGTATCGAAGAATCATAAGTTTATTGCTTTAATGTGTTGCCTCCCTTCTCTCCAGTATTTGACAATCTTCCTATAAATGATCATATTAAGTCTCACCTTTTGCTCCTCTATATAAATCCCAAGGATCATCAACCTCACAAAGACCTGAGAAAAAAAATAAATTTATTTTTTTTCAAACAGATGACGCTCTTTTGATGGATTAAAATAGGATCCATTCAAAAAGGTTTTTTTTTCTATTTTCATAGAATAGAGAGATCGCAAATAGTTTTATGTGATGCTATGACAATAAAACATTTGTGGGTTACCCTTTTGTATCCATTTAAGTTTTTTTAAATTCACACTGAGTGAAGTATTATGCCTTATAACATGGTCATTGGTTACAGTAATTCATTTCCTAGGCCTATGAGCAAAAAGAAAGCCTATGCTCTCACATAACCAACCATGGCAAATTAAGAAAGACAGGAAGATAGATTTAGAAATGCATGAAAAAATCTTTAATCAAAATTTCGACTTTAATATCTAATTAACTGTGATGTCCACAAATAATCCTGAATTGTTTTATATCTAAGAACAAATTTGTTGAATGGCTTGCACAAATTTCACTTCATGCATAGAAGCATCTTAAGTTTATTTTTGTTACAATATGTGGTGCTTCTCCTCTCCAAAGTATTTGACAATCTTCATATATAAATGATCACATCAAGTCCCACTTTTTGCTTCTTTATATAAATCGTAAGGATCATCAATATCATCAAGACGTTAAAAAAAAAAAAAAATTTTTTTTTTAAATATATGAAGCTCCTTTGGTGGATTATAAAAAGCAAAAACTGTGTTCTAACAATAGAAAATACAACCTTTATGAAAATAATTACCATGAAATATGCTAATTAAGCACAGCACTTAATCCAAAAAATCAATTAGCCTACTAAAACTTGCTCAACTACTCAAGCAGTATTACAGGAAGATGTATTTTTTATGAGTGTTGTTTACATATAAATCTGTCATGGATCTATCCTGAGTGTTTATAATCCTTCACCAGCCTTGTCTAAAGTAGTGTTTTTAGTTAGAATAATTTAATCGTATCTTTCATATACAATTAACACTATGGTTAACTGATTTTGATAAAATTTGATGAGAGAAAGATATTTGAAGTCATATAAGATGACATTTTTATTTTCATCATCATGAAAGAGACAATCATGAAAAAATCTTTCAGTATCTCAATACATGAAGAGCCCTGGAGTGCTATATTGAAACCATTATGAAGTATAGATGTGAGGCCTGGACAATTTCAAAACAGATACAAAAGAAACTGGAGGCAACAGAAATGTTGTTCCTTCAGAGAATGCTGCAAATCGCATAGACTGCAAAGAAATCAAATGAAACAGGGTTACGAGAAGCAGACACAACAAGATCACTCATAAATAGAATGTGTAAATGCCAAACTACCTTTTCCGTTCATGCGATAAGAAGAGAGAAACC
The DNA here is from genome assembly GCA_033675545.1 of Elysia crispata. Classification (NCBI taxonomy): domain Eukaryota; kingdom Metazoa; phylum Mollusca; class Gastropoda; family Plakobranchidae; genus Elysia; species Elysia crispata. Next base: position 247,262 of record JAWDGP010003448.1, read on the forward strand.
AGAAAATCTTGTGCCAACTGGAATGATCGAAGGAAAATGTAACAGGGGAAAACAGCATGAAAAGATTTTCGATGGACTAATAAAGTGGCTGAAAGTAGGAAAAGTGACAGAAGCACTGAAAGCAGCGAGGAATAAAGATGCATGGAAGGTCATGATTGCCTACACTTAAGAGCACGACACCTAATTGATTGATCTTAGTTGTTAGGCATTAAACAGGGCGTCAAATTAAATTAATTTTAACTGAAATAAAAGTTTGTTGACGCAAGATTTCTTTTCAAACAGTCCACAGATTTTGACAAATCTAATTTCATGTAATCCTTCATCAAATAAACAAATTGACTCATTATACAAAAAAAAACATGTTTCAGGCATTTATGTATTGATTCATTTACCTCCATTGCTTGAGTGCAAGGATGACATGTTGTTGCTCATAATATTTCCCACTGAAAAAAAAAAGTCAAAATGAAACAGCAATTAGTCCGGATGAATAAGCATATTAGAATTCTTTTTGTTTTGAATTCTTAACATTCTCTTGAAGGACAAGGCTGTTCACTTTTATAATTTTCAATTGTTTAAAAGCATAGAAAAACAAAAGAAAAACATGTACAAGATGAGTGACAAGACAAAAGGAAACCAAATGATTTATTTATTCTTTTACACACAAAAGAGGCGTAGGGTGGTGGTGGACAGTGGGAGAGGAGGGTAGATAGTAGGTAATGAGGGCTGTCTCATTCATATTACAAGATAGGCCTACATTTGTAGTAATATACCTGAAAATTTGAATAACTCTACATTAAAAGAACATCTTTCCTATTGTGGATAAAACATTAAAACAAAATTTATCTACAATGACAACGAATTTCAAAACAATAAATGTCTTCTCCATTAATTATCTTGATCTTAACATGAAATGCGATAAAAAAAAACAACAACAAGTACCCAGTGATGAACAGAACCAAAAAGGTAGAAAACATTTTGCCATATTGGAATGATACAGTTATGTCCAAAATCTTATATTTTCTTTTTCTATTTCAATGCAGCATTTAATTTTTTCCATTTCACTTTGAGGTCTTACCTTTTTGGCAGTGACAGGAATCATTACAACATGGTCTTAAATCATAACATGTTTGCAGCATCATGAACGACTCCATGATTCTTGGATTATAACCAATTGAGATACTTAGATATATATATATATATATATATATATATATATATATATATATATATATATATATATATATATATATATATATATATATATATATATATATATATATATATACCTATATATATATATCTGTGTAGGCCTATTAGAATGCTGATTTAGATCTGCACTGTGGAGAATGTTAGGGGGAAAACTATGGCCACCTAGAACGTTCCTTAGACTCTTACATCTCTTGGATCAAGCTTTGTACTGTGGCTTACAAAAGCATTATCCCAATTAATTTTTTTTCTTTTTAATTTTAATCAATGCGGATTATTGACAATCAGTGTCTACTTCTACTTCATGGTGTATTAAATCTTACTGAAGCAGCATTAGCCAATTCATATGACAGGAATGCATCTCATTTTGAGCCACATCGTTTATAGATAATAGAAATAAGCATCAAATTTTGCATATTTTGATTTAAAACGTTAAGTAAAGTAGGAGATTCATATTAACCATACAGGAACACCATGGCACACTCCTTTGTATTAGAGCTAGATCTAGATCTATATTGTGATTGATTAGTTCAAATTTTTATCACATTTTAGTGCAGTGAAGGGAAAATAAACAAAGAAAGTGAAGTTTGGCCTTTAAGTGGCTTTTACACAACAGTGCATAAGAGGGCTTATTCAGCTTTTAAAGTCTGTAACATAAAAAGGAAGTATTTAAATTATATCAATTCTGTTATCTTGGGCCTTGATATTTTTTTTAATCAATACGTTTGATCTAGGCCCTATATCTAAATGTCAAGGTCTTGAAATACTAGATCTAGATTCTTCTGTATCGCCCCTGATGAATTAGATGGGCCAAAAGGAAGGGTATCTTGCATTTTAACACAAAATCACGACGAAACAATCCAGTTATATAACATGTAAATTAAATCAATAAAGCTACGTCGATAGAGTAAAAGATTTCCAGATAACCTGCTAGACTCTAATATTTCTTAAAAAAAAAAAAAAAAAGATTAGGGCCTTCATCTACAGTTTAATCCATTTGCGGAACAAAAATTTCAGATTTCTCCTCATTATTGATAGACATCGTTTTTGCAAAAAGATTTATATTAGGCCCTATAACTGAAAGCCGTGTTGGCGTATGTAGCATAAGTAAACTTTCATCGAATCTATACCTTGAATACCCAGATTCAAATTCTTTGGTTTTATTTAATCTAACTTACTATTGATGGAGAAACTTGGAAGCTTTCTTGTCTTTTAAGTGTATCTCAGCGTTGATAGAGGACTGAACAATTTCTTGGTCCTAAGCACTGTTCGTTTTAACTTAAAGCTTACGTTAGCTTCCACTTCTATAATGGGAAAACCTTGTCAGATCACATGTTGGGAATTCCCGATGCTGTATGACTAATCGTTGAAGATATTCCCGATTAGCATACTTGAATAGCCTAATCTAGTAACAAACAACGTCGTATCCAGTGTCCCATCAGTCTCGTGTCGTATTTCAGAATACGGTAATAAAAGAAATCGACTTATTCTGCACTTTACTAATCTGTTTTTATATCATTTTAAACGCTTATTAGAAAGCTGTGAGTTTTTGCATTTATTGCTTAAGCCTTGTGGGAATTTTAAAGCCATTTAAACATACATGATAATGAATGATTAAAAAAAAAAAAAACTATGTAAATAAATTCGGATTTTACAAAAATCAGTTCACTGTTCTTATTGAGACAATCCTTATTTTGTACTCTGTGCTTCTTCTTAAAGATAGTAATAAGACTGTTCTTAATTTTCACCTCCCTAGATCTAGTAATTTGCGAATTTCTTATTTCACTAAAACATCGAAGTGTTAAAACCGCAGTGAACACTTGGATCTATGCATTTCTCTTGACATTTTCCCACTGGAGCAAAAACTCTTCAATGCGGGATCATAAATTTACTGTAGTTTTCAAAAATATAGAATAGAAGAATTAGGCCTACATGGGTTATAAGTCATTGTCTTTCCTTCTCTCCTTGTAGGACAATAAGAGCACCCATCTTTTTACAATAATCCTTCCTAGTGTCTATCTTACTGTTTTCATGGTTATACTCAGGTAAGAATGTTATCACATAAATTTGTTAAAATTTCAGCAGAGTATTTTGTTAATTCATTTTTATTGCAGTAGTAGGCCTAGCAGTTAGTAGTAGTAGTAGTAGTAGTAGTAGTAGTAGTAGTAGTAGTAGTAGTAGTAGTAGTAGTAGTAGTAGTAGTAGTAGCAGCAGCAGCAGCAGTAGTAGTATTCGTTGTATAGTAGTAGTAGTAGTAGTAGTAGTAGTAGTAGTAGTAGTAGTAGTAGTAGTAGTAGTAGTAGTAGTAGTAGTAGTAGTAGAGAAAGGGGGAACAAAACACATGTAATTCTTTGTGTAAATGAAGTTCATATGGTTGAATGGTGACACTAGTGCAAAAGAGGTGTGTGTAAAAGTGGGGAAGAAGTGAGAGCTAGAGAGAGAGAGAGAGAGAGAGAGAGAGAGAGAGAGAGAGAGAGAGAGAGAGAGAGAGAGAGAGAGAGAGAGAGAGAGAGAGAGAGAGAGAGAGAGAGAGAGAGAGAAGTTAAAATTGGTCGTATATTAGGCATGTACGGTGACGTTTCATGTAACTGAAAATTGTTTTAGATACGCGATTTGTCAACGGCACCTGTTCAGTTGTAAAAGGTGATGGCTGATAACCATCTCCTTTAGGGTAGCGGGTTATTCGATGGATAATTCGGTGCCGTACTATGCTTCATAGGGAAAAATATTATTTCAAGGCTAGGCTTTCTTATCGAGGGACTCAAAGATAAGATTCAAAAAAAAAAGGGGGGAAAAAAGACGATTTGAATAAAAACGAACATTAAAAATTGCAGTAGGGGACAAAAGTGATTTGATGGTGGCACCTATTATTAAACTATATTTTTAAAGAAATACGAAGATTTGCGCTTAAAAAACAAGTGTGACAAAAAATGCACTATATTTTTCCGACATACCTCTAATGCCTCATTATATTTATATAAAGGAGGACTTGAATTATGCATCGAAAAACTCACATATTAGGCAAAATCAAGAGAGAGAGAGAGAGAGAGAGAGAGAGAGAGAGAGAGAGAGAGAGAGAGAGAGAGAGAGAGAGAGAGAGAGAGAGAGAGAGAGAGAGAGAGAGAAAGACAGACAGACAGACAGAGACAGAGACAGAGGAGACAAACATAGACAGACAGACAGGACATAATGAGACATTAACATAAACAGATAAACAATATTTTAGATGTATAGACCAGGTGAAAGACAGAAAGAGACAGAAAAATATGCGAGCGTATAAACAGACAGAAATGAAAGAGAAAAAGAGGGAGGGAGGGAGGGAGGGAGAGAGAGAGAGAGAGAGAGAGAGAGAGAGAGAGAGAGAGAGAGAGAGAGAGAGAGAGACAGACAGAGAGACAGAGACAGACAGACAGACAGACAGAGATTCAGGAAACAAATGTCAAACTAAAAATGTTTAAGTGTACAACACACTTAATCTTAAATCTGGCTAAGATTTTGAAAAAAAAAATTCTAGGTTTTATTTAACTTACTACTGAAACAGAAATAATTTATTTGGAAGCATCCTCTACCTTGTAAGAGTATCTCAACGCTGAAAACAAAGTGAATGAATTCTGGTCTCTCTTAGTCTTACCAAGCACTGCTTCTCTTGAAGTCTAGTAAATATCTCATTGAAGAGATTCGCGATTACAATTACACATTTCTTAAAGCCACACAGCTAACTAGCGGAAAGCAACTAATTTTGTACTTTCCGAATCTATTCCATGATCGTTCTAAAAGCTCATTATTAGACTATGACTATGCCTGCTCGGCATAGCTCCTTCGGGCCGTTGGCCTTTTTAATCACACTAGATTTTTTTTTCGAAAGACTGAGTGATGGCTGTCACAGGGATTCGATGGAAAGTATACGATATATTCCCCTTAATGAGTCCCAGTGCCAACTCTAGATTGGTTAGAGACGCTCAGGTTTCTTCACCAAAACCACTTCCCAAAACTGCATCAAAAGTAACGAAAGCTGCCCTCTCTCGCTTAAATT
>JAWDGP010003448.1:257500-445000 GCA_033675545.1 Elysia crispata
AATAAATAAATAAATAAAAAAATTGCAATTTACTAAGGAATCAATACCTTCAAAAGCACTGACGCTAACACCCATGCTAATAGATGTGCGATTTCAGTCAAAATATTAGTACTAAAAATAAAATATTGTTCTCTTTTCTAAATCTGCTTGTCTAATAAGGTGATGGAAACAGATCACAGTAATTTAAGCAAATATTTAATTTTATTTGTTTCACGGCTTGGTCTGCATTAGATAAGATCACGTCACTAGGCGCAATCTTTATCGTTCTCATCGACAAGGCCGACTTTATCAATCCTTATTCCTACGGTACGAATTGGTCAAAAATTGCCGGGAAGAGAGAAAAGATAATACTACTTTTAGATCTAGCCCTACATTTTTTTAATGCAGAAGGGAGCTGTACCTGTACTAAAGACAAAGTAGGCTATCTAACGTCATTTCGGCTACACTTTGATGTTTTGAGATTGTATAATTCTTCACAAAGACACTCTTTCTGATAACAGTTAATCTGCTTACTAGTTATGTCACGTCCAAAGTTTTATGTATGACTCAACACTAAGTCTTATAGTTCTGCAGGAATTGAGGCGTACGTTTTTGTCTTCGTTATTGTTTTTATGCTCTGTTTCATTTTGTAAAGAATATTTTAAAACCTGACACTCAATCTGGCATATCTCTTTTTAAACCCGTTTACTTTAAGTTTCCTCTTTTGCTTATTTTGTTTCTTTTTATAATTACGTTATTCGGTATAAAGAAAGCTGCAGGTTAAGTGATCATTTGCCTACAGAAACTTATAGCATTAAAACACGAACTATTTAAACAAATTAAATAAAGGATATGAACAAATAATTTGAGACGAATTGATTATATATATATATATATATATATATATATATATATATATATATATATATATATATATATATATATAAAATTCAAGTTCAGTATGGCGCGTAATTATGACAGTCATTTAACGAAATTTACAAAGACGCTAAAGTGTTCGACTTTTAAACGCCAATATTCAATTGGTGCTCTAAAAAATAAGTTAAAGGAAAACAAATAAGAGAAAAAAAAGCTAAATTGAGGAATATAAATCATGAATTCTATTTTTCTTTTTCTGCTTCTATTTTCAGCAAGGCCCTTTCAAGTCTGATGTGAAATGCAGAGCTCCGGAAAACTACATGTATAAGCAATAATTTGTCTTACGTACATGTCACTGCTCAAGAATTATTGTCATAAGTCCAAGATCTCAGATTGTGTAGGACTTTTTTTTTTTTATTATTATTCCAGGGCGCTTTGTACAAAAGTGGAATCTTTACCCTGAAAAAAAAAAGGAAAAAAAAAACAACAACAAAGAACGCTACCGTTACTGTACCTTTTCTTTTGAGTGGGACATGGTAATTGATAATGTGTAACTATAAGCCTACTCTTTTTTTATTTTATTTTCTAATAAACGCTTTCCACCGAAAACAACTGAAAAAGGTCCTAAACATTAAATTTCCAGTAAAAATCACAAATAAGTCACTGTATAAAAAATGCCAGGAAAAGCCCCTCTCGCTGCAAATTCTAAAAGCCCGGTGGAACCTCTTTGGGCATATTCTTCGTAGAGATAGCGACATCCCTGCCAACAGAGCAACAAGAGCCTACTTCATCCAATATGGCCACAAACTAAGAGGACGGCCGACAACAACTCTCCCAATCGTACTGAACAGAGATCTAGGACTAATTGACCATTTTAGACTCCATTCAACCGATGATCTGGTCAAAATCACTGAGCTCGCAAAGGACAGGAAACAGTGGAGAGAACTCTCTGCGAGGATAGAGAAAGCTGCCGAAGCGTCACAGACGGTGAACTGGGATGCGACACGGCAATAAGTCAAGTAAGTCAATATATCAGAGGGATCTATCTGTCTTACACAAAAATCGACTCTGAAACAAGTCTATGAATAAAAATTAACAAAAACAAACCGTCTTAATTCTTTTTGCTTCCTTTCATAGGCTATAGGACTGTATTTGAATGTCAATAAAGATTTGCCTTTGGTAAAAGGTCATGATGGGTCAAGGTCGATGTCCACGTCCCCTCTAAATTCTACAACCAATCATAACTAAGATGGAGCGTGTTTCCATTCATTTGACCTTCACCTCAAAGGTTAAACATGGCGGGCAAGCAGAAGGTTTGTTGCGGGCATGGGAAAATTTCTTCAAGTTTCGTTCAGTTGAAGCAAAAACTTGTATCAATATCATTTTCAATCATCAACATACGTTTTAATACGCTTTCTCATTTCAAAACAGGGCATGGATCTGGATATTATCTCCAAAGTATGGGCTATTGGAGTGCCCACGGCCCGATGCGAATCCCAAAGTGCCGCAAAAAAGGTAATTATCTTTAGAATGAGTGGCTTTGATTTTAATCTATTGTTTGTACATTTCACACCCATGTTGAAAAGGAGACGCTGAAGTGAAGACCCAGAATTCATTCGACTGAGAGGTGCTTTTTTATTACATACTGAAAGAAAAAAATCTAGATCTAGTCGCATTTTTCCTAGCCGTAAAGTAAAGATAGGATAACGCGAACCTCAAACAGATTTTATCGCCATTTTATTTTTATCTAATCTAGATCTAGATCTAGTTCTAATATCTAGATCTAGATCTCTATTCTTAGTTTTACTTTCAATTTCTATTCTAGATCAAAATTTAATCCAGATTGCAAGATGTCATGGTTTAGCAACTACTTTTTCAAGACATCAACTAATACTGTACTTTCCTTCCCTTATTTTTCCTTTTAAATGCTAAAACTAATAGGACACAATGTAAATTTTTGCTTACGTCGCAAATGATGCAATGCCTTGCAGGAATTCATTTATAAATAACTGCCTTTTCAGATTATAACCAGCTTACAAATATCTCTAGATTTGGATTTTACAAAACTAACTTTTGTAACTTTCTATTCTTATTGCCTTTGAGGAATCTGACACCCAGTTTTCCAACAAAATGAAGTTACAACTATGAAACAAAAAAAAAATCAAAGAATTACACCACAGAGAATAATGAAATAGTATTAATTTGATCCAGCATAACTTAGGAGAGAACTTCACCAAGCATCTTCATGCCAGCAAGTAACCTAGATGAGGATGATCTGAATTTAAAATTAAACATTTTGAAGACAAATCGAATTGCTAAGTACATTTGCCCACAAATTTTCTATCAGTAACACTACAAATTTTGCATAGATGGTATCTCAATGAAATTGGCTCCCCACTTTTTATTGATCATCAATGTGTCACTTCAAAATAGACGAAATCGTACAATTTTGTGATCAACGCTCATGGTAAATTCAGTAATGACAATCTGATATGTTCAAAACATGTTTCGCAGCAGTTTTTTTTTTTTTTATTAAAGAAATGTAGATGAACTAACAAAAACTTTAGTCAAAAATTTTTAGATTATATATATAAAAGGTATACACATCTTGCAGAAGATAGAACCTGTTCATAGTAATGTTCTCATTAACTTGCTATTAATTTTTTAATTTATGCTTGGAAATGAGACACTTAATTGAAATGAATGTAAGAATAAAAAGATTCTAAGGACAAACACAATCATGAAAGAATACCTTAAGGTATAAGCAATCGCCCAACCTGAACTTATATGGAGGAAGAGGACAAAGTCCTAAATGATATTCAGTTTTCGCCTAAATATTGGCTTCATCAGTACGGTAACGTTATAATTCCTATAGATGTTTATAATGTTAACCTACTGATGAAGCCAATATTTCCTTGGACTTATATAGTTGTGCCCAAGAGTTTAGCATTTGTTTTGATATTTTTTAGTTGAATTTGAAAGAATACCTGGAATCTTGAGACAACGTTTTTGCAAAATAATGCTGAAGGCTGAGCTGTATACAATTTGAGGGAATTCAGATTTTAGATATTAGATTTATTTTAACAAACAGATTTGGAGAGCAGGGATAACAGTCAACTACATAGCTGCCAAGTAGTACGTATAATAGTATTATTTAGTCTGTTGTATTTGGGCTTCCAAGTATGTCTGTCCATAGCGGTGCTAAAAAGTATGTGTTTGACAGTATCCCACTAAGTAAAAATACATGCTTGGTGAGCCTCTGATAGCATGCAGAGAAGGTGTAGCTTACTTGTTAGAGTTACGATAAGAGAAAATTGTATGAAGTATACAATAACTTATAAGTAACAGGTAAGTTTTCAAAAGTTGGCAGCTATGCAATTAGCTCCAAAATGGTCAGAATATTTCTCTACCTCTCATTGTAAGAGTTGTAGGCCATGGAGCCCTAATATTACACTTTTCACATTGATTGGCCAGAGAGATAATATTTTATTTTTTTATTTTTATTTTTTCTTTCTTTTTTTATATTTGTATAAATGTCTGTGTTTGGATAAAATGAAGAACGTAACTCATTGGGGAGCGAGATAACAGAGAATCTTCAGAGAAGAAACCCCCCCTTGTAGCAAGTGTTTTGGCCCTGAACTTCAGACACTCTAAGGGGCCGGGCCACACCCAGGTCATGACTCCGTTATCTTTTTTTTTTCTTTGCACAGCACCAGGACTTGAACCCACTCCTTCATCTCTTGATGGATTGCTGATCCAGGCACCATACCACTTCGCCAACTGGTCCTTTGATGGTTAGAGCATTTTTAATCCTTATGAAGGAGCCTCTCATTGCTCCAGATCCACCAAGAACTGTTTTCGGCGGATTCTCCTCTGCTCAGTGCTGAGTGTCTCGCCTTCAAACCTAATCAAAGCTCCTCCAGCCCACTTTTCTCTTCTTCGGTCGCTGATTTCATCTGTTTCCTCCTTTAGCTTGATTTTGTTTAGCCCCAAAGGTGTTAAGACATGTCTGGTAGATAATGTCACCGAAATTGGTAAGTTTGTGCTCCTTAATGCTCTTCCCAACAAGATTGTCCAGTTGTGGGACTATTGTGCTAAGAAGATCTTCCTATTGTTCTTTTACGCTTGCTGGTGGGAAATAGATCCTGTGACGTCAAGCGTTGATGAACTGTCACAACTCTTCGTCTGACTCCTCAGCACTGTGGTTTTGAATCTGGCTTTGGTTTTCCTACGTCTTACCTGCCTGGGCAGTGCACTGCTATTGATTCGTCGAAGCATTCAAGCAGCCCATTTTAGTCCTTTGGATCTTCATCCCTCTTTTGGTGGTAAATCTTCTGCCACATACACATGGGTAGTCCATTTCCAAATTATTTGGTTGTTCTGATCTCGTAGTCCTTTGGGCCTTTTCAGTCGTGAACGATTTGTCAACAATTGATCCATCATTCTCTCCCCCTTTTGGTGGATCACGGGAGAATCTCTCTATATGGTTTAGTAGCAATTGATTGTAGAGGCCAAGTAGTTGCTAGCCTGTGAGGCCTCGAATCTAGTCTTTCCTGGTGTCACCTGTTTTTCCAGGAGTCCTTCAGTCTCTCACTAATATCCTCCGGCCTATTCCTGGAAGTCAATAGTCATGGCATGTGCAGTAGGTAGAAACTCATTGGGGAGCTAGATAACAGAGACTCTTCAGAGAAGAAAGCCCCCGTGGAGCAAGTGTTTTGGCCCTGAACTTCTGACACTCAGTGATATACAGATTTTTTACCCATAAATCTGAAATAAACTTGTAGCTAGAAATATGCTGTTGTAAATACTATTAATCTAAGAAGCCATTGAAAGGAAACACGATTAACTGACAGTGGCAGTGTCTTGGAATGTTACAGTAGGACCACTAATTCTTGATCTAAATTGCATTTAGAGTTTCTTGAGATTGATAAAACCACAGGGACAGATATAAGTCTTGAAGACCTAAACCATTGACTGAATGAAGTGTGTTTACTGCTCAGATGTCTCTAAAGCCTCACCGCTCGTGTACATGTGACAGAATATTTTTTCCTTGTTTTAAAATGAGGACTAAATGTTGATGTTGAGTATAAAAATTTTTTTGGTTAATTGTGTTGCTGTAAAGCTACATGTATATTTTGGTTGGTTTTTTTTTGGTATAGTAAAAATGTTGATTCAACTTCAAAACCTGATGTCTTGATTCATGTTGAGTAAAACTAGGACTTCAAGTTCTCTTGATCAATGGATAGATTTTGTATTCACACCAAAGTTCACTCTATTTGCTTTAAATACAAAATTCAAATTTTAATCTCCTCTTCATAGAACTAAATAAATTCAAGTTGATCAGTGCATAACACATTTTTATGAATTTGTAACGGTAAAAATTTGTTCATTTTAGAAATTGTAAAGCTATATAATATCTCTTTTTGTATGTCCTGAAAAGTTTTTATAACTGGTGTAGCAATGACATAGAATTGCTAAGCATTTCAACTCCATCTCTGCTATCTTATCAGTCTTCTTTCATTGACAGAGATGGATCAAGACAAATTAGCTTGTACAAGAAAATCAAATTACAAAACATGCAGTATAGATTCCTTTTTTTCTCCACCTATTTCTCTCCCTATAGTGGCAGCGATGCATTGCCTCGTCAAGCCATAGTTGTCAGATTAAAAACCAATGTTAATGTATCCGATTTTTTCTACAGCCTAATATGGAACTAGTGAAACGTTCAGAGGCAGACGTCCTACGTGTGATTTTTGAAAAGGTGAGTTCTGTGCTAATTTTTATTTTATTTTATGGCAGGCAAGGGTAGCTGACAAAGTATTATGTATTTAATCCTTAATACAGGTGTGTACTAAAAGTAATCATGTGAATAATTGTAAGTGAAATTTGTTAAATTACTGACTGACAAGCAGAAAGATGTGTCCATTTTCATTGAATCAAGTAGGCTAAATCTTTAATATCATGTATGTTATTCAATTGATCAAAAAATATGAAGTTAATTTGATTGAATGTTGCATTTTACATTCTAAATAGATTCATTGGCAACTTTCATATTAAAAATTTTGGATGAATCCCTGTGTAAAAAAGTTCAGTTAAAATGAGTTTATTTAATCTTAATTTTTAAGCAACTAAACTGGAAGTATTCTTCTAAGGAAATTGTGGGAACACAACCCTAATTTCAGAATGCTTGGCCACATCTTTTTCTATTGGTTTGGTTTTGATGTAGATGCCTCATTTATATATTTTACTGTATCTATTGAGTTTTCAAAACTTTGATTTGCCACCATTGATGGGGAATGTCAAAATTAAAGTATTGAGTTATATATACAATAAGTTATGAAGCCATCTATATTTAGTTACATTTGTGGAAGATGGTTGCCTTAGACATTGGCAAAGAGGTAAAGCCTATATGTGAATGCTGCTTATGGTGTAAGGTGGAGAAATACTGAAGATCAAATTCAGTTGAACGATTGTGCAAAAAGATAATAAATTGTATGGGGTCATTACAGGCCCCAAAAATATGTGAAAACATTTTTGAGGCAGATCAACTCCAGCGAACTTGCACCCATGCAGTTGCTGTATTTGACACTGAGATTAATGAGCATTTAATCTATTGCAAATAAGAGTAGCAGTTAACCATGATTTATGAGAAGGAAAATTCTCAATTCTTATTTGAAATGGAAATATTGAGAAGCAAATACATGAAAAATTTTGTTGCTGCTACATACCTAGGTTTGAGAACAATTAATTGATCTGTAAGTTGTTTGTTTTATTTTATTTTGTTTGTTTGTTGTTTTTTTTTTTGCTATTTTCAATAAGCTTAACAAATCTGACCATTGATGAAAAATGATCCTTAACCTACTTTTTTTTTCCTTTTACACTTGTCATTAAATCTGTTTTGCTAATATTTTCATTTTTTCTTTCCTTTGTGTCAACATAGGTTTCAAAGACTAAAAGTAATTTTCAATTATTTTTTTTATCTCCTCAGTATGCTTCCAAAGAGGTGGGCTGTGAAAAGTTTATGACCTACTCTGACCTAATTCACAGATATCTTCAACTTCTTGACCCTACCAACTATGACCCCTACACATATAATGTTCTTGCCTCATGTGTGGACACATCTAGAGATGGGTGAGGAAACAGACTACAAATTTTTTAGTTCTGTCTCAATATTTTTTTTTTTAAAATACATATATATATATATATATATATATATATATTTTCCTACATGTGCCAAATTTCCAGGAAAATCTGGATTTGTTAAGGTGTGAGGACTCTGCCTGAGTTCAGTATGATCCTTGCAGTAAATTCCGAGATTTTTCTTACAAAAAATTATATAATGAATAAATTCAAGACTCTCATATACAGTAGGCATTTCTTAACCATTAAACAATTTTTGTAAACTAAGCAAAACAATTCTCATATTTCTGGAAATTTTCTTGTTTTTTTTTACCCCTTGCTACTTAAATTTTGTTGTATGATTCTAAGATTCTTCAGTAAAGAATTTTTTGAAGAGGCCTTTATGGGTGAATCATTCAATAAGTCCAACACTTGAAGACGAGACATAGTCTAAGGACATCTATCATGGAGAACAGGGGTGGGGTGTAAAGTTAGGTGAAACTGGGTCAAAGGAATAATAAGCCGGCTCGTAACTAAAGTGAAGACAAAGCTGTGGGCCATGAATAATATTACAAGGTCTGTGCTCAGTAACAGTCTTCAATAGGCATGACGTGTTTTTAAGGGTAAGAATTTTGTCATACCTTTTTTAGAAAAAAAAAAATAAAACAACAACATGATGTGTAATGAAACTAAAATATAGATTAGGATATAGAAAGAAAGAGAGAGACACATAACGCAAAAACTAAAAGGGAGGAGTATAAAGAAATACGGAAAACGAATCTAGAAAGAAAAATTTAAGGTAGAGAGAGGAAGATTGGAGAAAGAAAGAAAGAGAGGGAGAAAAGGGTAACATAGAGATGAAGGGGTTACAAATAAGAGATATTACTTCTGTAGATCAAAACAGAATGGTGAACAAACATATAATACAGAAAAGAAATTGAAAAGGAGGTGGAGGAGGAGGAGAAAAGAAGAAGGAAAAGAAAAAAAAGAGAAGTAAAAGGAGATGCAAAGTAGTAGAATGGTGAGTAAATATTTAAGCCTACCTTTGGTGTATCATTAGTTTTTATTTATGATATTGAGGGTCTTCAGCTTTCTTTTATTGCAGACATTTTTTAATAAATAGTTCACATGATGTTTCATCTGGTCCTCATCAGTACCAAATTGTATAATGATTACTAAAGGATATGCATTGGAGGTACCATGTTTGTCAAAGTGCTAATACTGTTTCGATTAATTGTGTCGGTAGGAGGAATTTAGAATAAAATTTTGAAAGTTTATAAAAGAGTATCATAGAAATTTATCTCTTCTCTTTGCTAAAGAGCAATCCAATTAAAAATAAAAGAGAGAGATAGATTGAAATCATGCATGTAAAATGAAACAATCATTTCTGTTGCCCCTATTCCTATTACAACAACTACTACTACTACTACCACTATGACTACAACTACTACTGCAACTACTACTACTACTGCTGCTTCTGCTGCTGCTACTATCACTTCTACCACTGCTCCTATTACTTCTACTATTACTACTACTACCACCACCATTGCCATCACAAAACAACCCCTACTTCTACTAATACTAATTCTACTAGTGCTGCTGCTATTATTGCTATTTTAACAGTGACTGAAGAGAAGCGAAACAGCCTAAAGTGATGATTGTATTTATTAGCATCTGCTACTTGGGCTTTTTATGAGAACCCGGTGTGATGCCGCCACTATTTAAAAACACCTTGTTATTGGTAGATTCCCATGTAGGAAGGCTGTTTATGTACAGAGGTCTAGAATCTAGATCTAGATTTACAGTTCTGATTAAAACACTTTGAATATAGTAAAGTCCTCCCTAAGCATGTTGGAGGATTTAAATAAAAGTAACATCCATGTTTCATTAACCCATACCTTTCAAAGATCAGTTAGAATAAAACATAGAAATTTAAAAAACAGATTTTTTTTGTTTTGGTTGATAAACTTTTGCATTTTGTATGGTATTGTGTTCCAGACTCATTTCATTTTCGGAGTTCCAAGGCTTTGAAGCTCTTCTGTGTGCCCCAGATGCCATGTATGCGCTAGCCTTTCAGATTTTTGATCGCAATGGAAATGGCTACATCACATGTGGTGAGGAATGAAATAAAAATGATGAATACTTATTCAGCAACTTTTTCATTACTTTATAATGTGAAAGCTAAATACATAGTTGCTTTGAAAACTTAGTGCGTTTAAATTTTTAGACTTAAAAGTTTGAAACAAATAAGCAAAAAGAGAGTAAACATTGTTAAAAGCCTGAAAGTTTCTGTCAATAAAGTTGACTAAGTAAGACAATCAATCAATTCTTTGTAGCAAAAGAAAAATAACAACTATGGCTTTTTTAAATTTGATTTTTCCCATTTGACACCTGTGTTTAGAGAAATCATATTTTCAATTAAGTTTGCCATTGTTCAATGAAAGTAATCCTTTAGATTCACATTCTCATTGTGCATCAAAAATTATAGCTGACATTGTGTATCACGCCTCATGCAGACCTGCCAACATTACAGTTTAGCCGTTATTTATTATGGTGAGGTACAGAAAATAAAGGTTTATGGGCAACTCCTGGCTTTTATGTAGAGCTGAAAAACATCAGAAAATTTTTTTACATTTTTTTCCCTTCTGATCTCGATGTGGTCTGTTTTGATGCTGTTCTAAAGAAAAGTTCATATTATTTAGTTATCAATATTCCGATATTTTCACCCAGTCATGTTATAGTACTATCAATATTCTATTTTTTTTTAATGATAGCTGCATGATATATTTCATTGTTCTCGTGCATATTTCATTTGAGTATTTAGGTGAGATTTATATTTTGAAGCCTTTTATCTGGCTAAAATATTTTTGTGGGTGTAAAAGAGATCATCAGAGTTGAATTTTTTGCGCAACATCAGAGTTATAAAGTTCATTTAATTGTTTAAATTCACTTTTTGTCATGTTGCAGATGAGTTTGAAGACTTGATAAAACACACAACTCTCCATGCATCCATCCCTTTTAACTTTGAAAGTGAGTTCATTAAGCTTCACTTTGGCAGAGACAAATCAAGGAAAGTCACATATCAAGAATTTACCCAGCTTATACATGTATGTTTTACATTTTTTTTTTGTTTTTTTTTTGTTTTAGCAATAAGAGTCGTTTACCAACGTCTCCTTCCCCTCTTTTACCTATTAAGTGATAATTTTATATAGTTATTTTTTAAAAACTTTTCAACTGTTCTTTTTTCTCCTCTTTCTTCCCCCTCCTACCTTTTTTTTTTTTTGAAACCCATTGAGAGATTATTTATTTCTTAAATTTTTGTAACTTTCCAACTGTTCTTTGTCATTCAATTCTATTAATTTTCTCAAGGTATTGATTGGTGTAGGACAAAGCGTTTGCACATGCATAATCTGTTGCAGGATTGGTTGAACTTTTTTTCAACTTCTTTCTTTCTTTGCTTTAGAGCTGTTTGTCTCTCTGTTTCCATAGAGCTTAAAACATCTAAACATACATTTCATCATTGTAAATATTTAGCAAGTGGCTTATTTCCTTTCTTTTTTTTTTTGAGAGTTGATCATGCCAAGTTTTTTTTTTTTCTATCACTGTTTTCAGTAGTTTAATGGTCCTTCACTTTAAAGTCTTAAGACTTGTTCACAAGCTTAATTTTAATTTCAGTTCATAAATGTATAAATATTTACAAATATATAAAGTGTATAATGCAGCAATAGATCAAACAAACTTATTTATGTCTGAATATTTTCTGTTCTTTGGAAAATTAAGACTGTTAAAAACTCATAATAAAAATTAAAAATAAAAAAAGCCAAAAAAAAATACAAAAAAAACCCAGTGCAGTACTGTGAATGTATTTTAAAGTCATGCAGATTTTCGTAAATTTATTCAAGTTGAAAAAAGGTATTGATTATGATCAGGTGAGTGTCCTCTCAAGCACAGCAGTCTTGATCAATCTATACTCAGATTACATTGAAGGAATTAAAGGTCGGGGTTAGAATAAAAGCCTGAATTCAGGTGGAAATTGGGATGAGAGTTAATAATTGTTTAGATTCTTTAATCTTTCTTTTTTTTTATTTATTATTATCAGAAAATTTTGAAATTCTTAAAGGCATAATATTCTTTATCGTGAATCGTCAAAGAACATAGAATATTTGGCTTGATAATAGTTTGATTTCTGTTTTATTTTGTGAGATGAGAATTTTATATAATTTCCCAATGAAGCTCAAAGCATTTTACAAATATTTGATAGAAAGGTTTTTAACAACTAAGATACAGCGTTTCAAACAATGCTTCACTTTAACTAACCTACAATATCTTTCTCAGCCTCTAGTCAGGTCTCTCTTTTCATACATGAGTTAGGTGAGGAAACGTGCAAAGTGCAGCCCAGATTCAAAACCTGGATACCTTAGATGAAATGCCAAGTTTCTACTTCTAGACCATGACATTATATAATTTGTAAGACTATCTCTATATTTCTCTGAATTGTAGGACTTCCATGAAGAACATGCCTGGCAGGCGTTTCGTATGAGGGACAAAAACAGCAATGGATACATTTCTGCTAAAGATTTTGAGGAAATTCTTCTTTCACTGAAAAGCTACCTGCTTACTCCCTTTGTTCGAGACAACATTATAACGGTGAGAATAAAGTTATCATTTGAAGGAAGAAGACCATTTCAAATTGTGAAATTTTTTTTTTTTTTGGCTATTTGCATTCATGAAAATGACTCGATGCATCTGCAATTCATCACAAGTAAATGGTTCAAAGGAAATATTTGAAAAAATTTGGATAATAACTGCCTTTTTTTTTGAGGTCTTAGGGGTTGTAATTTTTTTGTGCGGAATAATAATTATCATGGTATAAATTTTCGCAATTGTGCTGAAATATGGTTTGTTTCTGATTTATATTTTACTTTATTTAATGAAAACTTATTCTTGATATTTGTGATCCCGTGGTATAGAACTTGTCAAAACCAAAAAAATAAAAGAAATCGTCTTTTGCAAACTTTGATTGATTGTAAAAAATATTTTAGAGGCCTTGGATAAAAGATTAGCAGACTCCCAACATAACACCTTGCAAATTGTAATAGAAATGATCATATGAGATAGAGGGTCTTTCCTTAGGTTTACTATTATCTTAATTTCATGTAATATACAAGTGTTTTTCAAACTATTAGTCACATAATAGGGGTGGTCTTTTTTGTGGGATTCCATAATTATTTTTTTTTTTCAGTCATTGATGTAAAATTTTGTCAGTAATATTGAAATTAAGAATTACACATTTAAAAAAAGGATAAACAATTTCCATTTTCATATTCATGTACTTTTACCTTATATGTTTATATTTTGATAATTATAACTAAATTTTTTCATGTTATAGTTTTTAACAATATAGGGGATTAGTTAAAATTAGATTCGTGCTTTTTGTGCAGGGAAAAACCATATTTTTCTCACTCTATTTTAATACTAATCTTTTATCTGTGCTTGTGAAAAATGTGAATCAGCTTGTGGTGGGAGAAGGTCACCATCGTCAGATTAGCTATGCCTACTACACTGCCTTCATCTCGTTGCTCAACAATCTGGAGCTTGTTAAGAGAATCTACACAGCTGCCACAAGACGGGACCTGACAAAAGCTTTGCCCAAAGGTTAGGCTTGTGGAGGGAAGAGAAAATATGTCTTGAATTAGATGGGGTTATTCATTCAAACAAATGACTACTCATGAAGTATGCATTTTTTAAGCAGTAGGTCAACCTATTATGATGTTCTTTATCACAATAATTAGACTGTTTTTTGGACTGCTTTATGTTTTGTCTTTTCATTTTACACACCGGCAATGCAAAAAAGATAAACTGGAAGCAAACTGATTTGCCCCAATGTCGCCCTTATGAACCAATATTTTGTGAATCTAAATCGCTTGCCATTGCCCATTTTCTTTTGTTAAGTGCACTGCTGCCAATATCGCGGCAAATGTTATGAAAACCTTATTTAAGTCCAGAAGACATTTCCAGCTTTATATAGGTCATTTCACTTTTGTGTTTAGTCTAAAAATAGGTACTAAAATGTTCCTTTTTTTGAAGTCAATTTTTTGTTATTTAAAGGCCTAAACTAGATCTAAACCTTGAGCTAGAATTTATGATCTCCAACCTCTTTTCAGGGATTAGAAAGGAACTATGTATGAAGGCGAGATGATTGATTATTCCTAGATAGGTTACAAATTCAATGATGATCGAGTCAGTAGTGAAGGGGAAGACTCAGAAAAAAATTTTTGTCGTATAAACTTCTTTTTATTAAAATTTCAAAACCTGTATTTTGTTTTCAGCCTATTTCATAAGTCTATCCTGTACATTTAAAAAAAAAAAAACAACACATAAGATGATGGTTTATGAATGTTTGCAAAGGTAGAATTGGGTGTACATTTTTTTAATGGTTTTTGAGGCTAAGCATGAAAAATGCTTAAAAAAACTTCAAATTAGTCCCACTCCTGACTTTCTGGGCTTGGTTCTAATCAGTCCTTTTGTGCATTAGTTTCATCCATAGAAGTTCATTGCATAAGAATCAGGGAGACTAAATAAATTTTAAACAATCTAGAAGAACAATCCAAAAAGTTCCAGAATTTTCACTAAAAAATCCTATGAATTGTTTTCAGATGAACTAATGTACCAGGCTCAGGAGTTTTCTCAGATTACGCCTCTAGAGATCGATATTTTGTACCAACTGGTGAACCTTCAGACACAGCAGAGGTGAGAAAAGTCCTGGCTTGCTGTCTTAACCTCTGTGCCTAATTTTTACTATTGTAAACTTTTCTTTTTTTGTGCCTGCTGTTTGTGAATTTCCAAACCATAATAAATGTTGGAACCCACTCCAACTCTTTAGATATCCTTTCTACCTTGTGGTCTCTTGTATTGTAGACATTTTTACTTGAGATTGGTAGTTATAAAAGCCTGTTTAGATTATTACCTTGTGCCATTAGACAGATGTTGCTTTACATTTATGTGGAAGCAACCTCCATCCACAATATAATGAAACATTATTTGCAAGGTATAATCCAGTAAAATTTTGTCTTATCAGGTTTTTGTAGCTGCACCAAGGCACTATATTTCTCAATTGATTGTAATATTCATAACCAGGGAAAGGGGGGGGTTGAGCGTTGAGATGTGCTATTTGAAAAGAATCCCTCTTGAAAGTTATAGTGTAATCTCTTGATGTTTGCTTTTCAGCCAATGCTTTACTTTTTTTAAGCTAAGTGTAAGCACTAAAAGTGTTTTTCCCAAGCGCAAACTAAAAAATTTTGATATGTATTGTATGAGTCAGAAACCTGCTGGGTTTTGCTTTTTCAAATCACGCCGTCCAAAACCACTGACTTTTTTTTTAACTTTTGGTTGGCAAGGAGAATAGATACCAAAATGATATCCACTCCGAGTATGGTAGAATGAAAAATAAAGTTCTCATGTTTCATGCACATTGTGCTCCCATGGTTCTTTATGCCACCATACCAAAACCATCTTAGTTATGACTATGTAACTTATCTTGGTTTTTCAGAGCATCAGGAGAAGTGATCAATCCAAAGTAGGAGCAAATTGAATGTGTTTTTGTGTCATTGTGCACCCATACATTTTGTTTCTGCTTTGCTTTTTCATCAATGAATTAACATTAGAAAGAAACAGCCTTCATTTATATATTAAGCTTTGCAATGAGCACCAAACGAGTCGTATATTACAAAATTGAACCTTTCAACTAAACTCTTTTGAACCACATGAAGAATCTCTCATGTGAATATTATGTACTTAGAAATTATAAAGAAGTAAAGATAGCTGCTTAAAATTGTTCATATTTAAATACGACTTGTTCTCAAGGTCATATGGTCCAAGGTCAAAATGTGAAGCAGATTGTCTTTTAAGTTGTTTTTTTTTTGGCGCTCTTTATTCCATAGGATCTTCACCAATATTTTATCATTTAGAGATTTTTTTTTTTGAGGTGTATAACTAGTTGAAGAGTTAGTACATATCATTTATTTAGAAAAAAAATTGTTACCTTCAAAGTAAATTTAGACAAATGGCTCCACTTATAAACCTTGGGTCATATTTTGCTTTAATCTTTACGTTAGCATTTATTTTAGTTCTCTTTTTTTTTTTTATGGTTTTGAATATTTCACAATTGCAACAACCGATAGGCTTGGACAAGAGTCAGGCACGTTTTTTCAATATTGTGAATAATAAATCCTGGACTCATACAATGTCTACATTGTCGGGTCTTTTTGTACATAAGTATAATTGAATTGTCCAGGCCTATGTAGAGTGACTGTTTTCTATATTTGATGTTTTTTTTTAGAGTGACACATTCAATTTTGTGTGTGCCAGTATATTCTATGTATGTCCATTTTGTTAGATCTATCTTTTACTTATTTTTTCATTCATATATCTAAAATTATGTTGTTTTTTTTTCACTTTATTTAGTAAAAATGAACAACCTTACCATAGCAATCACAGGGAAGACCAATGGGTGGGGCATCCCAATGCACTCAGTCATCATCAAATTGAAGTAATTTTCCTTTTCTTTCATCATTTACATGTTTTGAAAAGTAAAGTAAAAGAATTTTAACACATGGCTTCTTATAAACTCAAGCATAGATGCATAGATTTGGCCACAACAAGTGTAAGGTCCTATTAGCAAGAAACAAAGCGCCTCATATTTCTGTTGTGGGGGAAAAAAACCCATCATAATATAGCTTTTAGATCTTTTCACCAATCAAAAATCAAATTGCTAAAATGCATTTGATTTCATCGCGGTAGCTTCGAAAAGAAAAGAAAAGAAATTAAAAGGGCACTCAATTGTTAAAAATTGTCAAGTTTGTAATAAATGTGACTGAGAGCAACATAAATCAAGATTTAGTAATAGATAAATTGCAATACGGCCAATTTATTTGTAACGTTCATGATAAAGTTTTCTTGTCTATAAAGCATTTTTTTCAATCTGTCTTCGTACCAAGTTTACTTTCAACAACCTATTGGATAAAGCTGATCAAGAAGTCAGATTATTATATGGGGAGACAAGGGGTTTCATTTCATGAAAATCTTATGATAGAATGAACATGCCAGTTCACAGAGCTCAATGTGGGAAGTTCGTGTTATTCAAATCTATTTAAGAGTCATGATTCTTTCCTTTGTCTATGCTGATAATTCATTTTGCATTTCAATCATTTTCTTGTGCCCTTGTTTCTCTGTTCAAGCTACGTGCTCCAGGCAGTATGGTTCCCCCCCCCCACCTCTCTCTCTCTCTCTCTCTCTCTCTCTCTCTCTCTCTCTCTCTCTCCCTCCAGTAAGACAGACAGGTTTTAGGGTTTAAGATAAATAGGATGAAGAAAAAGAATTGCAGTAGCCACTAACCTTCTTGTGTATAGTTTTTTTTTTAATTTCAAGCTCAGAAAAGACTGGCTGCTTCAATATATCTGAAAATAATAATTATGCCTCACTTATATTTGTAGAATTAGTTCTTACTTTTTTTCTTCCCAAATTTTGTATCCTGCCATTCTGAATCCATGCACTGAATTGTAGTAAGATGTAGATTTTTATCAACTGATGATATAAAATTCTATTATTTTTACCCCTCATAATCATTGTTTTTTTTTCGTTTGTGTTTTCTAGATGAAAAATTTTTAGTAACTTTAAAATTATATCCAAATTCTAACATCTTTTTTTTTTTTGCTTTTCCCTAATGTATTCCAAGAAATGTCCATAAATGCTGCCCAAAATACAGATTTAAAGAGCAGTTCTTTTTGTGTGCAAATTTAATTGTCGTCTCGCCACTTTTTTTTTTTTTATGATTTTCCCTCTGGCGAGCTCAGAATCTGGACAGGGCAAAAGTCTTGAGCCCTTAACAATATTGTTCATGTTAAATATAACTTGTGTTTCAATGGTTGGCATACATTTTCTATATATAAAATTTGAGTCCACATATATTCATAATTTTTTCCCAACATTATGGAAAATTATGGCCAGGTTCATGTATCTTTTTACTTATGTTTGCCAATGGATGTCCTCTCTTTTTTGGGTCTGTAATGTTTTGCAAAATATCTGTCTTGCATGATTTGGCATTTCATTTCTTCCGACATGACCTGAAATTTTCTTCTTCAAGGTTATAAGAGAAACCCATAATGTTCCACAGTTATGATGTTATCACCCATAACGCTGATATTACTTTACTCAAAAAAATTTGTGTTCAAATTTGAAAATTAATAAAAAAAAAAATTATAAACGCCTGTTTGCAATTTCTTTGCCCCACCCCCTAACATAATCGTTATTGTGACACCCTGTAATTTAGAATATTTTTGGCCCACATTTTTGATAAATCAAAAACTGAACTAAGAATAGTTTGAGTACAGCCTGGAGCATTGGCTATAAATAATGCTTGTCATGCCCTTTATCTCTCTTTATGCTTCAACAGTTTAAAAATGAGCATTACAGTGATCAGTGCTGAAGTTGTAATGAAAAAAAAAAGTATTAATAAGTCCTGGTGAGTCTAATTAGACTAAAGTCATTGACAAGAATAGTTCTCTAAACTTCAGCCAGCTTGCAGAGGAATTTCACTTATCAGTGACTCTGATATACACCCAACATTATGTATTACTGCTGTTTTTTGTTTGACCTAATTCTTACATTTTCGTTCATCTTTTGTCCCCTGTCATTGAACCAGTGTGATAACCTATGCAGACATCGACTCCTTGTCTCCAATGCGAGGTCGAGAAACACCATTCAAGATTCAGATGCAAATAGCAGAGGTGAGAGTCTCTGGTGGCCTTGATGTATTTCACCACATACTGGGTAGTGAACAATACCAGAAATGTTCGGAAAAGCAAAGTGGAAATGGCTTATTCTGAGCAACTTTCTCTCCTTTTGGCTACCCTAAGATGCATGTATTAATTATCAAAAGATAAAAACTTTTATTCCTAGGGTACTCCCCATTTGTTAGGCACTTTTATATACAAAATGTTACTTTGGAACTTTTAATTTTTAGTTCCCGTTGATTTGCATCAACAGGTTGAGTGGGGATAGAAAAAGGATATGTGCTCTGTCTCCAAAGTCAAATATGATATTCACATATGTTACAATATAAGATCCTGATTATTTGGGTGTTACTTCTCACCTTTTTCTAACATAAAGAATATCTCATTTACAAAACTTTTGCCTTTAAACAATCTATTAGGTCCTTTAGGGAAAAAGGAAATTCTTAGGCAAGTTGGGAGTGTGCATAAAAATGCTAACTATGTTGGTGTGATCTTAGGTTGGCAGGGAGGGATCAGGTCTCTTTTGTATTATTAGAATATTTACCAGACCACAAGATAATAGATATAATGGCATATCTGAATAGAGGTTAACCTGAAAGGAAAAAAGAATAAAATTCAGAGGAAAGAAAGCAAATTGAGAAATAAAAAAAAATAATGCTAAGTGACAATGCTCAAAGCTTGCAAATTCACCCTATACAGTATTATTATTTTTCTGATCATTATTATAAGAAATGCCTTTTGCATTCAGAAAGTATTTTTTGTGCAGCAGATGAATGATGAGGTATGTTTATCTATGTTGCATGGACATTTTCACGCAGCAAAATTTCATTGGTAAATTTCCTAAGAAAAAAAAATTGCAAGTTAAAATTTGAAACATATTACTTTTGTATACTTTACATCTGAAATGAAAAAAAAAGTCTATGCAATATAAAACTATTTCAAATGTGCAGTAATAGCCTGTACAGTTAGCAGTTTATTTGCTAGGAATTTTATTTTGATGCATCATCTCTCATGATAGAGAGATGATGCATCAAATTATTTTTCCATATTGCAAAAAAAAATAAAAAAATTAAAATGTAATATTGCAAATTACCCATCTGTTTTTGTTGTAATATTATTATTAGTATTATTATTATTTCGGAGCTTAATGGTTCTCCTGCCAACTTTTGAGAAAAGTTTTAAAATATTCTTCTGTATCCCATGTCTATAGTTGATTCAAGATATTTGAAAAAAAAAACATCTTAAGCTATATGAAGCAAATTGTTTAAGAGCAGGGAAACAGGAATGAAAAGTTGACATGTTCCTAGCAACAGTTCAACAGTTTTTGTCTATGACTCTTATCAGAATTGATTATATATTTTGTAAAGGTCTTATGAACATGCAAGCAGAGATTTAGATAATTACTTGTCTATTGTAACATTGAACAAGATTCTGAACTCTTGTGCATTGTCACTGACTTCTTCAAATAAGTTAAGACTATTTTTATAAATTCAGGTTCATTAATCTAATAGAACCAGAATAATTTTATGCAAGTAGAATAAGTACTTTGATTAAAGTAAGTTCCCTTTTTAAAAATGTATTAAGATTGATATAGGATTGTGAGTGATGTAATTCTATTTTTGTCTATGCAAACGATCATTACTTTTTTGATAGAGCTATCCAAAATTGCAAATAAGGCCTGGCAAATAATTTTCACAAAACAATTCATTTATGAAAGGGTAGTCGCTACTCCTCTGCTGCAGCTTTGTGTCAACTGCACAATGATATCATTATTTGGTTACATTCACGTGGCTGCATGGCTATTGGTCTGGTTTTTTGTTGGTTTTTTGTTTGTTTGTTTAGGACTTCATATTCGGTCAAAGAAATCACACTGACATTATAATCTGTCTTTAAGTAATACATTAAAAAATATTATTCTAGTGTCTATCAAATATAGCTTGCTGCTTTAAGTTTTCAAAGCTTAAAGTTGATTTGCAGATAAACTGGACAAGTATGTTCATTGCAAGAAAAAGAATAAGCAATTATGAATTTTTTATTTTTTATTATTTTACGGAAATATTTAACCGTAGGATAATTTTAGATATGTGTATAAATAATCCTGCAACAATTATATATTTATGATCATAAATTGTGTTCAATGTTTGCTTGCTTTTTTTTTTAATGTGATTGACTTCATGTTTTTAATAAGCTGCAAATGGTTTTTTCATTTTTTTTTTGTCCCCAGCAAAAACTGCGTCTGGAGCAAGGCCATACAGAAAGAACATTTTTATTACAGATAGCAGAATCAGCCTATAGGTTTACACTTGGATCTCTGGCCGGAGGTAATGCAGATAATATTTATTTGGAGAGGCAGTAGTAGTTTTTCAATTCAAATGCTCCACAAGGTGTGAAAAATGTTAAACCTGGCATATTTTCCCTCATACTTTTAGTTATATGATAAAACAAGAGTTTCCATATTCTGTTGTGCTTGTCATGTTTCATCAGTCCCAAAGATATTCAAACCTAAGATTTAAAGTAATGTCAAGATCTTAAGTTGTTAAGAAATTAGGCAATGACATTAAAAACTGGATAAATAGCAGTTATTATTATAAAATGTTCAAAACTTTGAGCTGGGAAGAGAATTTTCCATAAAATTACGGAATTCCATATATTTTGAACATTAATGTGATCCTCTGTAAATTCTGTCCTGGTGCCTGACAGAAACTTTTATTGGTAAAATGAAAATATAATTCGACGATGAGTACAAAATTTTTCCATCATCAAGTATCAACCGTTGCAAAAGTATAAAACCGGGCGATATATTGTATCAATATCGTGTATTTTTTATATTATTATTTATATTTTGAATTCCAATACGGAGATTTGTATTGTAGTTGAAACGATCCAAGATATTGGTGCCATCAAGTTTTTTACTCTAGATACATATTCGTCTGACAAAGCCTGTTCTGTCCATCTTTACATCCAAACAGTGGCGTTATTTCCAACAAATTTCTTTCTTCATCTGATAATAGTTATTACAACTAGACAATTTCTTTTTGTGGGGGGTGAAAATGCATTACTTAAATCAAGTTGATTATATTATTAAGACCGATGGGATATCCAAAGTAGATAATGGAAACAGGGCATGACATAACATGAGACTATAATTATAGTGGATGATTTTCATTCCAAAGTAAATAACTGTAAATCTAGATCTAAGTATTAGATTGTTATTTTTCTTTTTACACGGCCAGGTGGAACCTAGTGAGAAGTTTTAGACCTAATCGATATTGATTATGTTCAGCATTCAGCTCAAATGTCTTAAGAAAAGATAAAGTGCTCAATATGAAAGCTAGAATATAGGCATTTATGTATACTCTGAAGGGTAAACATTTATGGTGCCTTATGGTGCCTCAAGTTGAGTCAGTAAAACACAGAAAGCAGTAACATTTGGGGGACACAGCTGTAAATGGGCTCCAACAGGCAATTCAACCGCTTAGTCTGGGCACATAAAAAATGAGCTAAAATATTGAGAAAAAAGTGCTCCACTATAATCGCTTTGTGTACAATCAAATTTTGAGAATGCTCTTGCCTACACTGCTTGCATTGACTAATTTTAAAAATTTCAGTGAAAAATTTTGTGTTCAGTTCTCATCCCTGATTGAGGTCTTAAGAGATATGTATATTTTTTTTAAATGTTTGAATTTTAGCCTCGCTTAAAACCTTTTCCACCAGTTTAATTTGAATGATGAGCTATTAAAATTCTTTTATTATGGATGCTGTATTTTTTTTAAAATGTGTTATTGATTGATTTGCGCTTTATGCTAATGTTGCACGTTCTGTTTTCACCTTCTAGCCACTGGAGCGACTGCAGTGTATCCCATCGATCTGGTTAAGACCAGACTACAGAATCAGCGCTCCACATCATTTGTTGGAGAAATGATGTACAAGAACAGCTTTGATTGCTTTAAGAAGGTATTTGTTAGCAGTTTACAAAAGGATTCAGTTTGATGATGTGCTTTTTTTTAGATTAAGCTGTATCCTTTTTGTAGTCATCACAATTGAATAAGATTGTTTTCATATGTTATCATAAAATTTAGTGAGAGCTTTAAAGAAGTAAATAAAATTGTTCTGGAGTGTGAATCATACATGGACTATAATAAGTTTTGTTGAAACATAAAGCAGAAAATGAAGACAACTAAACATTGATCAAAAATATTGTCAGAGAGTGGTCATGGTTTTATGAAATAGGAATACCTTTTCATACAGATTTGAGGATATGAGCAAAGTGTGCATGGCTCCAAAATAATCTGAGCTTATTTTTTACACCAGATTTCAACTTCATTTTCCTATCCAATCTTAAAATGAAAAAAAATTGACATTTTTCGTTGTAGAATTCTAATTATATTCATTCGCTCGATATAAGAAACATTTTTGGATTAATGTGGATCATCTATTAATTTCAAACATCTTTTGTTGTATAAGTCTTTCATGTATTTCTCCTGTACAGGTCATTCGTCATGAAGGAGTGCGGGGTCTGTACAGAGGCCTGGCTCCTCAATTAGTTGGTGTGGCCCCAGAGAAAGCTATCAAACTGACCATGAATGATTTGATGAGGGACAAGCTCATGCAAAAAGACGGGACTCTTCCTTTTTGGGCTGAAATGGTTGCTGGAGGGACGGTAAGGAGGGCTTCCATTTGACTTCATGCATATGGATGATATCCTGAGTTTTACTGTAATGCTTTACAGCAATAATGTTATCTATAAAAGGAATACATTTGAATTGTGTAGTATCCCTCAAATTCTCTTTACAGCTGCCTACCCAGTTTATGAAAGATGTTGGTGTCCTTTATTGAAGTTATAAATGTGTCCTATCTTTTTTCCTAAGGCCGGAGCTTCCCAGGTAGTATTTACCAACCCTCTGGAGATTGTCAAGATTCGTCTCCAGGTGGCTGGTGAGATTGTGGGCAAAACTCGTGTTAGTGCTATCAGTGTGATGAAAGACCTGGGCTTCTTTGGCCTCTACAAGGTATGGGTAGTTTAGTCTTTCACCCTTGCTCTTTTCTTTGACCCTATTAGAGTTAAAGGTTATGTGAAAATCTTAATGCTGTCTCTGCTACTGCATAAGTAAAATGCCTTCACAGGTGATGTGTAGACTACCTTCTCTATCAAAATATTTGGCTTTTAGGCTTCATTCACTTTTTTGTATGAGGTATGAACCATCAACACACTTTTTTTTTGTCATGTAAAATGGCATGTGCCAATATTGTATGTATGAAGTTGATCAATAATATGCATTATTCGTTCTATCACAATGATCAAATGTATTACACGGTTAATGTTACAAGTTATCTGTTCAGTATTTACTTAAAATATATGTAAATTGAAATATTTTTTGTCCATGAAAACTACATATGCATACACATCAAATAAAAAATAGCTGCCATTGAGTTGTTCATGATTATTAACTGATATACTTTGCAGGGGGCAAAGGCTTGTTTCCTGCGTGATATCCCATTCAGTGCAATCTACTTCCCAACATATGCTCATGTGAAAAAGATCTTTGCAGACGAGAATGGCTACAACAACCCAGGCACACTTCTTCTCTCTGCCACCATTGCTGGTAGGTTTTGCTATTTGTGAAATGTGTTATTTTTCCCTCTCTGTCCCATTGCTGGTAGGTTTTAATCTCTATGAGATTTTGGTTTTGTGTAATTTTCTCCTCCCTGTCCCCATAGCTGGTAAATTTTTATCTCTTAGATTTTGGCTTTGTGAAATAATTTCTCTGCCACCATTGCTGATTGGTTTTGGTCTGTAATGATTCAAGTTAGTGTTTGTGAACCAAATTCTGTCCTTTTCGTATCCTTTGAAAGCAATGTTGACTCCCAACTTTACTGTATAAACAATAAAATGTAAAGATTTTCACTTTGGTGTAAAGAGTAACCAAACATAGAGGCTGCAAGTGTAGCTGCCAAATCTGTGAACAACATTTTCCTGTCAGAATATCACAACAAATAAATGAACGGACTAAGGATTTAGTCGTGTAAATAAAAGTAAATTGAAAAATTTATTTATGTTTTATATGAAAATCTATGTTGTCAAATATTAGTTTTCTTTAAGTTTATTGATTCAGTTAAAATTTTCACACTCTACTTTTTTGTGGGCTCATTTTAACACATTTTTTTTTACCATTAACCTAAAGAAAACATTCTTTTTCTCAAAACTGAATTTTTATTCTTTAACTGTTTGTCATGAAAGAAATGTTTCAATTTAGATCATTTACTAGGAGGTACCTGAATCAAGGCAAATGCTTCTGTCATGTCAAGCAGTAGGAAGGTAAAATGACATCTCGAGATCCCCATTTGGACAACACACTCACAGCTGCCTCTGGTGTGGACTAAAATACTGCTCTCTGAGATGCAAATCAGAAGTTGAAAATGTTAGAGATGCATGTTTAAATTCCGCAAGTTTTCAATCATTTTTATTATTAATATAATCTATTTTGTTTCTGGCCATAAAGAGTCTCTTTGAACACAGCTATCTTTGATAATTTATTTCTTCAACTGTATTGGCTGAAATTATTTGAAATGTGGAAAGAGAAGTACTTGTTTTATATTTTTATTGCTCACTGATAAGGTATGCCGGCTGCCTTCTTCCCAACCCCTGCTGATGTGATCAAGACAAGGCTGCAGGTGGCAGCCCGCTCTGGTCAAACCACATACAATGGGTTAATAGACTGTGCCAGGAAGATCTATGCAGAAGAAGGGTTTGGGGCGTTTTGGAAAGGAGGCCCAGGTATAGAGAGCAAATTTACAAGTAGCGAAAAAAAAAAATTAAAATTAATCTCAACCAATTCCAATAATAATAATAATAATAATAAAAATGACAATTAATCTTAATAAATTCCTATTATTTAAATTTTATATATTTTTATTTTTTTTTGGGGGGGTGGGGAGGGGGGTAAGGGAGGAAGTGTAACATTTTTTTTTACCATGACCAAAGTTCAGAAATTGAAAAGGATTTCAGACTTATTTTAAAGTTAGTTATATATCAGTTCATTTGCAAGGAGTTTGTTCAGTTTTCTTAGTAATCATTATTGTAGGTCTATCTCAATGTTTTATTTTAAAAACAGTGAGTTTTAAATGCTTACTCTTTAAGTTATTATAAGTGGTAACCCATGGCAAGTTAAGACAGGCTGTGTGACTCATAGAAATAATTGAATTGTTTGATTTGGTTTCAAGATAATTGTGTTTTAGTATTTTCACAAAAACGATATTGTTTTCAGCACGTGTGTTCCGGTCTTCACCTCAGTTTGGCGTCACCTTGCTCACATATGAGCTTCTCCAGAGGGCCTTCTATGTGGACTTTGGTGGAAGGTAGGAAAATAAATTTTAAAAATTGTCCTGCTACGTAAAGAATGCCTATTAAAGAAGCACTTTTCAGGAGACATCTGAAAAATAAAAAATGCAAATAATCACCAATGATGGAAAAAACAAGCAACAAACCTTATCAAATACAAAGAGTATTGGTTTAAAGGTAAATACTACCAAAATTAAGGCAGTCCTTTTTAATGATTATAATGAAATAACATTAAATATTGACAAAACCACTATATCTGCTGAACTTTAGTGTGGAATTCTTAGCAGTAACCCTAGACAAAAGCAGCAGCTACAAAGAGAATATTCAAGACTTATACAGCAAGGTTAACTAAAGCCTTAATGTATCGAAATGTGTGAGCGGCAAAGGAATACTAGCCCCTTACATTGCCAAAAAGATAGTGTACAGAAATTTTTTACAGTCAAGAATGACCTTTGAACAAGAAGTATGTGGACAAATACTTAAAAAGTGTGGTAGAAAAGTTGGACAAAATGAAAACTATGGTCTTCCGTTGCCTGGCAGGGACAATCAAAGGAATGAGCTGAGAGGCTCTACAAGAAGGCAAAAACAGAGCCACTACACATCAGAAGGAAGGATACAAGCCTAAAATACTGGGCAAGAGCCTTAAAGAATCCTTCAAACTCAAAAAGGGAAATAATAAGGGACTAGGATACCCAAATAACTGACACCTGATATAGAAAAACAACTGTGATCCAAACGATCATCGCCCAGTAACGAATTAAACGATTAGACCTAACACCAGAAAGCATACTCATAAGTAAACTTATCTGGACACTTCAGACCTTGAAAGATATCCTGGTCATCATCATTCCTAGCAGTACCGGTAGCATTTTTAAAAAAATCAGACTCGTCCGAAAAAACTCCAGAACACTTACAAAAAAAAAAACCACCCAACAACACGAACTTAAAGCTTATGAGAAAGCAACGAATAACAACAAAAATCGTCAAATATAGAGTTAAAAATGAAAAATTAAGTAATTTTAATGGACTCTCTCAGCCACCTAAACTTTAAAACATTCAGACTACCTGTCAGACCCAACTTAGCAGAAGAAATAACGTACACATAAAAAAAAGAGAAGGGAGACATGTGAAAGTAATGAGGTGGATGGGGCCCAGCTAGCTTGGAGTGTCAGAAATTAAAGGCCTAGCCTAAGCACTTGCTATAAAGGGGAATTTTACTTCCCTGCAGACTCTTTTATCTAGCTCCCCTGGTGAGTCTTTACCTATTACAAACCATAAAACCTCAAAAATGAATGAGATCGATCTCCAAACCTGCTGGATCTTTGCACATTGTCACATCATAGGAAATGAAGTAGCAGATGGAAAGACAAAAAGTAAAAAACTATGCAAAGAGGAAGTGATTAGCATCATCAAATAAAAAAAAAATATGAAATAAGAGTGGCAAGAGAGATAGGAGTTAAGCCAAAGGGAAGACTTTGCTTCAACTTGATCCCAAAACAAGGAGCTAATAGACAAAAATTCAATAAGATAACACCCAAATAAGTAAGGCGGTTCTTGGTGTAGCCCTCTTTAAAAAGAAAGGAATTCAGTGTGGGAATAGAAGAACCCTTTCATGAACAATAAAACACATCGAATCTTGGGCAACTCTTCTCACTTCTCTCCAACCTGTTAGTCCATGTTATCACTGTTTTCTCTTATCTCACTCTTGGAATGGTTTGACCAATAAAAGATCCTTCATAGCATTCGACTTTGTACTTTTTCATTTTAGGAGAGATTCTTTTATAGGCAGAGAAATTGAATCAAGCATTTAAAAAAAAAAATTAAAATTAGGAAAGAAAACAGTGATACAACGAAGAGGATAAGCAATAACAAGGATAAATCTTTTCTTCCATAAGTCCAACCCCCTCCCCTACCTTACCCTACCCTACCCTACCCCTCCCTTCCCCATTTGATTTGCTTCTGTAAGTACAGAGGCTCTTCCTTTACTCTAGTCCTGTCTTATTCATTACTTTACCCCTATGAACTAGTCAGGCTCCTCAGACTCATCTATTACCTACTCAACTCTCTCTCCCTCCCTCCCTCCCTCCCTCTCTGTCTGTCTGTCTGTCTCTTTCTCTCTCTCTCTCTCTCTCTCTCTCTCTCTCTCTCTCTCTCTCTCTGTGCTCTTCTTTCTATAACTCTCTTGCGCCTTTCCATTTCAGCACAGAAAAACCCATCTTTCTAAACCTTCACCCCATAAAAATAGCTTCACCTACAGCCCCTGACATGCCCATTTCCTTCAAATGGTGCTTAGCTTTCCTTCCACCCTCCAACCTCCCATCCTCTGAGCTAGCTTATTGTTCTGAAAGCCTAACCCATCTCAAAATTCAACCCATACTCACCACTTCAATTTCTTAAGAGTCTTTGTAAATATAACAAGATGCCTTATCATAAGCAAGCTCTTTTTTCTTAGCAGTTACAAGGAAAATAATGTGAGACAAACTCTTTCATGTCTGGCCTACCTCTCCTCCTTTCATCTTCTGTCCAAACTTCTTTGGCTCTGAATAAAGTTTCTAGGGAAACATAGGGGGTGTTAAACTTCTTAAAGAAAGAAACTTTTTCTTTCAGAATCTGACAAGACAGTCATGTCTGCTCCATATCATAAAGGCAAAGACAAAACAAAAGTGAAAAGTTTTCTTTTTTTTTTTTTTTGTCTAAGAGTTTCTCCAAAAATCTTTTCATGTTATAAGCATTTCGTGGCAATGTTATATTTTGTTAATTCATTTTTGTGCTATCTTATTTTTATATTTATACTTGATTATATTTAAGCTGTTCTTTGAAAGCATAGAATTCCACCTGCCATCAAAAAGTATTTTTTCACTTAAAACTACAAAATCGGAAGACTGCTGACTGAAAGCAAATTGGATAATAAGAAAAATTAAAGTTTATTCGCTAGCAATGAAATAAGTCTCTGCAAAACTAGACTTAAATTGCAAAAGAACCAAACTAAATGTGAATTTTGCAGTTTTAGATGCATTCTCAGGACTCTACAATCATTTTCGATTTCTTACAATTTCAAGTTATGAATAGAAAGATATTGTACCAAATTTCCCCATTTCCACTTTCTTTTTTCCAATTATATAAAATTCTGGCCAATAGGTAGTGGTGTGAGCGACAGTGTCATTATGTGATAGTTAATGTAAATCTCTGGTCAATGATGATGTATTTATACAATTATAAGTGTGTTTTTGGTCTATGATAGTTATCATTGGGTAAAGTATTGCTGAGGACAGAAATGACTGTTGTTGTTTCGCAACAGATTTTGATGAATGATTTAAAAAAAGTTGTTTTTATTCTCTCAGCTCGACCAAATCCTCATTTTATTTAAAATTTACATTGCAAGGATTGTCTGTTTTATGTTTCGGAAACTTGTAGTAAAGCTTGCAAATTAATTTAGCTAGTGTCTAAGCTCAGCTGGCTCTGTCTTATGTCATGCTAGTCATAATACAATCTAGAAGATAGATGCAGGGTCTCAACAGTTGCTGTTAGATTCAGTGTGATCATTGAACTGGATAAACCAGACTAGACTAAGCTAGACATAAATACTGCAGTGGGAGTATTAAAGATCTAATCCATACAACTCTAGATCTGAACTCCAGATGTACATGTTAGATTAGAATCTCTAGATCTAAACTGAAGTGGAGATGAAGATGTCACACATAGATTAAAATAGGGCTAAAGATCTATCCAAATCAAATCTTCCCAACATTGAGTCTTAAGTTGAATAGGGGTATAAACATTTAGAAGCATGATCCAGCTTTTAGGTATAGATTAGTCTAGGTTCTACCCACTCACAATTTGCAAAGTCTGCAGTTGCCATAGATTGTTCAAACCAAAAGTGGTACTGACAATTTTTTTTTCCTTTTCTTTTCAATCTCCAGCCGACCGGAGGGCTCAGAGGCAAAGTCTGTGCATCTAGAAGATGTCTTATCACGGAACCCAGACCATATCGGTGGATACCGAATGGCGCTCGCCACCTTTGATGGCATTGAGTCAAAGTTTGGTCTTATGTTGCCAAAATTCAAACCTGCCACAGCACAATAACATAAAAATGTTCTATTAGCTGTTTTAGGATTTTTAATACTGTAACCATAACACTTAGTATCGAGGGTTTGCTGTGTTTTCACACTTTGTTCATTGTGAAATATTGTCTACTGTTGACTAAGCTGTTCAGTCTTTTCACAATAAATTCTCATGAGCTTTGCAAGAGAAAAAAATTACATGTTTTCTTGCATAATGTTAAGAAAAAAGAGTCTTGAGCCAACATTTTCAAATGGCAAAATTTAGATAACTGCTTCAACAAATTTTCTACACCTGCGTAAGATTAAACTCGGGTTTTTTTTTTGACTATTATAGAGTACATATTTTTAAGAGACATCTGTAAGTTGCCTTCAACCCTCTAGACAGAATAAAGGTATTGGGGGTTTCCATTAAACTTTTTCTTGGTGACCTGGTCAACAGACAATGTGCTTATGTAATACTGGACAGAGTATTATGACATGAAATTTATTCAGCAATACTTGTTTCTTATTTAAGAATGAATTTTTCTAAAATCCATTCTTGTTTCATCTTTTTTCTTTCTCTTTCTTTTTTGGCTCTCTTTTTTGTTATTGCCTAAGTGCTCATATGTTTTGTCTCACATTCTAGTTATTCACTACCAGTGATTGAGAAGGGCAGAAAAAAGAAAGTACACTTCCACTTGCACTAAAATAAATTTTGGGCCTCCCCTTTGTGTATGTGTGTCAACTTTTAAAAGTTGCAAGAGAATGAAATTAATTTTTGATAAGTAAGTTTTTACTAGCTTGAACTGAGGGTTCTTTTCATAGTGGCAGATTCTATCGAGGGGACTTTTGCTTTTTTTAGAGAAGACTGTTTGCTTTAAAGTTTACAGTATAAATCATTAGCAACGTCTGTGATGGTTTGTCAATGTGGAAATGTTCACTGTCAATTGTAATGACGGATGACTTCAAGTGAAAGTTTAGTAAGGACTTTTTTTAGGAGCTTTAGTTTGAATCCTATTTCATTTTTGCTACCAAAACAATGAAAGTGTGCTGTGTATCATCTAAGAAACAAGCAAAGATGTATTATTATACCTCAAGACTTAAATGCCTTATTGGACCCATGCACTAAGTTAAATTCAAATGAGAATAGTTATATATTTGAGTTCTTTCCATTATGTAAATATACCATCATCGCACATGTTAGATATGTAAAGTCATACATTTTTCAATCTTTGTATAATGCTATCAACAAAGAGGAAGACTTATTTATTTTTTACATTTTTTCTTTACTATCGCGACGTAAAAGCACACATCATTTCACTGAGCCATGTTCAGCTTGTCTAGATGCAGATATCAAAGACAAGTTAAGAGTTGAAGGGGAAAACAAACTACAGCTGCAGGATCAGAAACCCTGACTTGTTATCGTGTAAATTTCCACTGCATCGTATTGTAAATTTTGTCTTGTTAGATTTTTCAGTGTTTTGATAGCAGTTGTTAGTGACATCTAAGATTTCACCAAAACTTCAATAGCATAATGGAACTTTTTATATACATTTATTTGTTTGTATTGTTGCTTTGATTATTGTTCATATAGTCATGCTTTATTCAATTAGATTTGTTAAACATTTATTATTGCTTTGATTTTTTTAATTGGTTTTGTTTTGTTTTGTTTTTTTGTTTTTTATTTTTGTGTTTATTTTTTAGTAAGGTATAATGGGACTAGTTTGGTTCTCTGTTTATGTAGGCATAATTGCAAATCTGTTAATGACTTTCTTTAAGACACTAGTTTTTTCAGGTCAAATTAGTACTCATTTTGAATATTGACCAGATTTAGTCAATTGTTATTTCTTAAAACTAACATCCATGGAATGTCAGCTGTAATCAATATGTGAAAATAACAATTATAATGTTTTTAACATATTATAATATAAATTAAATACACAGAGAAAGATATGCAATGAAAGACATAGAATGGTGCAATTTGGCTTTATTATTTTTCTCAACCTCTATTCTTTGGAAACTGCACAGAAAGACAAATCTTTTTTCTAACACAGAAACAAAGAATCAGGTTTTGAAAAAAAAATGCTTTCTTTTTTTTAAATTGCACTTTTCTCAGTAACCTTGCTCGAAATGTTTTATAAAAGTTCCCTAACAGGCCATTACCAATCAAGATGACTTTTACTCTAACAGGAGCAGTTAATAGAGACAGCATCCCTCAAGTACACTAACATGGTCTTTCACTGTTAGAGTTCAGAACTCATGTAAAACCTGCAGTAGGTAAGGAAATGTGTATTGAGAAAGTTTGTTTTTTTTAAGTTTCATCATTGAAACAAGTTGAGCCGGCCTGAGAACCAAGTGTCTTCCCTAAGACCATGAAGCACAAACAACCTATGTTACATTATTCTGTATTTTTTATAAAAGTTAAAGGATACTTTTCATGCAATTTCAGAAAGATCAATGACATTTGAGTGTTCAAAGTATGGAATGTTGTTCATTGTGAAATAAAGAATTATTTTACACAATTTCAAGTAAATATTTTTCTTTTTAGATATTAATATTGATATCTTTTAATTTTTTTCAAAATTTGAACACCAAAGAGAAATAAGTGAGAATGAATATTACTCACTGATCTAAGCTTTAAAAGGTTTTCGATTTTGATAAGTTATTTTTACGAAATGGTTAGTTCTAGATAATTTATATATTTTAAGCATGCATGTCTCTTTGGTAGTTATCTGTATACTACTAAAGGGTAGTATAGAAGTTACTATGCAAACTTTTTCTCAATGTTTTGGTTCTGTAATGATTGTTAAAAAGAGCTTGCAAACTTGGCAAAAAAAAAAAAAAGAGAAGAATATAATATTAAGCTTTATCGTTTGTTTGGTGAAGTTAAAAAGTTGGATGAAAAATTATTTTACTGCATGTTAAACACGTTTATTAGAATATATGTTTTTCAAGTAGCAACCACTTTTATCATATTCTTTTCTGATCACATTAATGAAACACCAGTGATTTGGAGTGAGAGCTTTTGCCTTGGTACCTGTAGGAACCTTGTTCTTAGGTTTGACCCCACCATTAGAATACTATTTAAATCCTCATTCTTTTAGTTCCGCTCAGTTCATGGGAAGTTTCAGTTACAAAGGTTTGAGATTTTTATATTGTGTATCATCTATATCAAATATTTTTCTTTGAATAAATCGTTTACTGATAATATAGGTCATTTGATTTATTCATTGTACATTGCTGAAAAGAAGGATATAGGCACTATTTTTTTTTCTATTTTATCTTTCTTATGTTAAGGCCCAGTTCAAACTTTGGAATGTCTAGCATCAAGTCTGAGTGGAATCATTTGATTTTTGTTTTTCCTGGCATAATAGAGGAGCAAGATTTCATTTTGGTGATGTCACTTTAACTTTATTTTGTCTTTAATCTTCAAAGTTGATCTTACATGGGACAAAGAAACTTTTTTTGACTTGGATAATTTGATATCTTCTGGCCACTCTAAATTGAGAGAAACTATAAATCAGATGGCTATATTTGCAGTTGGTCTTCCAAATTGGAAAATAGTTTTTCTTTTCATACAACCCCCCTCTCCCCCCAAAAAATGCACTAAACTGTATCCATTTAAATCCCTCCATGATGATATGTTCAAGTAATGTTGGGAAGACCCTCTTTCTATGATTGCCAAAATATGTGTGCTTCTATTTAAACAACGCACATTCTAAATTCTTTCATATCACCTGCTTTATTGCATTGAATTACTAATTCAATTCTCTGTATTTTATGTATATCTATGAATTACAGATGTTTGCTGCTTGTAAGATTATGAAAGAGTGAGCTGGCATCAAGATCACTCCATGTGTAAAAATGATAAACGGCTTTGTTTTGAGAAATAATGCTCGATCAAATTTGGGTTTGTGGGTTATTGCAAACAACTCTTGTAGTTTATGAAATCATACTTCAAAAGCCCAGTAACCTTTGCCCTGTTCAAATCTCCACTGATCATTGCAGTGTACATACTATGCACAATATTGGTGATGTTTTCCTTTTTTTTTTTGTATTTTTTTTTAATTATATTAAATTCTAGAGTCAAGAAAATATCTTAACCATGTATTGATGACATTTCAACTGTATCAAAAAAAAAAAAAAAAACAGAAAAAACTATAAAGAAACTATTTAATTTGTCAAAAGGTTTTTTTTCTTAAAGATCATCCTCTCTCTCCACCAACAAGTAACATACACACACACACACACACTAATTTTTTTTTAATGTTTTGCACTGTCTTAATAAGAGCATGAAACAGATTTGATGCCATTTGAAATTTTTTTTTAAAATGTTTTTACTGATTGCGGTTTTTTTTTAATTCATTATTTTTATTTTTTTTTTTTTTTTTATTGTTAAACATTCTGTCAATTGTAAACTGACTTAAGATTCTAGGGTAATGGTTTTCTTTTTAATTTATGTTTTATTTATTTCAATTTTGCCATAAACAAGTTTCCCTCTAAATCATCTCATAGAGGCTTGGAAATGTGCTTAACTCAGATAGCAAGGCCCTTCCTATTGTATGCTTGCAATTGGTATTTGTTATGGTTGTGCTGCTGGTTTTTTTTCATTTAAAAGGATCATTCTCTTCTCTTTTATTTCTCTTTCTTTTCCCCTTGGTTTTTCTTTTTTCGTTGATTTCAAACCTTTCTAGAAAATGGAAATCCCACAGTTAGAGATTTTTCTTGTGTGTGTGTATGTTTTTGTTTTTTTTCTTTTGTAAAGAAAAAGAAAAGAATGATTTAAAGAGAGATAAATGGTATGAAGGGCTAAGAATGTCACTTTGTTTATTTGATTTTAAAACAAGGTCTGTAAAAGCCATCTTAGTAACTTGGAATGAGAGAGTCTTTGTGTGTATTATTTTTATTTTGAAAATTCAAGTGTAAAGATATCAAGTTTTGTGTATGTCTGTGTGTCATGTGGTAGCTTTGAATGTTTGTTAATCATATAACAGTGTTTGATTGATTTTAACCCATTTAATTGCCTTGTCAATGTGACTTATCTGTTAAGGTGAGAGATCCATTTTCACAAGACTTGGATGATATTTG
Organism: Elysia crispata; assembly: GCA_033675545.1. NCBI lineage: Eukaryota > Metazoa > Mollusca > Gastropoda > Plakobranchidae > Elysia > Elysia crispata. The sequence continues at coordinate 292,732 of JAWDGP010003448.1, forward strand.
TACATTTCAATTGTCCCAAGTTTGTGATTAGCAGCATAGAAACTTTCACTTGATGATTTATTCAACTTTTAAAAGTTTGCATAGTAAGAAAGCTAAAAACGGTATATCAGTGTTTTTTTTTTGTTTTTTTGCTTGTTTTTCATTTGTCAGTCTTGGTTTCTGTGATTAGTTTTGAGTCTTAGTAATTCTATTTCTAAATAATTTAAAGTTCTGTAAGTGTGTCTCAAATATTTGTACTTGTATGCCGATTCATATATTTTTTTAAGATCTGTTGTTGGGATGAATCTTTTTTGTGCTCCTTGTTTTTTGTGAAATGAAAACTAGTTTTGTGTTGTGGAAAAATAACTTTTGGCTTATAAAAATTTTTCCATTGATTTATTTAAAATATTTTCAGAGATTTTTTTGTTAAATTGTATACTCGAAATGTGTAGATGCACAGATTCTTCAATGTTATTTCAAACTCTGGAGTGACGTCTTGACTCTCTAATGTTGCAAGAAATTATTACTGTGATTTTAATGCTGTACGATATTAAAGAATGAAGCGGTTAAAAAAAAGTTGTTTTATTTATTTGATTTTGCTCTTGTCCTGTCTTCCTCCTCATCTTGGTTAAAATTTTCATCAGTCCCTCAGAATAAAATTAAAGGTAGAGATGCAACATGACTCTGATATGCCTGTTCAAATCTGTTATCATCTGCATTTGTTTAATCTAGTCTCTCTCTCTCTCTCTCTCTCTCTCTCTCTCTCTCTCTCTCTCTCTCTCTCTCTCTCTCTCTCTCTCTCTCTCTCTTTCTCACTTTCTCTGTTCCTCCCTCCCTCCAACTGATAAGACTCTTGTACAGCTCATAACTGACTTGCCTTTCTTGTTGCTGTTGCATTTATGCCTCTGTTATTGGTTTTGCCAATGTCAGTTTCCTTTTTCTTTCGATATCTGATTCTGTCTTTTGTTTGATGAAGAATTTGTAATTGACTTTACTGTTGATTTATAGGCTAAAATCCGAATAGCTTAAAAGGCTGCCTTTGCAGGTTTATCTGCGCTGACATGGCCATAAATAAATGCCCACAGGTGATGAATTTCATGCAATTGGATGGGAATTCCTTAAGTGGATTGAAGAAATGTTTTATATTTCTAAGAGTTAGTTTTATTTCATTTTTCTTTTGCAGGGAAACTTCCAAAGTTAATATTTTTTTTGTGCGGTATATTCTTTTTGGAGTTTAAAATTTCTTGAAAGGTAAGAGTGCGCCTTCTAGTTCTACATTGAAGACAGAGGAGCAATATCTCTAACACGGGCACATTTGGTTTTTCAAAAGAGAGAGTGGCTGCTGCTGTTCTCTCTCAGCTATTTGCACAAGTCACCAGTTGAGTTTACTACTTTGCTAGCCTTTAAGACTTCGTTGTTAGTCTCATTTTTAAACACTATCTTACTTTATTCTGCAGAAGGCTAGGATGAATCTATGAAGAAAAGAATATTGTGTATGTGGTTTTTAAAAGTAATGACAACAAAATAGCTTTAGTGTTTTACATGTATATAATTAAAGCTTAAGCCATAATCCTAGGTCTTATATTTTATTTTATTACTAATCATTCTCAATGAGTAGGTCACTGTAAAGGACAGTTATAAAATCAGCCAAGAGATGAGGAAATGTGGAAAGCAATGGCAGTAAGCCTGCTGATATGCTGCACAGAGTGGCAAAACTTTGTAAACCAGGTTCATACTTCCTCTGTGTGGCATGAAGAGAAAACCGTGTCACTAATGTTTTGTTTTATGTTGTCTGGAATGTGACTATGTAATGAGAGTGCTGTATGAGAAGGAGATTAATAACCAGGATTCACAGTTGCCTTTGCCTCTAGATGTGCTTTTCTTTGCTACCATACCCAACTCAATAAATCAGACCTTATGGAGCAATAATTCATAAAGTTAGCTTCAATTTATGCTACTCATGAAAATCTTTTTCTTTGTTTTATTGTTCAAGAGTTGTTAACTTCATTATGTTCTTGAAAATATTTTTTTTTTACTTCGGTTTTTGTTTTCAAGGTTTTGTAAATATTTCAAAATACTTGAAATAATGCTATTGCTTTTTTTTTTACGCTTCTTTAATTTTATAAGTAATATTGAGCTTTCAATACCACTTTAGGAATTGCAATCATATGGGGCAATAATCTATCTATCTGTCACAAAACCCAAGCATGCTACGTTGTATCAGAGTATGCTAATGCTAAAGTCTTGTAAATGTCAATGCTTGTCAATTGAGATTAGTGAAGTTAGTTTTGAAAAAAAAAAAAACAAAAAAACTTGGAAACATTTTGTGGTCCTTTCCAGCACAATTTGAAAAATAAATTTGAAAATATCTCTGATGATTGGTTTGTAAATTTTGCATTATTATTCAAATAGTCAATACTGAAGTATGTTTCTATCAAGCAATTTTCCAAGCTACTGGCAAAACAGCAGAATGTATGATCATAATGTGATGTTGATGTCCTATGGCTATTCACTATGCATGAACTGCTCACAAATCTTTCTTTTTCGGATTTCTTGTCTGAACGCTGCATCTCAGTGATAGCTTTATTGTATGTCATACATAATTCAAGAATATACAGTTACTACTGTGCAATATGATAAGTGTTAAATAATGCTTGATTGGCTTTCTCCTTACAGAAATTCAATGAATAACAAATTGCTCTCTCCCTCCCTCTCTCTCTCTCTCTCTCTCTCTCTCTCTCTCTCTCTCTCTCTCTCTCTCTCTCTCTCTCTCTCTCTCTTTTCCTATCTATCTCTCTTTTCCTATCTCTCTCTCTTCTCCACCCTCTCTTTACCTCTCTTCTCACCTGTCTCTCTTAATAAGTGTTTCAGAAAAGTTATCCACAGGTATTTATTTTATTTAGGGAAATAGAAATATTATTTCTGAGGAGAAAAAAGCTGCCAGTAAATGTAGAATTCTTAAAGTATGGTTGATAATGTGTACACAAATTGCGTCTGAATGTGTAAATGTGTATGTCTGATTCAATTGAAGTCTGATGGTTATGAAAATATAAAACCAGAAAAGTAAATAAAGATTGAAATACATATATAAGAGAATTCATTTTCGATTCCTCTTGTGCTTTTATTTTGGGTAAGGTACCATGATGTGTTTATCTGCTACAAAATATGTGAAAACATTGTTTTCAATCTGCTACACTCAAGCACTAGAACAGCTGAGCACATGAGAATATTTCATAATATTTTGCTTTTAATCTTGGTAAAGCCTTTTTATGGACTCCTTGAAAGCAATACATTCAAATAGAAGATAAATGAAATTGAAAATTTGAAAACAAAATGTGTAGTGTTGAGATAGACGAAAGAGGAGTATACCATGCAAGCCACTTAACAAGAAAGTTAAACATAACCTCATTACAAAAAATATATACATTCAACATCACTCTTTAAATTGTAGCTTAAAAGAGGATAAGGAATTTATGACATTGAAAATTATTACATTTATCACTTATTAACTTATTTATAAATGTGGTTATTTTAATGTGATTTTTTTTATAATACTTTTATTTTAAAATTCATGGAAAATAAAAACAAAAACAAAAATTAGGGTGATTTCTTTGAAGTTTTTGTCAACTTTCACAGATTCAAGATAGTTTGAAATATAGGGATAACCAGAATATACTGTCAACTTGAGTGGGTGATCCACTTTAGCTGGTCTTGTACAAAATTAAATCACATTTTTGTTTCTGATTGATATAATAATAAAGACAAAGTTAAAGTTATTTGCAAAGCATGAAAACTGTCATCCTCTGTGACTTCTATGAATTCTAAGGACGTTTACTTGAAGCAAGGAAAGGCGATACCCAATTCCGAAGAATTCAACCGCCAGATTATGAACATTTACTCCTGTTTAAAAACTTATGAGCTTAGCCCAAGCCAGCCCAGTAGGAGGCATGACCATGATGGGTTGGCATTCTAGCCTTAATTGCCTCAAATGGACCCGCCTGCACGGAAACCTCTTTTTTTTCTAGGGAAAAAAAAGGCAATAATTGTCATAGCCATCCATTTTTTTTTCACCCAGAATCAAACACTCGCTCATTTCTGATCCAAAGGAGTGAGAGTCTGACGTGATACTTCTCGAACCAAACTGTTATCTTAATGGAAAGGATGAATATTATGCTTGCCGAGTGAGCAGTTGGCTGGTACAAGATAAGTTGGAGATGTAGGTTGGTCTGTGCTGCCGGTGCAGTTAGTATTGCTGGTACCGGGAGATGTTGGCATTGTCTCCCCTGCAACACTTTCTGTTGGCTTAGACAACAGCAGCATCACCAATTTCTGCAACTGCTCTTTGGGGAGATCCAGACCTGGCATTGGTGCTGTTTGTTGTTGTTGTGGTAATGCTGATGCTGGATGTTGTGATGTCTGTGAGTGAGGAAACAATTTTGATAACGTGTTTGGTGATGATGATGGAGGCGGTGGGGCTAAAAAGTTTGGTATTGAGGAAGTAGATATTTGTCTGCGGGGGACTGCATAGGGGTGCTGTGATGGCAATTTGTCAATGTTTGTCGATGATGGGGCAGCTGCAGCTGCTGATACCAGCCCAGATGATGGCGTCGGCTGCGTCGTGTCAATCCGATGCGGAGGTGAGGACATCGATATAGAGAGAAGGTTGCAGTAGGTCATCTCGAGATTGCCATACTCGTTGTCTGGACGATTCTCTGCCGTCAGGTTACTATACATTGCGCCCTTTGATTCTCTGGTATAAGGGACAGCGCATGATTTATAATGTTTATAAATAAAAAATATAGTTCTTCGATCTTTTGCAATATGAGCACACTAAATAAACATGAAGAAATGCTATAAGTTAATAAAATATGGAGATCATTGGAACGAATATCCGAGAAAAAGAGGCAGATAAACAGATAGGCAGACAGGTTGTCAGCCTAAGGCATTTCTAAATCGATACATTATGTGTTTGCAGTGTGGGACTAGAGAAGTACGAAAGGGTGTGGACAAGGGTGAAAATAGAAAAAAAATATAATTTTTGTGAGGACAAAAACCATAAACCTTCGATAGCCTTAGCTTACTTACTCGAGGATATCGAATTCTGAACCCCAGCTGATTATGCTCACGACCCGTGCTGGATCAGGGGTCAAGAGGTCATCACCCACTGTAGCGTAGATGCTTTCTTCGAGTTGATAGCCGGCAAGCTTATGACCTTCAGGATTACGTCGCCCAAAACCGCAGGTTGCTCCAATGTTGTCGGATGCGGAAGTCGCTGGGGAGTTCACTAAGACTCTAGGAAGCGGTCGAGACTGGAGACTTGATGGTGTCCGGGTGTAGCTGTTCTGAGCAATGGTGCGTGGTTTGTTGTTGGTAGAGTCAGGATTTTGCGCGTTAGTTGCAGAACCACCGTTATTTAGCTTACTGCTTGATCTGCTAGTCTGGGATATCTCGTGTTCTCTAAAACAAAATATAAAGTGGAAAAGTTTGATTGACAAAGAAAGTTCACAGAGAACATGTAGAACAACGCATGTTTAAAGCTATGCCAAGCTATTGATTCATAATTAAAATTGATAGCATCACAAATCTCAAGTTACTGAAATTCTGATCAGCGTCATCCATCGACTGAGGTCAAAACTGGTCGTTTTAAAAACTATCGAATATTAATTTTGAGTGAAAAGTCTATTTTGTTTCTTTTTCTTAACAACGCATGTTTAAAGCTTTGCCAAGCTATTGATTCATAATTAAAATTGATAGCATCACAAATAGCTTGGCATAGCTTTAAACATGCGTTGTTAAGAAAAAGAAATAAAATAGCGTTTTCACTCAAAATTAATATTCGATAGTTTTTAAAACGACCAGTTTTGACCTCAGTCGATGGATGACGCTGATCAGAATTTCAATAACTTGAGAAAACAAGGCAAATAATGTAATATAGACTGAAAGGAAGGTATCAATCAGAGAGGGATGATAACCAGAAAGAGACAGAAACATCAAAACATTGTGATTAAAAATTCTCTTTTGGTATAAAACTTACTAAAAAAAAATAAAACAAAAAAAAAATAAAAAAAAATCGCCATAGCAGCTATACCATTTATTAAAATCTGACAAATGTAAACCACATATTGATTCACTATCTTTATTGCTACTGTTAGAACAACCATGATTGGTTCTTCTTTGAGACTGAGGAATTGCCTCTATGACTATAGTGATAATTATTGTCTTTGATTTCTTAATTAATTAATGAGTGTGTGGTGACTCACATGTTATTCAAGCTAAAAACTTAAAATGACATCATAAGGAATTGTTGCCAGAAACTAAATATAAGGCTAAGGTTAATTAAAAAAAAATACAAATTAAACCCGGTTCTGGTTGGTATCGTCAAGAAAGAAGATAAAACCGTGAACATTTATTGCAATTCACCAAGAAAAAAAAAGAGGGGTAAATGACAAACTCACATGTGGGGACAACTCAGAGGCTTGCATCTCCTCCTGCACCGATTTGTCCAAGCAGTGATCATTGTAAGAGCCAGAAATAACACTCCACCGGAAACGGAAGTTATAAGGACCCACCAAAGCACACGACTACCTGCGTCATTGTAATCTCTTGCTTCTGTTTGCTTCTTAGTATTCTCCGCATCCGAGTTATTCCCACTTTTTTCCTTCATGGAGCCTTCCATCGGAACAAATGTACTTGTGTGTGCAACCGTGGCTTTTGATCTTGCTTCTCCTGGGAAAGTCTTGACTCTCTCGGATTCTGCTGGTGTCGTCCGAATATTCGAATGATTTGTTTTCTCGATTTTAGGTTTAGTTGCTTTCCTAGGAAGTTGTGTTGCTAGAGTTTTCCGGTTGATGACTCTTTTTCTTTCATCGATCCTCTCCGTTCTTATCTCGCGCTCCTCTCCACCGGGTACCCACGCTGTCCATGTTTCCCTTCTACTTGACCCACGCCTCCTTCCTCCGTCTGCTCCATCACTCGTGCTTTTAAAAGGAATAGCTGTTGTCCTATTTATTTTTCTGCTGCCACGCCTCTTAGAACCATATATTACTTCAGGAGTGGTTTGCAGCTCTCCTTCTGTTCTTTTAGGTTTCCCACCCCTACGGCGTGTCCACTCGTCTTTCTCCTCTTCCGCTTTACTAACAATGGTTTGTGACGTCGTGGTTCTTTGGTAACCATCTCTTCCGTGGCCTATACTGGGTTCCCTACCACCAGCTCTTTCCGTTGATTTTACTGTAGTCTTGGTTTCCTCTGCGGACATGGTTCTGACAGCAATAGGTCTAGGGATCATCGTGAGATACCAGTCGTTGTAGTCCACACTGTCTAGGAAAACAAAGTACTCTGTGCCAGGGGTCAGCATCCTGACAACATGCCGAGCCACAGTGGACCTCAAGCTCACGAAACTGACCACTCGGCGTCGGTCATAACTCGCTGCAACAGTGACAATCCAGCTGAGAACGGAGGAAAGAGAAACAGTCTGTCTAACCGTTGTGTTTCGTTTATATAACGTGTAAGTTACTACATACACGAAAGAAAATAACAGCATTGGTAAAGAAAATTATGCAAAAAAGCAAGAAGTTGATTATCATGTCAAAGTAACAATTAAAACCCGTTCGTCAGAGAGCAGATTTTTAAAAATAGAAATAAAAAATTTATAATAAGTTTTGTAATCAAACGCAGTTTATCGAGAAATTCCACTTCTTTTTCATACCCAGATAGAAAAAAAAGATGAGAGAGAGTGTAGAGAGAGAAAGAGAGAGAGAGAGAGAGAGAGAGAGAGAGAGAGAGAGAGAGAGAGAGAGAGAGAGAGAGAGAGAGAGAGAGAGTACTTAAAGACGAGTTAGATCGGATGAGGCTCTTAAAGACATAAAGCCTCTAAACTGCTGAAGATGAGCTTTCTTGTAGTTATAAAAGGCAAAAGAAGACAAAAGAATAATAAAGCAATGAAGAAAAAAATACATTTCTCCACTTATTTTACTCAGGCAAACTTACACCTTCGTTAACAATAAAGTATAAGTTTGTGACTCACTGCTTAACTTGGCCTGAATCCGCAGTACTTGAAACCCTGTCACGTGACCATGTAATCTCCAAGGATGTAGGACTCAGGGCCCGCACACATACCCTCACATCTACACCGGATTCTAATCTTGACAAAGAACGGTCACATTTCACATCTGCTGCTGGGGAAGAAGATGAGGGAAAAAAAAAAAAAATAAAAACCTCCGGGTATAGCGCGTGAACCAGGATGTGAATATTCAAGAGCTACATTTTTTACTGCTATTGTTATTATTTTAGCGTTGTTACAATTATTACTCCTACTAATAGTGCTGCGCCTCTTACTGCTACTATTACTAATGCTGCTGCTGCTGCTGCTGCTACTACTACTACTACTACTACTACTACTACTACTACTACTACTACTACTACTACTACTACTACTACTACTACTACTACTACTTCTGCTGCTGCTGCTGCTGCTGCTACTACTACTGCAACATTTCTAGCAGTACTAATTCTTCTACTACAACTATTTCTAATACTTCTAATACTTCTTCTATTGCAGCTGCTACTATCACCATTGCAAGTACTAATACCGCTGCTACTGGGTCTCGATTTAACATGAACAGAGCTACATTTTTACTGCTATTGTTGTTGCTATTATTTTGGTATTGATACTACTACTACTACTACTACTACTACTACTACTACTACTACTACTACTACTACTACTACTACTACTACTACTACTACTACTACTACTACTACTACTACTACTACTACTCATAATGATAATAATAATAACAACAAAAACAACAACAACAACAACAACAACAACAACAACAACAACAACTACTACTACTACTACTACTACTACTACTACTACTACTACTACTACTACTAATAATAATAATAATAATAATAATAATAATAATAATAATAATAATAATAATAATAATAATAATAATAATAATAATAATAAAAATGACAATAATAATAATAATTACAATGATGATGATGATGATGATAATGATGATGATGATGGTGATGATGATGATTATGATTATAAAGATGATGATGATAATGATGATAATAATGATAATGATGCTGCTTCTGCTGACGATGATGATGGTAATGATGATAATGATAAAGAAAATGTCGACGACGACGACGACGATGATGATGATGATGATGATGATGATAATAATGATAAAGATAATGACGACAATGATGATGGTGATGATGATAGGGGATGATATTGTAAATGATGATGAGGAGGATGATGAGGAAGAAAAGAATAAGAAGGGATAATAATTTGACGGAAATCGGAGAGATAAGGATACATTTGAAAACGGAGGTAACTTTTGATAGTGATTTAAGTCACATGGTCAAATGTTTATTGAGAAAAGTGACACACTTACCTGTTGCGCCATGTACCTTTAAAATGGTAACGCAGAGAATTAGAATGCTGCCCACTCTACTCCGGTAACTCTTTTTCCTTAAATAGGCCATAGCGATACTGCAGAGTTTTCTTGAGTTATTCTAAAAACTCTTAAAATTGTTTTCTGGACGTGAAAGGCGATAACTAACTTCTGTTGAAGATTTTTTTTCGATGTCACTCTACCTATCTTCCAGTCTCCTCTGCGGTGAGTTCTAGACCAGTGTTTGACCAGCTCACGGACATCCGCTCTCTTTTATAATTACACGATGATCAGTCACTATATTCTTCTCGACATAGTCGTGCTTTCAGGCGTCATTAACAAGGTCGAATGAGAAATGATTCTATGCAGACAACGCTGTTGGCATTTATTTAAAAAAAATGCTTTCTATCTTAACAATATTTAAAGGTCCGTGAAAGTTTTCTGAGATTTTTATTACTCATGTACAATTATTTCTTAAGAGTTATAGGACAATGATAAGTAGTTTCACTAGAGATGAATGAGTCATGTCATATGAGTACTGTTACTTGGACCACTTGCCTCTTGAGCTTATTTTAGTCAAGTGGTTAGTACTCTCCAAGCACCAAGTCTTCTTCACATTTTATTTTCGAGGAAAAAAAGGGAATGGCAGGCGTTAAACCTAGATCAAGGTCTCTTTAAGGAAAGGCTTGAGCATTCAGAGGTCAACAGGTTTATTTTAAGAATCATTCTGCAGCATGTCTGCATGGCTATGTAGCTCGTTTCTTTGAGCGACATTGACCGATAAACTCATAATATGATTTCAAAGAACAGGTTGATATTTCCTGATCAGTTGTTTGTTGCTCGTACGGTCACCTGGTATTGCCATTGCAAAGATGAGAGAAAAAAGAAAGAATGACCTGTTCGACCTAACCAACGAAGAAAATATTTCTTAGGAACATGACGCCTTCAGCCTGTATAAATTCTTTTTTTCTTTTTTTTTTTTTTAAATTCAAGGCAATTTCTCTCTCGAGCTATAAACGCACGGATTTCTAGATATGTGAATATTTCTTTCAGCGCCTTACCCTGCAGTAGAACCATGTAGGTGCTTTTAAGGGAAATTTTCTGGACTATGTTCCTTGATCGCAGTTGTATTATGAGCTTATTTTTGCTATGGTATTCCCTGTATTACATTCTGAGAAATACTTAGGGATCTCTAAACACTACAAAATTTCTTTATTGATGAAAAAGTGTGTAATAGACGAGGGTGGACTGAAATACTAATGTTTCTTACTTTGAAAAAAAGTCTTTCTATCAATGGTAAGGCAAGAGTCATAACATTATTTTTACAGATTTATTAACCTTTTGTCGCCAGATGCCAAAACCTGGGTCCATGAACAGTTTGTTTTGAGCTGGTGAAACGGCTTGAAAAGGAAGGGGCAGTAATTCACCTCGCTAGTTACGAATCATGTCATGGGCGGATCCGGATCACTACGGTCTAAAGAGTAGACAGTGATCGCTGGAATACAAGATTAGTGGGAAGACTCTCCTTCTCAAAATTGAAAGAGAAGTACATAAGTATTTTTTTGTTTCGGAGGCTTAAAAAGAATGTTCCGTTTTAATGAAAAAACGTACCAGTCATGGAAATACAGTTATTAAAGCAATTTGTTGCAACTTCGCAAAAAGTGAAAGCAAAATCAGGGCACATTGAACCCGACAGGTGATAGCATACCACCGTGCGGTCACGGAGGGCTCACGTAAATGATACAAAAAGAGAGTTATGAAACTTAGAGAAAGACAGACAAGGAGAAAATTTATTTGCATCCAATTGAGAGGCTGAGAGAGTAGAAAGCGAGGGAGAAGAAACAAAAAACCCAACATATTTTAGAAGTTTCTATTGCATACCATTTAATAATTTTTCGGGGTCGTTTAGTTTCCTCAATGGAGGTATAAAAAAAAAAAACAACAAAAAAACTAGGAGTGCTCGTCACGTAATGTTGGTGAGGCGAGAAAAGGGAGCCTAACGGACATAATAATAATTTCAAGGACAACTATGCGAGGCGATCGTCCGCCATTGTCACTTTCTTTTTATTGCGCCCACGACATCAGTTTGGCTTCGCTTTACTTTCCAATTCTTAAGCTTCTAATTTCGATTGAATAAATCCCAAGACGATCAGATTTTTTTTCCATTTCATATTTTAAAAAATAATTTAGAATTATTATCTTTATTATTATTGTTGTTATTATTATTATTATTATTATTATTATTATTATTATTATTATTATTATTATTATTATTATTATTATTATTATTATTATTATTATTATCATTACACATTTTTTTAAATTATCATTCCAATGTTTAATCATCTAGGCCTGGATTTAAATCTAACTGAATACAGACCTTCTTTAAGCTATTTTGAAATCGTCATGTTCACATAAGCGCATCGTAACTGGAGGTTCAGTTTTTGCAGCTCTAAAAATAGGAAAAATTATAAGTAAATGCAATATAGCGTCGCTCGAACAGCAACTGAGCTATGAGCTTGGCTGCCCTAGAACCAGCGCCAGATATTTTTGTTCGAGCTGGCTTGCGCTTTTTTACAAACTCATGGATTCCTCATTTATTTTAGGATGTAAAATTTGCTTCGCGCCTCCCCACCCCCTAAAATATAATGAAAGAAATACAAAACAAATAACAGAAATGGAATGTAAAATACTTCAAATCGCGTACATAAAATCTTGCTATGACAGTCACTTTCCCACGCTCTTAGATGACGGTCCATAAAATTAAAAACAGTATAGCTGAAAATGATTACACGATTTTAACCCGGTTACCTAGTAACGGCATTGGCCCTATTCACCTACTTAATGGCAGTAAACTACTAATATGGAATTTGACTCATTTTCATTAGGTCCCTGAAGCATATTACTAAGTGGAGCATGTGTGTGCGTGTATGTTTCAGCCACGACAAACATTCAAAACTAGAGCTAGATCTTTCTTGAATTAGGTCATCAACCTGAGACAACGGTATTGTGTGGATCTTTCAGAAATTGATGCATGCGTTGTTGTTTTTTTTCGAATTGTTAGTTCGAAGATGAAAGACTTAATTCGGTGGTTTAGGAGATGAAAGGGATCCACAGCTTTTGCCCGTTATGTTTTGTGGGTGGGAATAACTGCAAACAGTAGACCTGTGTATTGTTTTGTTTTCTTCAAACTGAATTTTCCTTAAACGCCAAGAAAGATACTGTGATTATACTGAGAAATAAACGACAGGAACTGCACTCAAATTTCGCTCGATTTTAGCTGGTAAATGCATTTGGGAACGCATCCACATAGCTATGTCAGCTTTGTATTGGGCTCTAAACGTGTACTGTCATTCGACAATGATGCATAAGTTGATATCATTATATATACATGTACATCTGATCACTGTCATGGCCAAAACAGTGAACTCAAAGTGGGAAGCACTCATCTTTTCCGTTTGTAACAGTTATAACCAAGCTTTAAGCTTGGTATGCAAATAAGTGCAGTAGGCTACTTTATATTTGGATCGCGCCTGTCTTTCCACAAGTGGATCAACAAGGCGTCGAACAGTTTAGGCCTATTCAAGAAGGCAAGATGTTACCACGTTTCAAAACTGCGTAGAAAGCCTCTACTTTTAGGAATGTTTTTTTCTTCACCTTCTTTGATGAAACTTAAGAAATATTTTATTTTGCTCACTTTCAAAGAAGAATGTCGGGGCTTCATCTAACTCGTGGAATATCATCCACAAGACACTCGTTTTTATTGATGGAAGATTTGCTGTTGCAGACCTTTGGAATCAAATTCCATAATTTTTTTTCTTTTCCTTAAACATTCACAGTATGAACCCCTGCTCTACTTTTGCCTCCATTACAATTTGAAGCCGGGATTGACTGATTCTTTGAAAATTTTGGTGAACCTTACATTTCTAGAAGAACTTTTTTTATGGAGACCAGAAAGTGCCGGTGCTGAGTCTTTTGAATCGTCTTCTTAGGTTTTTTTTTTTAATACTTAACCAAAATTAGACATCTCACCTTAAAAAAAAAAACTCCCCTTGTATCCCCATCCCGTCTTAATAAGTATCCAGACATAACACGCGTCTTTGGTATGACATCAACAGAGCCGATCGTGAGAGCTCTGTTCTTCAAGCCGAGTAACCATGTTTGTCAAAAGTAAATGGAGTTGACGCTTTAACAACCAGAAAGACGACTTTTTTTCGTAGTTTTACTTCATGAATATAAGAAACCCTCTGCTGCAATGATTGACATTAATATTCAGTATATCAAGCTGCCACAAGGTTATTACGTAAGACATGTTTCCCTTACATTAGCTCTTCCAAAATTTAGAAAATTTTACATCGAACTTTATATCTGGCAGGACAGGGAATATAAATGACCAGGTAGCAGATATTATAGTTTATGCAAAATTCATATCACAAATGTCTCTCAATATCATCTAATTCCATGAGCTTCCAATCTTCAACCACATTGTTGCCTTCTTCGATGAATAAAAATGATATGATAAGATACTTCTGAGTTGTCGGTTAAGACATTGCCTGAAAAAGTTGAAGTCTTTCCTTGGATCTTTTTTCAATAATGGACAAACAAGAGTTCGCGTGGCTTTGCTACTTTGTGAGAAGCTTCAGTGTACAAAATCTTTCTATGAGAGGGTTCAGAATCTTGTCAACGGCTCGAAAATAAAGACAAGGAAGTTGAGTATTACTGAGTACTGAAACTGTCCTCCTATACAGAAAATCGCGAGGGATTTAGAGAACGTTATACAATACAATACACACCTGGAATGTGTCAAAAATCTCGAGATGCAAATCTGATCGGACAACAGTTCACCGACTTACGCATTGCTGGTTTACAGATTAGATGTTAAGGAAGTTCCTTAACATCTCTTCCAAATAGACATCTATAAATTTTTATTTGGCTTTCTTTTGAAGTTTATTACTATCTGAATTCATCTGGACTCTATATCATTGAAACTTTATTTTTTTTCCTGCCTCTATAAAATAAACTACCGTCCATGCATTAATGCTCTAAGCACTACACCCTGCCATACTCAAGGAGCTAATATATCTCAAGTCTTTCACACTAAGATGGCACAGTTACCTACCTGCACATGAGGGAAGTACTCATGGTTAATTGCAGCACAAGTGATAATCTCAATAGTTCAAAATAAGAAAAGCAACATTAAGGTCAAAATGGGGGAGGGAGAAAGACATGCAAGAGTAATAAAAATCTAACTTTTACCATATGGGGCAACACCTGGAACTTGAATTGCAGATCTTTAGACATACAGCTTGAAATTTCGCCAGTGTTGGCCAACAAATCCGCTGTCAAGGCTTGCTAATTTTCTCCTTTTTTTTTAAATGTAATCTTTCTCTCCTTACTTGTTGGTGATTATATTTTTTTAAGAAAATGTCGAATTCCGCACATAACTATAAAAAAAAACTCCATTGTCAGAAAGGGCTAAGAATTTTCATACACGAAAGCGCTATCGTACAGATTTAAATGCTTTGCTTGCCTTTATGTCTGTGAAAGAGCAAAATACTCCAGAACACCAGATTTAACTCTGCAAACTACTTTGTCTTTAGTTTTAGTATTGAATAATTGTTGTATGTATATACATAGCGTTTGAAATAGCTGCCCGTCGATTTAGGAATTTTCATCCAATTTTATATGCATCTATTAAGTAATTTTATAAAAGTGCGATATTATTATAATCGCCCCTGTCCATGAGTATTCTTATCTGCAAACGGAGCTGAGTAAAACAGAGACAGTGAGAACTTTTTCACGATCCTCTCTCTTATCATTACTGCCATCGTTTTCATCGATATAATCATCCCCACCACACAACACCAGCATCAATCGTCATTATCGTTGTATTTTAAAAATTCGCAATATCGCACGCATGATTAAAAAAAAAATTCTAAAGACACATAAGAAAAGATCAAATGTCATTTTTCGAATCTAAAAGGTAAAAAACTTTCGAAGTATTTAATCCCACATCAGTCTATTTAGTCTGCCAAGCTAGGGGTACCTTTATCGATTAACAAAGGGTAAAATCTCGTAACAAAATCACAAAAAAATGTTGCTTGTTTTAGCTTTGCAACAGTCGAACATCGACAATAATGCGGATTGTCAAACTTGTAATTTATCTCTTACACAAGAATCACGGCCCCTGCGTTTAAGGGCCGCAACTGGTGCTTGGAGCAAGGAAATGCAAGAAGTTATTTTCAACCCCAGAGGCAGCTACATAGTTTAATGTCGCTATAACACCTGTTAGGACTTCGTGTAGCCATAGAACTGAGCTGGCCAGAAGAGATTCGACCTCACTCTAAGACAGCTTAAGCCGGGATTCGAACCCCAGAATTTCATACTGTTAGTCAAGCGCTCAACCGACTGAGCTATCTGCAATCCTACGAGGAGATCAGCGACTCCTGTGTGATTGATGTTGTAAAGAAGCGCTCTTGCGACTGGGTCAGGACAAATGATATATCTTTCAGTAACCGAGGTTTGAGTTCATATACTGTTCTTAACAATAGGATATTGTAGGTGACAGAGCGTTGGATTGACAAGTCTGAGGTAAGGCAATAAAATCCTGGCTTGAACGTTCTGACAATGAAATTGGAGATTGTGTCTTATTAAAAATAGTTGCATGCAATTTTTGTTGTTTGCATTGAATGTTTACTTCAACGAGGGCATAGGATTAGAGATAACAGTATCAATAGCGACAACAATTAATGAACAGAGTGAGCTACTTAGTGGAAATTTCTTTAGGATGTTATGTGACAATACACGAACTCATTTCTTTAGTTTTAATATTTTCGTCAAGTTATGTAGTTGCCATGCTATCTAAGTTCGTGTTATTTTCCCAGTTTTTCATTATACAACCCCTCCCCTCCCCTCTTTATTTCCAAACATTTTTAAAAACTCATAAACTATAAAAGAGTAGCCTGGAGATACTCGTGTACCGGTACGTCTTTATGGCTTGGGTAAACAAAGCACTAGTGAGCCTGTCACATGTTCCAATCATGAGACCCTGCTCTTTTTCAGACACTTATAGTTTCCCTCTGAGTGGCGACAGCCACCCACTTGGCACAATAGTGTTAGGGCAGGTCACAGAAATACGGAGCATACAATGAATATTCCCGGGTTAATCCCATTATTTCCCATTCTTGTTGGCCCCTCATGCGGTCAAACTGGTTTTTACTTCCGGATTTGAGGTCGGAGGTTTCAAAGGAAGATCTTTGGCATAAGAGCAATACAGATTGTCACATACACGACCCGTTCACTGTGTCTGTCCTCATGTTGGATGGATGAACGGCGGACACTTACAGGGGATAGCGGACAAGGCTCCTTGCTTGGCAAGCTGTTTAATAGCCAGATGCCTTTAAGTCACTTTTCTGTAAAATTTAAATTAGCCCTCTGCTACTCAACTAGTAACCTATTAATAACCTGGTAGGAAATATTGGATCGGTGTTAAATATTCCATTGTGAATTTCTGTGCAATTATGATTGATTGTTGGCTATTGAAATAAAGTCTACCCCAAACTCTAATTTTTGGACATGAAGCCAAGTAGATTACAAACTGTTATTGGTGGATGTTGAAGACAAGTCTGTCACGAACTGTGATTGATTGTTGGATAACGAAGCCAAGTCAATCACAAATTCTAATTGGGCATTGAAACCAAGTGAGTTACAAGCTGTATGTAGTCGATTTTAGAATATTGAAACCAAGTCTATCAGCAACTCTCATTGATTGTTGAATATGAAGCCAAGTATATTACAAACTGTGATGGAGGGATATTGCAGGCAAGTCTTATCACAAGATATAATTGATTTAATGGTTTTGAAGCAAAGTCTATTACAAAACAGGAAATAACACTTTTGCATAATATATTTTTGGTCCTTTTACATTAGATAGCAAACTGTTTAATACCTTGTTTGTGTCAAAAATTCTAGCAGAAGAGAGGAAGTGGGCCCAATTTCATCGAACTTTTGACACTGAAATATATGTATGAATTTTGTTTTAACAGATCTTTCTTACACAATCCTGTCAAAGGAAAATTCCTACTAAATTGATTTAGCTTGAATGCTGGCAAGTATAATGTTTCTCATAATGATTGGAGACTTGAAATTATTTTGCCAAATGAAGTACTAAAGACCTCTATAAACACTTTACAAAAGAGCAATTTCATAAGACCCATACCAAGGAACTATTTCGATGAAATGGTTTAAAATTAAGGATTTTATAGATACAAAAAATGTGTGTTCTGACTGGTATTTAAAATATCACAAACTTAAAGTAAATCCAAGTGAAAACATTCAAATGGAGACCCTTGTCAATGACTGCAGTTCCAAATATGTTTGAGTAGAGAGCTTTTAGTTTTTCCCAGCCCTACAATTTAGCTGGTCTTAATTGAAGGATTCCATTTGTGATCATTTTTTTACAGAAGAAAATAAAAGAGGGAGTTGGGGGGAACTTAAAGGCCATAATACCGCAAAATCAAAACAACCTCATGTTATCATAAGGCGATATCTGGGACTATCTAATTTTTAATCTGAACACAAAACAACTATTACATTGATAAAGCAAAGAATCCTCCATCTAAGAAACATTTCAATTTTATCTTTCTCTCATTTAATCTAACATTATGCCTTAATTCGCTTTGTTACAGTGACATTCTCTGTGAAAAAAAAAATGAAGTTGACATTTTAGCTTTGGTAGCTTTCACTTCGGCAATGAAAAAGAGATATCTACAAACTAAATTAGAGCAATACATGGACTAAAATTAACTATTAATATATATGGAACAGTTCCATTTATATATTCCTCTGTGTAAAGAATAGAACTTACTCTACATGAGATAGGGAAAACAGATTTTCAGCTTTTTTGTTTAGAAACACTGCATGAGAGAGTTCGAGTCATACTTTTAGCATTTCTGATTGGAATAAAGAATATTTGATTTTCAATTCTTATAAAAGTTACTATAATACAACATCATAGTTTACTATTTTAAAATGAAGTATAAATTGTTAAAAATGTAAGGCAAGGCTTCATGTGCATTATTTCAAATCATCCAAAACTGGGTATGAAATGAGTTAAAATGATCAGAGAACAAGAACAAATATAAATGAAAAAAAAACTGCCTTGAGGAAAAAATAAATGTTTTGATAGTCACTCTAGTATTTTTTAACTTAAAAAAAAAAGGACTCGTTTGAATTCATGCTTTAGCCAACTTAGCCTTCAAAATCAACATAAAGTCATAATATCATTTGTGCTAGAGACCAATATGATTTTGATGTTGAAATATATGTCAGAGAGCAGGGTATGCTGTTTCTCTATTATAGAAGTCAAAACTGATGTAATTCGCAAGTGTTAATAAGAAAATGATGATGAAGTATGTGACAAAGATTAGGGAAAGTTCAATGCCCAGAGGTACAATAATATAAAATATGGAAAAAAATTACTCATTTCAAGAATAAAAGTTGGCTTTTATTTTCAATGATTACAGCTTGATAATTCCTGATTATATTTTTTATATAATAGAAATAAAAGTGAAAATAATAAGTGTAGATAAGGGCATATTAACATGTGTAATATCATCAATATAATTAAATGTAAAACATAATTTATTTCAGTAAAAAAAAGGTTGGTGAAAAAATTAAACCAAGTTTTAGAAGTAATTTCGAGTAAAGTATGGCAAGCGAAAAAAACAAAGCACCCCCCACCCCCTAAAAAAAAACAAATAGAATGTAGCAGTATTGGAAGGGAAAGAGCAAAAGAGCTCATCCTTGTAAAACCAAACTGCAACTGCTAGAATGCTTGTGATAGCTTTTCAAAGAAATCAGGCAAATCTTTAAGTATACTTGATTTCATCAAAACATCTATAAGATAAAAGTTGGAGATTTTGTTAAAATTATTTGTAACATCTGGCAAGATATTCAAGGTTGTTACACACACAAAAAAATGACTTTTAAATGTGAAAATTTCCATTTGATGATGATGTCAAGTCATTGTAATGGCTTTTAAAAACTCATATCATAAAAACTTCAAATTACATGTGCTAAAACAAATTTTGATCGCAGTCATTCAAAACTCAGCAAATATTTGAATTTCATCAAACAAAAAAAAGGGCAACTTTCTTTTCTACAATTTCTTATAATGTTGTAACAAATGGATCTTTTTTCAACCTAAATTTTATTTACTGTAAAATTCACTTTAAAGAAAGATAAATATTCACTATTATTTCAAATTTATCTCAAATAAAATGTTTGGATAAATTTATGGGGAAACTAGACTGTCTTTACAAAAAAAATATGATAGTTCCTCTCAAATATAATGCACATGTTTTTCATTCATAATTATTATCTAAAATAATGCTGCACGACATTTACAGAATCTCAAGTGGGTGCGTTCAAAGAATTAAAATATTGAAAATATAAATAAATCAAAAGACCCTCTAAGTTCATCATAACTTGACAACTCATATTTTAATATCAAGGCTTCAAATATACAAAGTTGAAAGAAATTTAAAGAATGTTAATGAAACAATTATTTTTTTATATATATATAAATTAAAGCTCCCCTGAGAGAATATAAACTCAGCTGTAAGTTGTGTTTATATCATGATTTCCGTCATAAATTTCACATGATATGTGAAGAATCTTAAAACTGTAAGTACAAAGAATAAAAATTGTTAAACATCAGTCAAAAACTCTTTTAAAATAATTTTAACTTCCTGATAAATTATACATATATATAAAATAGATAAATTTAAACACCTGAGATCGCTAGCACATGTTATAATTCTAGTTTGCTATCAACATTTGAATACAATCATTGCTGAAAGTTATTTCATTAGTGGAAGTGGAAGGAAAATATATTGTTAAAACATGAGCAGGTATCTAACAAAAAAACATGCACAGTTTCTTAGCAAAGCTGAAGTAAAAAAATGTTTCAAACATAAAAAAAAATCTCAAGAATCTACAGCTTTCAGTGTTGTAATCTACTTAATGGGGATATTTAAAATTTTCTAGCTGTGTTTAAACATAAACTTTAACATCAAACGTAACCAGCCTGGCTATTCACTAAAAGTGAGGATTATACCATTAGTTTTAATTACTTTTTCCCTTTTAACATCCTTTCCCATGAATATCACTGACTTAAAAATATCTTTCTATATTCCTGTCCATTTTATGTAACTTGATTTCTTTGTTGTTTCTGTAATAGAGAATTTAAAAAAAAAACATTTCAAAGAACATTACAATAAAAAAAACAACCTAAAAGTACAATTTTGCCTCCAGAATAAAAAAAATCTTCACACACACAAATCCAATAGATAAAAATTGGATCAGGTAACAAAGCTTTGCTGTCAGTTCCATGCAAACCATCAAGAAAAGACGGCCATAGAGCATTTGCACAATGTGCACCAGTTGTCTGGAATGCATTTCCCCTTTCCATCAGGGAGGCGAGTTCTATAAGTCAGTTTAAGACCCTATTGAAAACACATTTGTTTACTGCACATGAAGACCTTAATTAGTCTGAGAAATTTGTCTTATTGTCAATGTCTTTTCTTATTTTCTTTGTACATGTAACTTATTTATTTTTTCCTCTTCTGCTTGTTTGAATTGTTAATGGACTATGTTTTAGACTATAGACTAGTGTCACTATGTTAAACGTTTGTAAATAGACTATTGTAAAGAGCTTCGAGCCTACAAGTAGGAAGAGGCGCTAGGAAATAACTTCATTATTATTATTATTATTATATGGCAAATCTTTTATAAACTTAATAATAACTAGGCCTTAATGATGCCATATAAATAAGAATATTTATTGCTTCTCAGTCACATCATTATATATCAAAACATGCCTTAGCTTGCATATAATTTAAATTTTTAGCTTTTTAGGAATGTTTGTAGAAGAACATATTATATATGTAAAAGATAAAAAGCTAAAACAAATAAATAAGTATATAAAAATTATGCGTCAGCAAAAGTAAGGCACATGGTTGTGTAGAATTTCATGAAATTCAAATCCTTTCTAAAACAAAAATAAAAGCTAGAAGATTTTGACAAAAGTGTAACATAAAGGGATTATGGCACAAGTAAAAAAAAATACCATAATTCGTCAAAGGATAAGAATAAAAATAATTGCAAAAATGAAACACCTTTAAAGAATACAAGATTCATCCCTATGAGGATCTAGAATCAAGGTTAGATAGATTGGTTTAAAATTACATCTAGATCAAATTTTTTTTCAATCATAGGCATTTTTCAAACTTCACTTTGATGAATGCTTAAGCATTATTTGCTAGGTTCAGGTACTGAAAATTTCACAAGGTACAAATTGACAAATTTCTGAGCATAAGCTGTCACAGTTCTTTTTTCTTTTTTTTATTGATTGAAAAGGTTGTAAATCACATTTTCATTCAATAATTGTACTCAAGTAAAAATTTACAGCATGAATATGAGACTAATATAGCCTGATTTAGAGCTGAATTATAGATAGATCAAAACTTTGTCTAGTTTCTAAAATGTAGATGAGACATAGAACCTAGGGTAATATCAAGAGCCCAGAGTGAACACTTGCGAATACACATACTTTTACATTGAGTCTCAACTTGTTTGTAGAGACACACTTAGTACACAATTTTTGTTATCTTATACTCAGCCCATACACTTCAATGCATGGGACAAAAATTAAAACAATTGTTTGTTGAAAAAGAAAAAAAAAGACAGAACAGGAAAAAATCTAGTTGTGAAGATGGACAGAACAGTGTCATAGAAGCAAAAAAGGAATGAAATCAATATCTTGGTTTCAACTACATTGCCAGTATAAATAATGCTATTGAAAATATACAAAAGAAAAAAAAAATTTATCAAAATCGGAAACATCGTGTAATTTAATCCTTTTGCACACAAACAGGGCTTAAATAACTTTTTAGCATGTATGATTTAAACAAATGTTGGTCTAAATGTTGTGTACAGAAATTATTTTTTTTTTCTATTACAATTAAGGATGCAATAATTAAAAAATCATTATTTGTGGGAGAAAATTGTATTAAAGTATTTGAGCAAAAAAAGCATAAGGTTTGGCACCTCTGGTTCAGGAATCTTCCCTTCCATTGCTTTCTCTGTTTTAAAAGCGTTATGAATAACGCTCGGTTACTTAGCAAAATGTTGCTATATTTTACAATATACGACCGACATTCAGAAAGGGAAACTTATCATGAAGGCTTTGATAATATGAAACATAAAGCAGTAAGTATGGATCAAAATCAGTGTACATCGCTCTCTGACACAAAATCACATAAAAAAAAATAAGATTACTGAGAAATACAATCACAAAAAGAAAGTTTGCAAATTTTTTTCCCTGGGTGGGGTGTTGGAGGGAAAGATATTCTGATCTTCAAAGATGTATAAAATTTAAGAAGTAATTGATTGAGCTTCAGTTCTTACAGACTTTTTGTTCTTAAATTATTAGTACGAAACATAGAAGAAGTGTCAGTACCAGGCAAAATGAACAGAGGCGAGACAGCCTGTTGCTGGAAAGCAAAGATGAACTTTTATATACTATGTTGTAAAGACATTTATGAATATTTAGCGATTTTGACAGTAGCAGTTTTTGACACATGAAAGTACATCTAAAGAAACAACTTAAAGTGTAAAGCAACCAAATATTTTCTAGGCAAAAACAATGTTGTTCTTCAATGGAAAAGATGACATGTGGGCTACTATTTTCTATAAAGTATCTAAATCAATATTTGAGTTGAAATAGCATTTGGTAAAGATGTCAATCTTCCCTCATCCTACTTTAAAAACTAAGGGAGCATTTTCCTAATCAAAAAGTCCTGAACTCCTGTGACAATATAAGAGCAGGGTATTCAAAGATGAGAAATCATCAATTAAGATCTGTTTGAAATTATCAACTCAGAGTCGGGAGCCAACAAAGTCTGACAGGTTAGACTTGGACAAAGGGCTGTAGGTCTGATTTATATGATCTATGAAATATAGAGGATCATTAACTCTGTCAAGATCATAGCCTTCTTCAGCCAATTCTGTTTTCCTGTTTTTGAAAGTCCCAGTGAGGTCAGCTTTAGGTATATGTCGGATAACCAGTGGCTTTGCATACGGCGGAAGTTCTTTACAGATATGGGTGTACAGATTCTGCAACTCTTTCATACCCAATTGAGCTCCTTGATTTAGATTGATGGCAGCCATGCCTGCCTTTCCTTCATGACCTAGATAGAAAAAGTAAAATGTAAAAAAAAATTTTAATTCAAAAGATTCTTTACTTCAGCAGACTGTCAGTTAAGCTTATAACCAATCTAAATCATTCATGACAAAAAGACATTTTGTATTTCACAAATTTTGATTCAGGTCTAGTGCTTAAGGCTAACTTATCCAAAAAATCGTATCAGAGGAAGCATGATTTATTAAGTTGGATTCCAAATATAACTGAGCACATTATGTTCTTTGTCAAGGCGTTCACACATCAAATGTTTTTAGATCAACTTATAAATGTGTAGACAGATTTCATTTGAAACTGGCCTGAGTTTATTGAGAATCAGTCATGCTAAGAAAGTAAGAAAGAAAAAAAAATTGAAAAAGGAGGAACTGAGATAGGAGTATGTCTATTCAAAATATTTCTTTTAAATGAAATGATGAATAAATTGGGTAAGCGTTTATGCTATGACTTATGTATCACTTATATGATGATAGCTCTGACTGTGATACTCGCTAGATTTGGGAATTTGTTGAATCTCAACAAATGTAATTATTTGTTAGCTTTTTATAAGGCGATAAGATATTAAAGATATATCTAATAAACAAGGGAGAGAAAAGAAACATATAAAGACTACCAGTTAGAGACAAAGATAAGGATCTATGTTCATAGCAATTGCGAAATAATAAAAATAATTGAGGAAATGTTTTCCACACTATATTTTGAATATGTATCATTTCGTAAATCTGCCTCAGAATAAATCTTAATTAATTTTTTTGTATGGAATAATTTTTATGGTGCTACTAAGATAATTGATGAGGGGAAAACAAGTAAGCATGTGGTTCTTATTCAAAAATACTGTGATGACAATAACAACATCTAGGTCATACCAGAAAAAGAAAAAAAATATTATTAAACTGAAGGATAAACAAAAATTTCCAAAGATTACAGTGCAATGCAAATAATGTGTGAAAAGAGTAACCCAACCACTCAGGAACAGAACACATTTTTTTTCTGTCTGCAATAAGAATTCTTACCTGGCATTGTTACACCATACACATTTGCGTCTTGAACAAATGACAAGGCACAGATCACATTAGCAACCTCTGTAGTGGACACATTTTCACCTTTCCACCTATAAAAATTGAATGAAAAAATGGATTTGAAGAAATATATCGTGAGTTTTCAGAACATCACTGACAAAACTCAAATATGACTTACTTTGACTTAGGGCCTTCCGCGTCTCAGTCGTCCGACGGGGGCGCTTCGGCAGCTTTTCGGATTCTCGTCGACAGTTCTCTCCATTGCTGTCTGTTCTGGGCGATGCATCTTAGGTGTTCGAGGTCTTCCCTAGTTGTGAGTTGTAGTGTGTTTTCTTGTAGTCTTGATAGGTCTTTGTTGAGGACGACTGGTAGTGTTGTTAAAGGGCGGCCCCGAAACTTTTTTCCGTGTGTGGCGAAATAGCTGTTCATTGATTTATTAGCAGGTATTTCAATATTTCTTCTAAGTATGTGCCTGAAAAGGCGCCACCTGTTCTCAAGTATATAAATAGAAAGGGGGTGTTCCTTGCACTTGTTGTAAAGAGATGAATTTGTGATTTTAACGGGGTATTTGATGTTGAGAACTTTCCTTAGCTGTTTACGATGAAATGCATTTAATTTTTCTTCTTCAGATTTTGTCAGTGCCCAGGTGCCGCAGTTGTAGACAAGTATTGATTTTACGAGCGACCTGTATAATTTCAGCTTGGTCTTTCTTTTAATCTTATCTCCTTTGATCCAGACATTTAGAAGCTTTGTCAGTGCTGCATTGGATAGTCGTTTCCTCCTCTCAACGTCTTCTTCGGCGCCTATGAGAGTTCCAACTTTTTTTGTATTTTTATACTCTGTTCCAGCTCTTGACAACGTTGTAAACTCTGTCTTATCTATATTGACCAGTAGATTGTATTTATGTAAGGTGTTTTGTACTTCTTCCGTATCGACGAAATTCAGACCAACAAAATCTACGTCGTCAGCGTATGCAATCTCTGTAGGTAGAGTCTTTTCCAGTTCATTGGTCGGTCGTGGCAAGATGGTTCTTACTTCTTTCAGGGCATTCTCTAAATATACTGAAAACAATACGGGGCTAAGACTGTCTCCTTGCGGGGTGCCTATGTTGCTCACAAAAGGTCTTTCCTTTGTTGCACCATTGATCCTAGTGTTAATGACTGTATCGCTTAAGAGAAAACGTATTATTCTCAGCTCATCTTCTTCAACTATGCGTTCTATTATATCAAGCAAAATTTGTCTATCTATTGTGTCGAAGGCTGCTGACATGTCAATCCCTGTGATTTTGATCTCGACATCCTCTTTCTTAGCCTTGGCTGCCAGCCATTGATGCGTCCATGCGACGTCGGACGTGCTTCTTTCAGGCCGAAAGCCACTTTGGCTGTGAGATAGATATTCTTCAATGTGCGGTCTTATTCTGTGAAGAGTTATGATTGAAAGAGCCTTTCTGATGGTGTTAAGTAGAGTAATAGGCCTTAAGTTTTTAGGTGGACCTTTCGGCTTGCCTGGTTTGGGTATTGCAATTAATTCTCCTGAGTTGATGTTGATTGTTTCATGTTCTTCAAACACCCTGTTTAATATGTTTGCGATACTTTTATGTAGTAGTGGTGTTCCATATTTGAGGAGCTCTCCACTTATTTCGTCTCCTCCTGGAGCTCTGTTGTTTTTTAAACTTTCTAAGCTTTTTCTCACTTCCTCCGATGTGAATGGTTTATTCAGTTTCCTAGGTATGCCTTGAAACGATGCTATACTTGCTAGGTCTTTGTTTTGAAATTTTTCTTTAAAAAAGTCCGCTACTATTTCTAAAGTTTGGTTAGGATTGATGACGAGCTTTCCTAACGAGTCTTCCACTGACGGATTTTCACAATGTTTTTGATTAAGCAGCTTGACTGCTTTGAACATAGCATTATCTGAGTTTGCTTCATTTATCTTCTGTACTTTTTTCTCCAGTTCTTCATTTCTTTGTTCAAGAATCGTTTTCCGAATCGTGTGTAGTACCCTATTTCTTTCATTTCTTAATTTTATCTTCCTTTCTTCGTTATCGGTGTTTTGAATTTGTTGCCTAAGGTCTTTTTGTCTGTTCGATAGCTCAGAAATAGTATCATTCGCGGTGCGTTTTTGTTTGTTACACGTATTTACTCCAGCACTTGTTTTGGCTGACTCTTTAATCGCCTGCTGTACGTTTGTCCATGAATTGCTCACTGTGCTGTTGTTGTTGTCTTGCTCAATTGTTGTCAGCCGCTCATTGAGACCTGTTTTATATTGGTCTAGGCACACTTTACTGCTAGTTAGGTTGGCTAAGTTTATTTTTGGGGTCTTTGGTGTGTTCTTTTTTGTGTGCCAGAGCTTGCCTTTTTCAAATTTAAAGGTTGTTTTAACTAGGCGGTGGTCGCTGTTTGTTAAGGTCCCCGCGTATGATCTTGCGTTCGTTAATAAATGTTTATGTCGCTTTTGACAAATTATGAAGTCAATTTGGTTAAATATTGAGACGACCTTTCCTGTGTCTTTGTCCTTAAATTGCCCTGTCCATGTTGTTATATGCCTGGATGGGTGGTTAAATGCACTATTCGTAATGAAGTAGTCTCTATCTTCACATAACTCTAACAATTTCTCGCCATTGTTGTTTCTTTTTCCTTTTGAAAAACTTCCTATGCACGTATCTGTCTTTTGTTTTTGTCCAATTTTTGCGTTGAAATCCCGGGCCAGAATGAGAATGGTGTTTTTTCCTACACAGTTAATGATTTCGTTGAGTGACTTATAAAAAGAATCTAGTTCGTCTGGGTCTTTTTCTACTTTCTGACTTGTTGGACCATAGACGTTTATAATCGATATAAGTTTAATTTTATCTTCATTTTTAAATGTTTCACTGACGTCTAATTTTAACACACATATTCTGTCATTAACTTTCCAAGTGCGATGAACCTTTTCACTCCAATATTTATTTAGTAGAAATCCATTTCCATAGTGTCTCGAATCACTTTGGAAACACAGAAGGCGCTGATCTTGAATATTTATATCTGCGCCATTTGCAATTTTTGTCTCCTGTAGGCACAAAACGTCTCCTTTGTATTTATATAGGTCTGTTGCAAGATTTTCTTTGGATATGTCGCTATTTAGTCCTCTCACATTTAAAGAACACACACTGAATTTCATAGTCCAGAACAGAAAACACAGATAGGTGTTGACTAATATCCGATTAAGCTTAGACTATCCACTGAGCTTGGAGCTCAGCGTCAAGAGGTGTCAGCCATCTTGTCCAGAGATCAAATATACACACACAAAATGAAAATAAGAAAAAACCACAAAATGTGCTGTAGGTCAGAGGATTATCAGAAAAAAAGTATAGTAACCATATCACTTATAGACTACCAAGTTATTTAATCTACCCCCTAATCAGTAGTATATTTAGGCAGAATTTTTCATAAAAAATGTTTGTAGTGATAAATATGAAAATAGAAAAATGTCACTTGAAGTAGACAGCAGTATTATCACAACAAATGGTGCATATGTGGCTTATGCAAATGCTAGGTTTGGGGAGGAAGGTATGCTGATGGAGTATTAAGTCTTGAGCTTTGAAAGGGTATATAGCTGCACAACTAGTGGTGACAACCTGTCCTGACATGAGATGCTGCGTTGGTCTGAAGGAGGGTGAAAGTTTCTGAACATGAATTGAAATAGGACTTCAAAACTTTGACCCCCTCTTATATAATGCTAAGAGCTTTTACCTTTAATGAGAAATATACATCACTAGAAGCAGACACAGGCCAGAGTCATTATTGTCAGATTTGGAGCAGAATGAATGAGAGGTTCCTTCAGATAGCTCTAATCAAAGAGTGCTCAGTTGGCTATATTATTGGGGATGTCAATGATCTCCATTCAAGTCCTCAATAAAAAGAAAAAGACCTAGATTTTCCTCCAGCTCTTGAAGAGTATAAGGAATTTAAAGCTAAATTACTTGAAACAAGAGAAGTGCCTGTCCTGAAGCCTTTATGGTTTATGCCCCCTTAATGAGCATCTTATTACATCTTTTCTGTTGATATTGATGATGCCTGCACTCAGAAATCTTACTGCAGTGCAAACCACATTGTCACGCTATGGGCTCATTAAGATCAGGTGTAGAAGGGTAGCAAAGTGAGATTTCCTTATCAAACTTTATAATAAATAGCTTGGACTATCAAAATTCAAAACACTGGATCATTCAGCTTAACACAAAAAAAGATCTTCCACCATCTTTCCCTATTTGTTTTCCATGTATTGTATAATATTGTCCAACATCCTGCCTGCTACTAAAATTGCAAAATCTAAATGATTCTTTTCAACAAGCATTTCAGTCAAGGATTCATTGCCAGACCAGCAGAGTGTACTTGCAGGAAAGAGAACAAGTGATTACTATAATTATGCCTGTGCATTTGATACAGAGCTTCTTTATCATTCGCAGATAAACTTAAAAAAATACAAACCTGAATGTGTCTCCAAGTCTGTCGAAGAAGTAAAGGAAATATTCCTTGTCCAAAACCAAAGCATCTCCGGAATTCCAGTAACAGTCTCCAAGATTAAATGCATCTCGCACCATCTTTTTCTCAGTTTCTTCTGTGCTGGCTTTGTAAAGTTTTTTATCTCTGAGATAATCGTGTATTTTGCTTAACATCAAACCAGGCTCACCTGAAGGGTTAAAAAACTCAGATGAAGAGACTGATTTTGATACAATCAACCTTTCTGTAATTTTTGGAAATTAATATTTTTTTTCGCTTAATTGAGACGCACACATTTGTGCACTTTTCAATATCACTCCAACAGAGGCAAATAATACTCCGAGGGAAGCAATTTGCTCTAGCCATAGACACTATAATGTTCAAATTGTTAATGGATTTTGGGCTAAAATCTTTTTACATCCAAAGCTGTCATTATCCTCTAAATAATATTAACCCCACCAACCCCTCCCCATCTCTCTCTCTCTCTCTCTCTCACTCTCTCTCTATCAATCTGTCTGTCTGTCTGTCTGTCTGTCTGTCTGTCTGTCTGTCTGTCTCTCTCTCTCTCTCTCTCTCTCTCTCTCTCTCTCTCTCTCTCTCTCTCTCTCTCTCTTCCATAAATATTTCTTTTTAAATATCAATGAATAATAAACGCATATAAAAGATTTTTTTTTAATTGAATAATGTGAAATGCTATTTCTGATGAGCCTTTTCTCTTAATGGATTACTCACCTATCTGTGCCCTCACACAGCGACCTTTGGTATCCCGGACTGGAAGGGCAGTGGCGAAGTCAAACTTGACTAAACATCGATTTTCTGGGTCAAGTCGACTCTGAGAAACATACCCAAGATAATAATAATAATAAATTTTTCAACACTTATTATACAAGAAATGATTATTTTACAAAGCATTCGGCATTTTGATTTCACATGACTTTCTTTTTAAAAAACCATCAGTCTGTATCAAGATCTGATAGATCAGAACAGGAACCAACCATTTTCCAGGGGCAGTAACCAAACAGAAGAGAGAATAGAATCTAAAAACATATCTGATGGCTGAGCAGTGCATATTTTTATTTATAAACTTCATAATTTCAATCAGCTTTTCAAGAATATGATGATCTCCTATCTTTTAAAATTGGAAATCTTATTTTTTTATCAAATAATTCCAATGTTTGATATGAAAAATATCAATTTCTTTTTACATTCAGGATAAAAAAAAAAAGAAACTCAAAGAAAAGAACTGGTACTTTTATTCACATACACAGGTAAGGGTATGCAAAAGGAAATTAATAATTGCAGTTTCAATCATTGAATACAATTAAGTGTGCTTGGAAACTAATGATAATTGGTACTCACAAGGATATTAAAATTATCTTTAAAATACTTTTTCTAGAGTTAGAGTTGGCATCAGCTCTGTAGCACAAATATTTAAACAGATCAACAATTGTAGCTCGTCCCAGGCTTGACTGTACAGAACTTTTTTGAAGAGCTAAAAAAAATGGGTCTACGATGTACATTCAATGGTAATCTATATTAAACAATGAATCAGCAAAACAAAACATATGCTATGACTTATATTTAAACCACGGCATAGTTTGGGAGATTAAATCATAGCTTTCATACCAAGAGAGGAGACAATCTGCCGACTGCTCCAGGCTTTCCAGAAATGTTAAGTGTTCCAGCAGGACCTTCTGTCGCACCATAAAACTCAGCAATGAGAGGAATTTTGAACCTCTCCTTGAACTTCTCCCAGATGTCTGCCCTTAGACCATTTCCAATAATTCCACGAACATCATGCTGTCCATCAAGCTCACTCTGTCAATATGCAAAAGAGAGAAAAAAATCCTTTAACCACTTTGGAGTTCAATAAAGATGCTTGAAGCAGAAAAAAAAGGGCTGGTTTAACATCTTCAATTAAGACATTCTGTTCAGTTTGATTTGATTTTGTTCACATGCAATGTTACAATAAAAACGGTAGGACTAATACAAGGAACCGTCTTAACAAAATAATGTTAACTCTGAAATATATGCCGGAGTATAAAATTGAAGAGAAACTAAAAATTTCTTCCATATGGCACAGATTCCTAATTAACCAGGTAATCTGAGATTTTGATTTCACATAAAAATTATGAGGGCACCCTATCACTCAGCTTTCATTTGGGTTGCACAGTTTTGATGGAAATGAAACAAAAACTTTTTCAAGCATTAGTAAAAAGGGAATCTGAAAAAAATTTAAAATAACAAGTCTTATTAATTCTTGGTTGGTTATGCTACAGAAATATATACTTTTACAATGTCTTGACATGCTCCCAACTAAAACTTCAATATTTTTTGGTGCCAAATCAGAATATCCAAAGCTATTTACTTAAGCTCAAGATATCTATGTGTACAAGTTCTAGTCAGTTCAGCTTTGTCTAATTGTTCGTTTCAACTTGATTTTGAGGAAATTAAAAAAAATGTCTTGGACAATCAAATGAATCATCTTGAATACTTATTCAGAGACTTTGACTGTCCATTTAGTACACACATAACGTAACAGCCTAATAAACCATAATTATAGTACCAAAACCATAATTATGGTACCATAACTACTCCTAGAGCTTGAGCTGGTTGGTAAAAACATTGAGAATATAAATGTGTGAAAACCTGGCACAATACTAAAAAAAGGAAGAGAGATGTCATGCATATAGTCCCACTGGCTGTATCCATGTTAACGAAACGCATAAAATGTGAAGGTAACATATTTATACAGCAATGGAAAAAAATTGGAGTTTTATTTCTTAAATTGAAAGACATGCAGAGTTGTTTTGATGCCCAGAAATTTGATAGCAGTCGTACTGAATTGCAGAGGATGACATTTTTTAATGGCGTCAAATGAAGCTATGGGAACAATATTTTATGAAGAAATTGTGGCAGAGATTCGTTAATATTGAATAATGTACATATCAAAAGGCAATAGCTAGGAGTTCATAGTCCTTTAGATATTTTGATTTAAGTCTTTATTACGACCTTTTTATAGCCCTAGCCTGTTAAGATTCTTTATTCTCTGCTTCCTAATTATACCAGTTATCTCTATATCCTGAGTGGTATTGCCACTCTTCATTTATTGGTTTTAGTACCATCATTCTCTCGAGAGGAACTTAGTAAATACCAGTAGTGATCTTCCAGAGAAACACATGAAGAATATGTCTGGTCACAAAGAAAGTAAAGACTTCGTTTTATATACTGATTTTAAGTTTAGACTACGTTTTAGAATAAGTTCTAATACTTGATCTAGAATTATGATCAAAAGTGAAAAGCCAAAAATTTTACATTATTTCAATATCATGTGGCTACATTAATCTATTTACACTAGGAAAGCCTATAGTTTTTGCAGCTGTAGATCTAGTAAACTTTGTTAAATATATATATTCCAGACAAAAAAAAAATGATATCCCTTAGTTGAAAGAATATAAGACATGTTAGTTTTTTGATAGGATATTTCCTTTTAAATTATAAGATATCACATGAAACTACCAGCGGTCAAAAGTTTCTGCGAGCATTCAAACTTAATTGTTTTATAAAACAAAATGGTTTTGGGGTAAAATTATTATTCTGTTTTGTAAATATTGATTCTGAAACAAGAGCATTTCTTTGTTCTTGGCGTGGATATTTTGGTATCATTAAAAAT
Organism: Elysia crispata; assembly: GCA_033675545.1. NCBI lineage: Eukaryota > Metazoa > Mollusca > Gastropoda > Plakobranchidae > Elysia > Elysia crispata. Next base: position 325,548 of record JAWDGP010003448.1, read on the forward strand.
TTTTATATATTTATGGTGAAAGTTATTGTGCTGTACTGGTAAAAACTTAGGCTTTAAAATGAATCTAAGCACAAAAAATTTTGAAAAAGTAATAGCAGATATATTGCAATACAAAATCTGGTGAAAATTGTGAATCTTGGGAATCACAGGTAATGCACATGCACACTTGCCGGCGCTGTACTGACATCACAAATTTTATCGTCTCCTAAGTTTGCTACATTCTGGTGACAACTGATTTGTCACTAATCTGCCCAGTGCTAGTGGAAAACTAAGATATGCCTGGAGAAAAGCTAGAGGGCTGCTTTCAGTGGTTTTTAAACAGCCATGAGGGGAAAATAAATATTCATAAAATGTTTATTGTTGTTTAAAGAATTGATTTTTGGTACTCAAGACTCAGTAAAAAGCTGTTCTGGAATATCAGGGATTACTTTGCATTTAGAAGTACAAAAGAGATGAACGAAAATTCACTTCGTCAGGAATGCTTCATCTTTTATTATGATATTTCAATTGGCTATGTGCTTGCAAAAGCAGATATTCTTTTGTATACATATCACATGACTTCCTCGATAGAGCAAGCCATCTGCCTTGAAATTCCTAATGTGGCCATGGCTACTGGCCCAATATATATGTTAGCCTACATTGAAAGAACAAGGATGTAGGAAAAGGAGGATGATTGAGACAGGAGTGAGGACGGTAATGAAAAGGGAAAAAAATAATGGCAAAGAAGAGATAGGCAAGTAGGAAAAGAAGAAGAAACAACTATAAATATGGCTAATTTTTACATTAAAATGGAACTAGAAGGGTCTGAGGAGGTTAATTCACTATTTGCCCTTAAATTTAAAAAAAAGAACTAAGGCAAGTTGGACACATGAGGTTCAAGCAAGTTAAAGCAATTTTTGTTTCTTTTTCTGGTACTTAACAGTAACATATGAATATGTGAATACCTTTGGCTGAGACAGAAGATATCTCAGCAATTCCCCAACATAGGGAAAAACTGTCACCTTAAACTTGCGACAATCAGTCCAGAAATTAGCCGCGGAAAATCCTTTTCTCAAAAGAACACAAGATCCTGTTGATTGTATTAAAAAGGCTATATTTAAAATAAAAAGAGATCTAATTTTTTTAAATGCGCAAGCAAAGTCTTGCAGCTAACAGAAACATAAATTTATACATTGCTATTTTTGTTAATTGTTAAGCACAGGCTTTTCTAAGTTAAAGTTCGGTAAGATTTATATTAAACATTGCTTCAAACATGAACTGGACTTAGTCTTTAACATAAGAATTGAAAAAAGTAGGACCCTCAGTGGTCTTTGCATTATTTTAAATTTGATTTTTTTTTTCCTCAGAGTTCCTCATTATCTTAAATTTTTCTTTATATTTAACAGTGAATTATCTATTGTTGGTACATTTTGAAAAGAGAAACTTCCATTATAGATCCATTGGATCAGCAGAGATGGCAGCTAAAGTCATTATTTCATTTATATTCTCAGTCATCATAATAATCAAAATGTAGGACAAATTGTTGGGGTGTAAAATGCAATAAAAATCAGATCTTTTCATCCCTTTTTCTCTTAAACCAAGACATAAGGTAGTTTTTTACACTTAGCCTGGTAGTCCTCCTTTTTCACTTGACTTAATTTACAAACAATTCCATTGCTTCTGGCATTTATTTTCTCCAAAATCTGTCTTACCTGATATCAATGCTGCAGTTAAACCAATGAAAAGGCCATTGGCATGGTAGAAGGGAACTGTTACGTAGATCACATCATCTGGCTTACTATCAAGCACTGATGGTATGATGCAGCGATATGTAGAAGCTTTCATGTGGGAAATGTACACTGGCTTTGGCTGTCCTGCAAGTGTAAGTTGTTGATATGGGCATACAAATTTTAAAATTTTGATAAGCATTTACAAAAATCACAAAAAAAAACCCAACAAAAAACAAAAAAACATATACAGGTACATCTTTAAAATTCTTAGATCATCCAAAAGTTTTAAGAAGACACAGGTTAGGGAATTTGAAACCAATCATTGGTGCTTATGGCATGCTTTGTTCTTCAAGAAGTAGACAAAACTTGTATGAAATGAATAATAATTTATCTTGCTTGATGAAGGAAGATAAGTGAAAAAAAAATCATTGAACTTAACAGGCTTGGTGCACAGGTGAAATTATTTCTTTCATAAATCATTATTCTTTGCAAGGTTCAAAATTTATTTTTACATTGGAAAGACTTTACATGTTGATAAGTAATACCCCTTACGCTGAGGCTTTTATTGGTTCATTAACTTAAATCCCTTAAGCTAGAGAGTCTTTCCATGGTTTAATAATTGAAATACCTTACACTAAAGAGGCTTTTCATGGTTTAATAATTTAAACCTTATACACTTGGGAGGCTTTACACAGTTCAATACTTTATAAGGCTTACACTAAAGGGGCTTTACATTGGCTCATACTCACCTTACACTAGGTGTCTGTAAACAGTTGAGAGAGAGAGAGAGAGAGAGAGAGAGAGAGAGAGAGAGAGAGAGAGAGAGAGAGAGAGAGAGAGAGAGAGAGAGAGAGAGAGAGAGAGACAGAGACAGACAGAGAGAGAGAGACAGAGACGGAGGGAGAGAGAGAGAGAGAGGGAGGGAGAAAAAGAGAGAGAGGGAGGGAGGAGAGAGAAAGAGAGAGAGAGAGAGAGAGAGAGAGAGAGAGAGAGAAGGAGGGAGAAAAAGAGAGAGAAAGAGAGAGAGAGAGAGAGAGAGAGAGAGAGAGAGAGAGAGAGAGAGAGAGAGAGAGAGAGAGAGAGAGAGGGGGGGGGGAGAGAGGAAAGACAAAAAAGAGAATAGACATCGAACAACAGTAAAGGGATAATGTAGTCATAAACCAACCACAAAGATTGGGAAGTGCTATCTAAGATGTATGTTGTTTACTTTTTAGCAGAATAAAAGTGCTGTTAAGTTATAACTACACAAATTAGAGAGAGTGTTGTACTTAGCTCAGCAATTGTTCAAAACCTGAGACTCTGAGGACCAATATAATGTCAGTGAAATCCATTTAACTAAAACACCAAAGCCTTTTATTTTCATTTTATCTTAAGTGAATATTATTTTCCAAAAGTTCTCTTTTTTAACATAAAAATCGAACAATTTTTTTTCAGTCAAAGTAAAATAATACTTGCTGCTGATAACTAGAGAGCTGTCATCTTAAAATTTTGGATGTTAAATACCTCCATGGCTATTCCTTTGATCCTACTATGTTTATAATAATTTTACCATTTAATTCTGTTGGCTGCAAACTGATGATAGACTGAAGTTCAAATATTTGTCGGCAAGCTAGACTTTTTGATTAATTTTTATAAGTGAGTATTTTTATTAAAATAAAGTAGAAACACAACCTGTTGTGCCTGATGTGTACATGAAACAGCATGTATCAGTGGGGGTGACCCCATATCGCAATGCTGGGGACGGAGTTCCAGGGAGAGTATCCTTCATCAAGTCATCAAATGAATGTATTCCTTCTGGCAAAGATTTTTTGTCAATGCCATGGATATAAACAGGAATCTTGTCCAACTCTGGCAGAATATCTTTCACTGCATCTACGAGGTCTCCATCTGATAAAAGACATTTCATTAAATAATACAGAACTACACTCATGTAGGCCTGTGTGCTTAATATAAAAACATTTTGTGTACATATAAATGATGGAAATAACAAATACACTCCCCCCCTCCCCCCCCAAAAAAAAAAAATGGCTTAGCTGATAGATACCACACCAGTGATAAAGTCTGATGGATGCTGGGCTTTTCATTCCATGAGATCTATTTAAAGAGTTTTTAATCCATTCTGCCTCGCACATTTGGTATTCCCTAACACATACACACCCAAACCTTCTCATTATTTCCCATACTATTTCTATCTTACTTTCTCCTTGCTTCTTTCTGAAATTGCTACTTACCTCTCTCCAACTCTCTTGAAACTTGTCTATATATCTGTCTGTCTGACTGTCTGTCTGTCTATCTGTCTCTCTCTCTCTCTCTCTCTCTCTCTCTCTCTCTCTCTCTCTCTCTCTCTCTCTCTCTCTCTCACTGTCTTCTAGATAGGATTAATCACATGTGCTATCAGATTCTCTACTTCTATCCATAGTGGTCTTACTGCGGGGCATTCAGCAAAGAAGTGCTCTATGTAATCTTCATGACCGCATTGAGTGCAGTTTCTATTAGGCACTATACCCATTTTATTTAACAGTACGTTAGTGGGGTAAATATTGCTCATTATTTTCCATTGCAATGTCTGTAGTCGATTTTCTTTAGCACATTTGTATGGGATCGACCACATGTCTTTCGGAACTTGATAGTTAAATTTGTTGTTCCAAAATGTGGTAGCATGCAATGGCTCAAATTCTGCTATTAGTTTTAACATACCTTTTCTCTTTAATTTTCCAATTTCTTTACCTCTGAATAGATATTTGATTTCAGTAGGGTTATATGCTTGAGGTTTATTCTGTGTAATAATGAGTTTAAGAAGGTTGTAGTCTAAATGTCGTGCTGGATACATTTCAGTCTTTCTTATGAATTCCTCCAGACCTATAAGTCATTTCCGTTAAATAAATATTTACAAAAATCATATTATTTTTAATGCAAATTTCATTGTAAAGAGATTCATTGTGGTATGTTAGATATTTGGCTTTGAAGAAGACTGACACTTATACAACTTCTATGATCCTTTTGGGAGTAGAGCAAGGAAAATTATCCTCAAAAGAATCAAAAACTATAAATTTAGCAATTCTTATAGGAAAACTATGCATTTCCAAATTTAAGTACGCACAACAGACATTTTTTGGAAGGCCTCTTCTACTCAGAAAGCTACCTTAGAAAATTAAACCTTTTGAACTAATAAAATACATCGGTAATTATCAATCAAGCATATATGCCAAACATAAAAGAACACCTTGGTAAATCAAAGTTTATACATATATATATATATATATATATATATATATATATATATGTATTATTATTATTATTATTATTATTATTATTTTTTTTTTCAATAATACAGTACTTTCAGAGTTTATGTCATAGCTATATGATGTTAGAACATTTGTAATTGTGGAAGTGAAAATTATTATAAATTCTTTTTTATTTTTTTTCTTCTTTCTAGCTCAAGAATTATGATAATAAAGAGAGGGAAAAAAAAAGAAGGGAAAAAGAAAAGACAAAAAAAAAGGCGATGACGAGAAAAAAAAAAACCAGGAAAAGGTTGCAAAGGCCTCACAATAAAATTAAGTACATACAAAATAATCTTCTTTATACATATAATTGTATAGAAAGCTATTAATTGTTAAAAAGGTAATAAGCAAAGATCTTTTTTCTGTTAAGTATGATTTCGATTAAAAAAAAAAACAAAAGAAAAATATTTTCAATCAAATAGCAAAGGCTTAAAAAAAAATTGGAAATGAATGGGAAAGCGCTTAGAACCATGGTATAATGATATACCAAACTCACAGTATAAGCTGTGTTTGGAATATCGACCTATCCCAAGATTCAAAGACACAGATAAAAGAGAAACAGCCCGGAAAGCAACCCAAAAGAAGACTGAATGTAAATGAATAATCGCAAAAATATCTTCTTAAATCACGTTTCAAAAGGTTGTAAGCAAAGATTTTTTTAAAGCATGATTTCTATTCTTTTGTAACATCACGAAATAATAAATACATCTGTGTGAAAGAATTAGTACAATAAAATCCACATGGCCAATTATTGCAAAAAACCTATGCCTAACTAATCCTCTGAGCCAAAAAAAAAAAAAAAACCCATGTGCATTTTGCATTTTTTTCATGTCAAATGTAGTACTCATAAAAATACCAGGCATGCTGCAACAGTTTGCTTCAAAACACAACGTACCTGATCCAACTATAAATGCCTTACACTCCACTGACTGGAGGCTGTGCACCAATGATTGGCCTGTCAGGTTGGTGTTGACCAGCGCTACAGGAATTCCAAGCTTCTGCAAGCCTGATGAAAAGAGAAAGATAAAAATAATGATTTCTTCTTTTGTTTTGTTTTTTTCCTTTAGACTAACTTAGGTGTTTAGTTAAGCTAAGAAACAAGTTATGTAAAATTCATCTCCACCCAAAAATTCCATTAATGCCAAAACTTGTTTTTGGACAAAAATGGAACAGGTCTGCATATCAGAATGGCTAACTTGAAAAAATGTGCATGCACACACACACACACACACACACACACATATATATACATATATATGTATATATGCTATCACTCCTGTTAAATATGCAGACATGGATACATGCTTGCAAAGTAGAGAAAGAGAAAGAGTGACTGAGAAAGTAATCTTAATTGCTCTAACGCCCATAAATATTTACTATGCAAGTCATGGTTATAATGTTTATTTTTCCTGATGCGAACAAACATTTCCTAACCCCCCACCCCCCTATCCCCTATCTTCTTTCTCCGCTTCCAATCTTTTTTTTGTTCTATAAAGTTCTCCTTTTTATAATTTAATTCTCTATTTCATTTTGATCATTTAATAATGACTAGCAATGAGAGAGACTTGCTGTAGAGCACTGGCTTTCACACAAACAAAAAAACCCTATGAAAGATGAGCACAATGAGATGCTTGCTGCTCAGTACCTCAATAGTTTTTACAGAAAAAGTAAAGAACAATTTGTTTGACTGGTCATGTTTAGGTTATGGCTCTAAGGAAACCATAACTGGGAAACATATGCACAGAATTTGAAACTATCGTTAATCATAAAATAGTTTCAAGAAGAGAGAAAAAATGTCTGCAAATAAGGAATACTTCTTTTATCTGCTAAGTTCCTTGATTAGAGCTTTCTTTAAAGACACTTTTTTTTCACCAAATATAATATGGTGGTTTATCAAGAGTGTGTGCACTAGGGAGAATGCATCTTACCTCTGAAATGCAGTAGGCAAAAATTTTGACAATCTGACTATTACACTTTTTTACAGGGATGGATTGTTTTAAATAAAGTCTCGCTACTCCTTTTTTTTGTAAAGACCTAATAACAAGAAAAAGAAGAGAATTTGTTAAAGTGTTTTTATTCCAGCAGTTTCCTCAAACATGATCTGGTTAATAATGTGTATTACTGTAAAGTTTTATAACAAAAGACGAGAAAAATCAGTATGATTTCCATGAAAAAATAATTTTACTAGTACTTTATGATCAATTTGCATTCTAGTTCTTTGTTGCCGCAATACTTTTGAAGACAGAAGTGTTAAAAAACTTACCCAAAAACATGTAAACAAATGATGGTTCATTTTTAATCATGATGGCCACACAATCATGAGACTTAAGATTCCATGTTTTTGCAACAACAGCCACCTTGCATGCCAAACTGTCAATGGCTTCATATGTATAAACCAAACCATCGTAGATCAAGAACGGCTTCTTTGGTTGATTTGCCACGAGTGATTCAAACTTGTCAATGATTGGAATTCGCGCCTCTTGCTTTACCATTTGCTCCGCTTTCCCAAGGACTTTCAATAGTTGCATATCATAATGCACCCCAGCAAACAATGCATCTACCTGTTTTTCATCCATGATTTCTGTATTGCAATGGAAAATGATATTGCATATTATAGATGCTCACTCAAGATAATTCTATAGGCAATGTATCTGACATAAAAAGAAAATATCAGCTTCATGACCACCTCATAAGACTAATATTGCTGCTGCTATTAAAAAATTAATAGATGTGATCATAACAGTTATTTAAACTACAGGGTTAGAAACTTAATTCGTGGGACCATTGTAAACTGATGATGCATCTATACTTCATTGGAAAGTGGCATGTGATGTCTGCAAACCTCAAGATTTAGTATTTTCATATGCATAGTATGTACTTTGGTCCCCTAAGTCCATAGAAGGCAATAAAATCAGTCCTCCATGTCTGCATCGCGCTTAGATCTAGCTGGAATAAAGTTATTTATTGATGAAATTAGGAAAAGGAGCACGTTAGCCCTCATTTTGAAAGCCTATAATTATTTGCTCCAGTAGTTCGTTCCTTGATCTAAACATTTGCTGCTTACACATTACATATTTGGTACATGGTATGTGAAACTCCACTCTATTCTAGATAGACCAAAATGAAGTCTCTTAAAGGATTATATAAAGATACCTCTATCCAAAATGAATTGGGCAGAACAAGACTTAAATCAAATATAAAATATTATTGCTCTGTATGTCAGTTGCTCCAATGATAATAATATGTTAATAAAGATTTCTAGATCTATGCTGCAATAATAAGATCATCGCCTAGATCTTGATCTTGCTCTAAGCCTTGATCTAGTCCATGCTATCTATATAATTTAAAGCAATCTAGGGTGTGAAACTAGTGAAACTTACTATAAAAAGCCCTTCCAATATTTTAAGTCAACGCAATAGTCTCTTCGCTCCGTCCGGAGCAATAAACCTGGTCATGCTTGAGCAGTGGTGCTGCGGATGCTATTATGTAGGCCTACAGTCATCGTGTAAAATCTAAGTTTCAGGTATGGGTGTGTGATTCGATTGCGAGATTACGAATAAGTAAAAAAAGAAGTTGCTATTAAATTTCTTTCTTATAAATGGATTAATGCCTCGAAGGGTTTGGTATAATCAAAGCATGTTTGGTACAGGCCTACAATCTGATTCAGAGTTTCAGACTCCACTAAGGTTACTGATTCCGTCTTTACTCTCAGAGTATGTAGCCTAGGCTAACACATCCATTCATTCCCCCAATTATTCCTTCACTTTCAATGAAGCCTCAATAGATCATCCAGACTTTTTTTACCTTGGGGATCTCAAGACTCTTGCTTATGTCTATAGAAATGAGATTTAAGAAAGATAGAGGGAGGGAGAGAGAGAGAGGGGGGGAGAAAATGAAACAGAACGAGATTGAAATAAATCAGCGAACACCTAAGCTGCTGTATACACATACACATACTTTTGTGACGTTTAAAAGTTACATTTCTTTCAACTCATATGCATAGAGAGAATTTGGACATTTAAAAGATTTTGCAAAAATTGCCATCCCCTTCAGCTTTAACACCTACAATGTATTTATGAAAAACCCTTTCCATCTTGCCTTCTCACGTATCATTCGTTTACCCCGTTCCCGAATTGAATTAGATCTGTAACCAAAAAAAAAATCTTTTCTCAATTTCTGAATTTTTATTTCTTTAATACAAACCAGCTCTAACAGTTAATATCAAACACACGCTTCAAGTTCAACCCTATTTAACCCTCATATCAACGAGGTTACGCCCTCTGCCATCAATCATCCTAAGCCACTGCACTAAACCTTGAAGCATTCTGCGCACTGCCCCTCCCCCAACCAATCATTTATCCCATCTGAGCCCAGCTCTCCCAATGTTTTGTATAGCCTAACTTCTATACACATTCTGATGGAGCCATATTAAAGGCGAAACGTTTATATCGTGCTAAATCTATAGCAGTTATGTTTCTTTTTTTTTTTTTTTTTGCTCCGTAGTTATGAAGACACTTTTACTATTTATAGACACACACGCTTCCTTCTGGATCCTTAATAATTACCAAGTTGTCCTCCAAGTGTGGTGTTGTTGCCTTTCTATTTGAATCTCTCCCTCCCTCCCTCTCTCTCTCTCTCTCTCTCTCTCTCTCTCTCTCTCTCTCTCTCTCTCTCTCCCTCCAGTTTTTCGTGTTATCAGTGTCATACCTCCCGCTCTCTCCCTCTAGCTTTTCGCTTTATCAGTATCTTCTCTTTCCTCACGCCCCCCCCCCCCCCCCCTCTCTCTCTCTCTCTCTCTCCCTCCAGTTTTTCGTGTTATCAGTGTCATACCTCCCGCTCTCTCCCTCTAGCTTTTCGCTTTATCAGTATCTTCTCTCTCCTCACGCTTCCCCCCCACCCTTTCTCTCTCTCTCTCTCTCTCTCTCTCTCTCTCTCTCTCTCTCTCTCTCTCTCCCTCTCTAGTTTTTCGCTTTGTGTCTCCCTTCTCGTCACGTCCTCTCTCTCATTGTCTCTCCCTTCTCTTCACGCTCACTCTCTTATTGTCTGTCTGTCTGTCTCTCTTTCTCTGAATTTCTTTCCTCCCGCGCACTCTCTCATTTAAAAAAGGTGATGTTTATGACTTTCAATTTAATTTTATTCAATATAATTATGGATTTGTGGGCTAAACAGATAAGTGCAACATAAAGATCACAAGGAACACCATAGTTGGGGATACATTGGATGAAAATGATTTTGTTTTAAAGTCCACCACTTGAGCTTTTAAAAGACGACAAGAGCTAATAATTATTTTACTAGGGATAAAAAACAAAAGAAACTTAAGTTTTCAAAGACATGTTTTACATCACCGGCACGCAAAATGCCGTTGCGAGTTCAATTTTTGCAAACATAACTGACAACGTCGCAGTCAGGACCTACTTCCGCCCGATTCACTTAAAGTTTTGAGGGTAAAAACTTATGAAAGCTTCCGTAAAGGCTGATGTCTTGACCTTGTTAAGAATATTGTGTCTAACTTCCTGGTCTCTCTGACCATACATGATTTCTAAACAAGGTGTGAACTTAAGTATGATTTTACCAGTTGTCTTTAAGGCACAGTTTAACAATAATATCTGCATAATCGAGAACAACTTGTAGCTGAAGGAGAAGGTGGGAGCTAGAAGGAATGGGAAGAGTTCTCTTTAGTTTGTAATTCAAATCTATAGCTCGAGCATTAATGGAAAATAGATGACGAAAGAAAACTTTAAATAATCCAGCGTAGTTTACCGCCGATCTCCCAAAATTTTTTCTCCATCATATTGTGTTATCAATTTTCGTGTGAACTATTCGTTGTCATTGAATTATGTAGCGGTGTTCGAATGTCAAAGTCTCTCTGGTCTCGTCACAATATCAGTTTCTATAACCAAAACAAAAAGAAGAAGAAGATCTGAGTGCCAATGAGTTCACCTCATGCCTATTGGTTTTTTGACTGATGGTGCATCAGAATATGATACTTTTTATTTTTATTATTTACTCTGATGGGTGCAACACCAAGAATAGAGATTCAACTCTGGCTGCTGCCCAAACTTTTTTTTTTCTATTAGAAATCATGTGACTGTCGTTCATATATGCTTGGAGAAGGGTCATAGCCAGATGGAATTTGACAGTTTGAATAGTTGCATTTAACGGCAACTAAAAAAAATAATAAGAAGTTCCAGGTACCAGCAGGCCACATCTCTCATGTTGAAAGTGTCCGAAAGAACCTGAGACCATACTCTATGAAGTTCCTGGATCACTCTTTCTTTCAGGCTTTTTCCTTAATAAACATTCTGTGATCGAGTCGACCCTAGAGTTACTGATATCAGAACTCTGTCTTATCATCCATGTGGTACAATAAAATACAAATGAAACTTTGAGGATTCATGGCAAGATATACCTATGAAAAGGCATGAATCCACCTCTATCGTGTGTGACCATTCTCGTCTGTATTTTTAAAAGTTGAAAATTAGGGCCAAATTATATTAAATACCAACATTTACAAGAGCTTAAGAATGTGATCAGAGATGACCAACCACAATTTTTATGATTCTTTAGCACATTAAATTTCACTCAGGTTGTACATTTATTCCTGAATGCATGTGATGGATCTTATTCATGCGACACATTACCTAATTTTATGATTACATTGATGTGTCCACATCTGCTTTTACTACTGTGCACTTGAATTTTGACTATTTGAAGCAGAGGGATTTGAAATACCATATTTTCTTACTCTTGAGAACTGCCATTCTGATATTTATTCTTTGCAAGATTGCAAGATGTATTTTGTAAACTGTGCTCTTTTACTCCCATACATTAGCAATATGACATTACAATATTATTATCTAATGCCTTTGATTTTTGCACATATATGCCTAAATATGCTCCCTTGATTTCTGACAATTTGACGAGGGGATTTGAAGTGCCAATAATAGTAGCTCACCTAAAGATCCTACTAGAATGTATGCAGATAACTATCCTTTTTAATTTGAAAATAAATCTTATTTGACTAAAAACTTGATTGAAATTGCCTGTTCCTTAATAATGTAATATGAAATAGCTGAATATGCAGAACTTATAAATTATTTCTGGATGTTTTTTAGCTTTTTTATTTATTCATTTTTCATCTCTGGCAAGCTAAGCCCCACCTATTGATATTAAATAACTACATGCATAAAGATGAAAGCATTGGTGGTTCTTCTTGTTTTTTAAACCTATGACAATTACGTACTCTTTCATATTTTGCAAAAATGCTATATGCTTGGATAAAAAAAATGACCTAAATGACTAAATCTTGTGTTTCAAAGTTATTTTTTGCAAGTGAGAATTTTTTTTAAGTGTCGATAAGCAATGTGGAAATTGTTCTTTATCAATGAATTTATATGTATAGGCCCTAAATGTGAATAAAATTGGTTTTGATACCAAACTCAAAATACACTTTTGCTTGTTCAAGGCATTTTTTAAAACTCTTGTTTCATCGTAATTTGTATCACGATCTTGTTTGATTTATTTAAAATTTCAATCATTGCTCTCTTTCTTTTCTCTGGCTATTGTTGCTTTAAGTGTTCTTGATATTAAATTTACAAACTCTCTGTTATAAATTTGTCTGCCTCTCTTCCGCAAACAAAATCTTTTCATCTATCTCTCTCGCTCACACCCACATTACCTTCCCTCCATTTCTTGTACCGTCTGTCTAGCCCTCTATGATCGACTGTCTATAGATTTTTAATTTTTACTTGAGACTATTTTATTGCCTTTTATGTCTGTCAAAATCTTGTCTTGATTTTGTAATAAATAGGGCATTCCTAAAACAATAATTTCTGTTTTCTAAATTGCATATTAAACATAAATCTAAGAATGAGTAAAATATAAATTTATAAAAATAAAAAAAAATCAAAACGACCGTTTCTTTGCATTTAATAAAGCAGTGACTTAGCCTTTACCGTCTTATGCTCTTTACACGTAAGGCCGTGACCATGAATCCCGCTATTCATTATTTTTAAACGTATGGTCATACAAACCTCTTGACTAGCTTAGATATATCGATTATATTTTCTTTATTTGGGCCCATGGTCTTCATGATACATGCCAACAACTTCCATCCCACAGTAAAATTTACAAATGACATTCCTACTACTGTACCAACATACCATTCCTTGACGTCATGGTAACTCTACAAGCAGACACAGTACAGGCGGACCTATACTCCAAACCCAACGATAAATTTAACTTTCCGGTACCTTCATCGGTCCTCATGCCATCCCTCCCATACCTTATACTATAGCTTAGCCTTCCGGCTTGTCCGGATCTGCTCGACGATGGAGGGCCTCGCAGATAGGCTCAACCAACTATCCACATAAGGCTCGGGACTTCCCTCTTAAGCATATACATACATCTGCCATCCAAAAAGCAAGAGAGACAGACAGAACAATAGCTCTACAAAGACGCAGCCATACAAACACTCAAACAGTAAGAGTTTCTTACGTCGTCACATTTTAACCAGCTTTACCTAACATCTCCGCAACGCATAGAAAGTACTTCCCAATCCTTCACACCTCTCATCTATAGATGCAAAAAAGCTATTCCCAATCTACCTCTTGCTGCCCACAGAAGACCCCGAAATCTTAGAGACACCCTAGTACATTCCAAAACCAAAAGTTCCAATGTCAGCTCAGGTTTCCGACCTTGCAAGATCCCTCAATGCAAAACATGCCAACACACTACACCCACTTCATCTTTCACATCCTCGACCGACGACCGGTGAAACATTTAAAATTCCACACACTGACATGCCACTCTCACTACATAATCTCATAACCTGCACAAAATGCCAAAAACAGTACGTAGGAGAAACATCCACACCACTCCAGACTCGTTTCACCAACCACAGATCAGACATCAGACGTGACAACGACACTTCAATAGTCAGACATTTTAACACACTGGGACACAGCACAGACCACCTGCTGATCCTGGCCATTGACAGACCTTCATCCTCTGACTTTATTGGAATTACACGACGAAATAGAGAAACTCATTGGACATACTCTCCAGACCATAGAACCCAATGCTATTAATATCAAGGAACAAGCAACAATCCCCATTTATATATCTCTAGGACACGCCCACTCTACCTAATGACCAAACTGACGAAACAGACACTTAATGTAATTCTGTGCCCTAACTACCCAATCACGAAAGACTTCAAAAATTGACAGAATAACACCAACTTCAGTTTTATTTCCAGTATGATCATTGAAAACTTTACAACTTATATTGACTGTTTTTGGGGAACTTTAAGATCACTATTAAGTCTGCACTCCTCCCTCAATCATCCATCAACATCGTAATCATCATTATCATCACCATCACCTCCATCATCATCAAACACAACACCAACATCTATTTTTGCTGTTGCTGTTTCCATCCGTCTTCTTGTTATAATTATTACGGTCTTTTGTTATTATGTCATCATCACTGCTATTATTGCTTTGATTGTGATTGGTATTACGGTATACACATAAAGTTCAAGAGAGATGAAGAGAGAGGGGGGGAGAGAGGGAGAGAGAGAGTGAGAGAGAGAAAGAGAGAGCGAGAGAGAGAGAGAGAAAGAGAGAGAGAGAGAGAGAGAGAGAGAGAGAGAGAGAGAGAGAGAGAGAGAGAGAGAGAGAGAGAGAGAGAGAGAGAGAGAGAGAGAGAGAGAGAGAGAGAGAGAAAGAGACAGTGAGAATGACAGAGAAAGAGAGAGAAAAGGTAGGAAAGAGGATAGAGTGAGTAAAGAAGTGCTGGCTCTACGAGAGTGTTCATTGGTGTGAAATTTGTAGAAAGGAAGTGATTAAAATAATGTGTACATGAATTAGTTCTGCTTAGTTTGTTGAACGGAACGCACGAATGAAATGTACTTCCAAGTTTTGTATAGTTACGGACGAAGCTAATAAAGTGAAACGTCTTCTATGTCTAATATAATATTAATATTGTTTTCCTTTGTTCATTGTCTTACTTTAATTCAAGTTGGTGACCGTTTTCGATTTTTTTACATTTCTTCAGCAATCTTATCTTTTGTCTATGGGCAAACACCGATCGTAAAGCTCTGTATCCTTTGCAAGAGTAAACGAAGTAGAGGGGGGGGGAGGAAGGGGGTGGTGGTGGTGGTGGGCTCAAGTAAAAGCTGAATAGACATTGTGAGAAAACTTTGAATTCATGTTTTCAGATTGGTAAGTAATAATTTCAAGTTAATCTTAAAACCAGTGTTGGCTTTATGATCTTTTTTTCATAAAGAAACTTTTATGAACTTAGAGTTAGAGACAGTAAAATGCTTGAAATCTCCTAAAATTCTTTTTCTTCTAGCCTGGACTAAAATCACGATTAATAGTTTTGATGCATTGGAAACAAAGGTGGGAAAAAAAAATGTTATCAATGTTACTTTTTATTTTTTTTCTCAAATTTCACTGCTATAAAATTAATAAAATTCTAATAAAATGCTGTAGCACTACTCTTTCCAAAATTGCTGAGGATCTCTCTGATATTCATTTCCCTTTTTTTGGTTGAGTTTTGTTTGCTTGTATTTTACTTTATTTTATTTTGATTAAATTACAGCTAGAGAGTAGGAAAAGAGCGTTTTAAGGCTTGAAGTTAATACTTTTTTTATCTACTCTAGGATAAAAAAAAAACAAATAAAATTACACACAGGAATATTTATAAAAACCTTAATAACTGGTAGTACATTGTACTTGTAGTTGTTCTGAATTAAACTTTGTACCATCACAACATGATGAAGAACCATAACTTCTGGTCTTTTTTGTATCTTAGATTTTCCAGCACTGTGTAATCCTATCCAGACTTCTGATTTGTGTCATTTAAAAAACCATAACTTAAAAAATGTAACGGTTACAACAACAAGCAAACGTTACGTAAAAAAAACCCATTAATGTGAGGAATTAATAATTAACAGAATTTTCATTTTTCATGGTATTAATATTAGTATGTACATGTAGAATTAAATTGTATAACTTGTATACATGTAACAAATAAGTCCATTTTACTTGCTTTCCACATTCGCAGACAAGCCTTATGCAAAATACCAAACATTTGAACAAGTAAGCTCATACTCACAAAGAAAGGAAACAAAAAATCAAACCAATTCAATAGATTTAAAAGCAGATAAAATGCTCTTTGGCCATTCTTAATTTTTTTTACTCTCAGTCTGGTGCTGTTTTATTAAGCATTGTTACATCATCAAGAATAAAGCGTTCAACATGTAAACGGCTTGCTAATGACAAAATTTTTTTTTTTTTTAAAAAGGCACTTTAAGTAACAAATAAAATGACCTCTTACAAACCTATTAAAGTTGAATCGTGCAAGAGAATTTTTGAATTTTATATCAACTTAATTCTCTTCTTTTAAGTTTTACTTTTAATAAATTCAATTCCCTTCTTTTAAGTTTTACTTTTAGTTAACATGTTCAAGGACACATTTAGACTAATAACAAGGCATAAAGTCTAGAGAGAAAATTCAGTCAACAGCAAGTCTAATGTCAAACATAGGAGGCCAAACATTTTCAGGAAGAGATAGGAACCTTGGGATGGTAACACTTAATGTACAATTTTTTGAGTTCATCAAGTTGTACACATAAATGGAATGCAGGACATACTTGAAAAATTCCTTTTTGGAAAGTTCGGAATGAAAAGGACTTTCAGTTATTAGAGAAAAACAGCCACCATTAACATCATCTACTTCTAGAACTGTATCATTTTTATTATAAGACAGTCTGCTTTCGAAGTTTGAGCTTATTTATATAAACCCTCTCTCACACTTTCAGTCCCCATTGTCACAAGTATCCTCAAAAGTTAGTTGCCACAAGAACAGTAAGCACTTCAGATAAAAAAAAAATTAATCTGCAATTGTATACAAACTGTGTAAATAATGTGTGCCATATGTCAAAGTGACTGACTCTTGACAAATTGCACTACTTGACTTCTGCTGCCCGACTCCTGGCTTTCAAAATCCTAAACTTTCTTCATCCTATGCACATATTCCTCTTCCCTCTCAACAAGCAGACTGTGACTTGCAAGGGCTTGCAAGTCTTCTGCTTATTAAATGACACATGTCTGGCTTTGACTGCACTAGAGGTAGCTTGCTTAAGCACTAAACTTAAAACATTTTATGGATTTTTGCTGCAGATTCCACTAAGTAGCACTGACAATATGAAAATCGTTGCCTAAATTCATGAAATGGTTGGTATCAAACGTGTATGTTGAAACTCAAAGACATGATTACATAGTAAAGTGAGAGGACGTAAAATTACTGAAACTAGTGACAATCTGAATTGGGTGCAATACAAGTTTTTGTTTTATTTTGTTTTTTCAATTGGACATAGTCTAGATAAGTTTTCAATCAGGAATCCATGAATAACTACGTATCATGTGCTTTCTCCCAGGAGCTCAAACAAAGATTCCATTGCATATGAGTAGTGACGCCGCAAAATGGAGACATTTTGCTGCAGACAACTACTTGAGAAAATGCCAATTTCCTCAAGAAGGCTTGGAAATCTTGATATTGAAAGTGCTCTTACTTCTATAACAATATATGTAAGTAAGAAATTAGAGCAGTATAAAACGCGGATATTTCAAGCTTTCTTTTGAAAAATTCCATTTACCCAAAAAATTTCTCTGCTATAAAACATCTCATTTTGTGGCATCATTACACATATATAATTTTTTCACAACAAAGCTGTTTGTTTTTTTAAAAAAAAACATATCTTAAAATCTAGGACAAGCTCCTTGTTGTTTGGCTCGAAAAATAATCAGTGTTTTCCACATCACCCTATGTTTCCGATACCAGTTTAGCTTCCACTAGGTCTGACCAGCTCACAGTAGTCTGAGGAGAAAAATGTTCAGGCACAAAATTACTATAATTCTAAAAGAATTTGATATGATAAAGCAATCATCAATCAAAGAAATACTTACATTTAATGCATCTAATAAAAATTCATAATACATTTACAAAGTATTTGATGAGTTAAACTCATACCCATTTTCGCGTCCCAATTACAGTTTTTCTTCACGTACAATACCCACACCAAATTTGTCATTATTCAAATTGCATAGAAGCAGATCCAAGAATCTGCTGCAAGAGAAAATGTGTGAATTATGCTTTCAATGTTACATGCAGCTTGGCTTTAGAAACCATCTCATGCAAGGCAACTCTCTTTCAATTACCAGCATACAGGGCTTTATTCTATCAATTTCTGTTGCACAGTATTTTCAAGGATGTCATTTTTTACATAATTACAAAGGATCTAGATCTATATATATATATCTCCAAGCCTAAGCCTAAACTCAATTGACAAAACGATCAGCTAAAACTTAATTGTCAAAGTGTGTGTGTGTGTGTGTGTCTCTCTCTCTAAGCATGTGTTCTCATCAGTTTAGATGAAAAAAAAAAAAACAAAAACATTTGTAGTTTCATTAATGATATTCCAGCATCATTTAAGTTTTGACAAAAACTTTTGGAGGATAAAAAAATATCTTCATGGAAAAACAATTTGAAATCTTGATTGATTCAAGTCAATTAAATTAACTAAACATTTTCATCTTGATTTACAATCGTATTGTATGTAGTTTATTGGTTAGATCAAAGCTTCATGAATAGATCTTCTTTGTTGTGATGGTGCAAACCATCAAAGAGGAGGCTGTGCTCTTCTCTGAGCTGAAAAGGCTCCCATGTGTGCCCTGCCTACCTACTTTACACACAAGTGTCTGAAGCCAGAAGGTTTTTGGCTATGGAAAAAGAGGAATTCGAGGGTTATTCCTCTAGGGCTCCAATATATATTGTTTCTGCAAGAGGAGGGAGCATTATATACAAAAGATATACGCTACCCATGAGAGAGAGAGAGAGAGAGAGAGAGAGAGAGAGAGAGAGAAAGAAAGAGATAGAGAAAAGAGAGAGAGAGAGAGAGAGAGAGAGAGAGAGAGAGAGAGAGAGAGAGAGAGAGAGAGAGAGAGAGAGAGAGAGAGAGAGAGAGAGAGAGAGAGAGAGAGAGAGAGAGAGAGATTAAAAGTATAATACCAGATGTCTTCAAATAGTTCAATGGTCCTCCCTTTATGCAATATGAAAGAGATTATGGAGAATTTTTCCTTTCTCCTTGCATCCAGGTAATTCAAATTTCGTGTAAAATTGAAAGGTTATTTCAACTTGGAAAAAAAAAAACAAAAAAAAACAACTTATGGATTTTGAATTACATAATAAAGCATTTTAGATTTTGCGGCAGCCCCAGTAGTTTACATGAAATACAAGAGGTGTTCAATAAAATTTGGTGGCTTGCTTTGCTGATTTATCATTACATTTTATTCATTGAATATAAAGTGGAAATTAAGAAGAATTCAAAGTAGTAGATTTTTTAGTGTTGCAAGAATAGTCACCAGGTATCTGCTTCTGTCAAAGTTGCCAGGATCATCATCTCCACTACCTTGTTCTACATCAAGTTCAAGTTCAAATCGACCCTGCCGTTTTTTTTCTGAAACAAACAAAAATAAAGGTTCATGTTAACAGTGATGGGATATTTCACATACAGTGGAAACCTCAAAAACCGAAGTCTGATTATTCGAATTTCTCATAAACCGAATTTTGCAAGATGATAGGTTTTTTCTCCCTCTTCGGCTTTGTTAGAATTGGACTCGTATTTCGAAGTATTTATTATTTGATTCTCTTAATTCGAAGTCGATACCACCTTATAAGGCATCACAAAAGTGCTACATGCATCTTTCAAGCAGCAAGCAATGCCAATCACTGCCCAAGAAAGGCTGATCAGTGCGCTAGCAAATCAAGAAGGGAGCAGATGCATTAACAATTAAGTGCCAGTAGCAACTCTGTACTGATAGCAACATGGGACGGGGGAAGGGGAGGGTTGGTTGCTTGTTGCAGGCTCAGTACACACTCATTCAATGAGTCTTAGACTCTGTTATACCCATTTTTGTAATTCGAATACTCTTAATTCGAAGATTTAATCCATTCCTATACAATTCGAATTATGAGGTTTCCACTGTATATGAATAAGGGATCAACTCAGTCTCGAATCCAAATCTTGTCTTATGGACTTTTATTTAAGCATTGTGTGAACAAAACAAGTATTTTTAACCCATGAACTGCAGGCAGGTTAAAAAATATGCATGGTTCTGTCTATACCTAAAGATTTTCTATGAAAAATCAAAATAGAAGCAATAGAAAATCTCAAGATAATTGTTTTTTCTTTTAATTTTTACTGGGCTCTTATCTAAAGCAAGTGTGGATGAAACTGTGCAGGAATCACACTGAATCAATTTCCCCTGAGTATGAGGTGGGATGAAATTTAACTCAACCAGAAGTAACAGCATTATCGAGGCCCTTAGTGAGGTACAGTAATATGCATCAATCTTTCTGTCTGTGTCCAAAAAGTATTCTGCTCAGTCCTGTGTGATGTTCAATTTAGTGAAGGCAATCATGACCTTCCACTCATCTTGATACCTATTGCTTTTTGTGAATGTGTCACTCATCTTACATTCAGCTACATCCAACATCTTGTCTCGATGTTTTCCACTGCTACATTTTCCTTCCATGATTCTAAATGTCACAAGATGTTCCAGTTTTTCTCTTCTCATCATAAGCCCAAAAAGATTGCCTTGCATTATGCATTCTATTTATGAGTGATCTTGTGTCAGCATCTCATAACACTGTTTCATTTGATTTCTTTGCTGTGCATGAGATTCATAGCAATAATAGCATTATCCGAAGGAACCACATTTCTATTGGTTGCCTTTACTTCCTTTAGTAGCTGTTTTAAAATTGTCCAGGCCTCGCATACATACAACAGGATGGGTTCACCATAGCACTCCAGGGCTCTTTTTCTTGTTTTCATAGACATATTTATTTGCAAGTACATGTACCAATTTCATTCTCTCTTGATGGAATGTCAGTGTTGTTGCGTCCATCATTTGATATATAAGGTACCTGACTATTTGAACTGATCAGTTTGCATGAGCTTATTGCCGTTGATAAAAATGTTGAGCCGTGGACAATCATTTAGATTGACAACCATTACTTCTGTTTTTTTTTTTTTTGCTGTCCAGTTCCAACCCTCTTTCTCTCTCTGCTTTCTTAATCAATAATGTTTAATAATTGTTGCAAGCGTTCTTCATCAGCTTATATCTCCTTTTTTGATTCCTGAGTATCCCTCTAGATTTCACATAATTATTTCACTGTGGAGAGAGAGAGAAAAGGTCTGGGGAAGCTCACATCCTTGTCTGGCCAAACGTATTTTCTTTTTTTTTTTTAAATGAGCTGGTTTCCCCATCAACTCCCATGTTTTTGATTGTAACAGATTTGTGATGATGATGGGTAATCTTTAGGCTCTGTTTGTCTAGGGGTATTAAAAATATATACAGCCAATCACATGACTCGTCCGTAGAAAATAAGTCCGAAGTCCGCAAGTAACAATTGCAAACTGTTTAATCCAACACAAGAGCTAGACTGTACAATATCTGTAGGTTGACTCATTAATCATTCACTGTAGACTCAATGTCGACTCACTATAAACTCTATGATGTTGACTCATTGTAGACTCAATGTTGTTGACTGGCCAAATATAATTTGGATTCTTATTTATACAAAATCTCGTCGAATTATTCAGAAAAGGAATTACATAAATCATAAGAGAACATTCTCGGTACACGTCATTAGAAATTAGCAACCAATCAAAAAAAAGGTAAACAAGGGGTGACGAGATCGTTACTATGCTAGAACTAAGTCGGAGATTCGAGAAGAATCTTGACCATAGAAGTGCGAGCTGTGTTCAATAAACAAAACTAAGTTCTTAGGCTTGAAATACAAACGTTATGCAACCAAATAAAATAATGTACATAGATCTAGCCGATCCGCTACCCAAAAGTTACGCACCAAAAAAGGGTGAGGAAATGAATAGATCAACTTATAGTACAATGCGTTACATTGATCTTTTTCATTTATCTTCAATTGTGTAAGTTGTGCGATTATTTCATCATCTAGTAGTTGTATTCTGTCAAATGCCTTGGTGCAGTCATTGAAGCACAGGTAAACCTCTTTGTATTTCCAGAGATAGTTCAATTCTTGTGTGAAGTTACTACTGTGTAATGTGTGAGTTTATGACATGTTTATAGTGTAAAGTAATCAAATTACTCTACAGTTATTAAATTTGCCTGTACTTAAGTTTTAAATTTAACTTCCTTAAAGAACTGCAACCTGTCAAACTGCTTGTAGACAATTAAAAAAAATTCAAATTCAAATTAAGTGTAACAAACATACAGCAAAACAACACTTGAGACTTTAAGTATAAACAGTTAAGCAGCACATGTTTTTTCAGTTTTGCACTGTACAAAACATTAACCTGAGTTTCCAATGTGCAATCACATTATGATGGTAGAAAACATCATCTAGATGTGTGTGTACTTTATATACAGTGCCAACCTCAAAAACCGAAGACTGATTATTCGAATTTCTCATAAACCGAATTTTGCGAGAGGATTGGTTATTTTTTTCTCTTTACTTTGTTAGAATTGGATTCATATTTATCAGTTTTTCTGGTTTGATTCTCTCAATTCGAAGTCGATAACACACCATAAGGCATTAAAAAGTACTGCATGTATCTCTCAAGCAACAAGCAATACTAATCCCTGCCCGAGAAAGGCTGATCAGTGCTCTAACAAAGCAAGGAGGGAGCTGATGCCCTAAGAGAGAAGTGCCACTAGTAACACTGATACTGGAGAAGGGGAAGGGGAGAGTTACTTGTTGCATACATAGTACGCATAGTCAATAAGGCATAGATTTAGTTATGCCTCTTTTTTGGTAATTTGAATCCTTTTAATTCGAAGTTTTAATCCATTCCCATACAGTTCGAATTATGAGGTTTCAACTGTATAGATCACATATATATCTTTTCATATAATCAAATGTTGACATACAAAGAGCTCACTAGGAGACATATGACATACGTATAAAAAAAGCGGAAAAATCTAAGCATAATTCATGACAAAAAATGATTATGTCTTCTTTAAAACAAATACAACAAAAAAAATGATTTTCGTTGTCTCTTATCTAATTAAAAAGCTGTTAGAGAATTTTCCCCTTGTAATTGCATAAAACCCCATAATTTATGACTGTCATTCGAGCAGACATTATTAACCATTTAAAATCATATAAAACTCGGCAGACTTTTTAATAAGATTTATTGAATTTATGTACCTGCTTCAAACATCAATAGCTCTAATTGGGCAGGATCATCAGACATGTCCACCTCTAGTACAAGAGCTTTTTTGTAACCTGAGAGTGTTGGACAGTAATCTTCCGAGAGTTCCAATACCTGAGCAGGAAAATGGCAGTGAAGAGAGAACGATGTTACATTGCATGGAGCATCACTGAAGTATTTTTTTCTGATTTTTAATCTTTTTTATTTATTAAATCACTGTAATAATTCACATTTCAAATTTCATGGTTGAACTACAGAAAAATTTATATTCATTCGAGTTTGTGAAAAAATTTGTGAGATTTAGCAGGCTCACAACCTCAAGTCTATTAAAAGGTATTTAAAGAGAGCATAATGATGAGTCAAATTGTAAATTCCTATTCTTTCCCACTATCAGAAACAGAAAACATGCACGAAGATTAATCAAAACCCACTTTGTACATCAGTATATCCCCTTGTTTTGGCGGCTTTTTCAAATCTGGTAAGTTGTCTATATTGCTGTGGCGTGGCCAAGTTATTTTAGGCCATGGCTTCAATCCCTCCTCTATGTCTCTCCTAGATGGTAAGGCTGGTTGTTTTTTAACGGAAACCTCTGCCAAACTAGATGTTGAAAGAGCTTCAAATTCGTTGCTAGTTGCTGGGCACAAAGTTTCTTGTGGTGCTTGGGGTTGCTGAAGATCAAGAATACACAAAGTGGCAAAATTTCATACCATCAGTTACTCTTCTAACACTCAGCATAACTCCCTCAGATTTGTTCATTGAATCATTTTTTTTTTGCCATAAGCTAAATCAGTTGAAAAATAAAGACCACAGTTATTAATTTCTGTATGTAAGGCATTAAGAAATAAATTTGATAAAAAAAAATATAGGAAAAGTATTAGCAAGGGGGAAAAAATTTTCGGCACCAAAGATCTGGAATAGCCTACCACAGCAACAGAGAAACACAAATTCAGAAGACAATTTTAAAAACCTAGTTAAGACGCATTTCTTCCACCACCTATCTTAATTAAGTGTAAAAGCATGTACTTACATATACATAAAAACTGTTGTGATTACATGTTTTGCAACAATATAATTTTTTCAATATCACATTCTTTGTGGATAAGATTTTAAAGTGTATAAGCGCTCTGAGCTAATTTTTTTAGTGAGAGCATTCTAGAAATAATAATAATTATGTATCATTATTATTATTACATGTATTATTACTAGCAACATGAAGAGGCTGATACATTTGGTATTAACAATCATGTAAGTAGTAAGGATAAAATTACATGGAGGGCCTACCTCATTTACCTGCTTACTCTCCTGTATGACTGTGGAAGTTTCTAAATGCATCTCATGCCCATTTGTTTTTGCCTCTGTAGAATAATTCCTCAGAGAACCATTTGTGGCATGTGTATCCTTGTTTTCTGCAGAATTTACTTGCTGTCTTGGTATAACCACAGGACTTATCTTAACACTGGATGGCAACCTTTTTGTGCTACCCAGAAGAGATGCAAATCTATCATCAGCACTCACAAAGCTGCTCAGTTTGGGCACCACGGACTCAACCTTGTTATATGAGACATTTTTTCTATCACTGGTGATAACACCATACTCTTTGCTTTCTGTATATTTAAAAAATGTGTCACTGCCACCAGATGGACTAACATGTCCAACGCCTTGAACAGATCTTAAACATTTGCTCAGATTTTGATTGGCTGGACTCACAATCAATTCCTGTTGGTTGGAAGGTTGCATATTTAACACAAAAGACTTATTATTTGAATGAGAAGTGAATAAAGCACTCTGGCTTAGAGATTTCTCAAAATTGTTCTTTTCACAATCAATTACCGTGTTCAAACACTTATCATCTTCATCTGCATCCTCGTCGTCATCAAAAATCAATCGGTTATTTTGAGGTGGTTGAAGATGTTGGGGAAGCTTCAAGTTATAATCTCTCTCTGACTTTGTATGAGATTGATCTAAATCTACTGGCTGAGTGCTGGTCTCCTTGTTACGGTTGCTTTTCCTCTTGCGTCTCCGTTTCCTTTTAGCAACTACATCACCAGCTGTTTCATGGGTCTGAATATCATGAGGCTTTTCGTTTCTTTCAAAAGCAAATTTCCTTTTATCCACCAGTAAATGAGAGAGACCTTCCCTTTCTTGTTGAAGATCAAGATGAGAAAGTTGATGGCCTGTCACTTTATCTAAAACTTGAATGTCTCGCTGTAGACAACTTTCTGGTACCAAAGGACTAACATTCTTTGAGAGTGCAGATTGTAAATTTTGCTTTGAATTATTCTCAGCTTTAGAAATAAATTTATGCTCCACTGGTGGAGTGACCTGGGCACCTTTACAGATTTGTCCATTTGATTGTGAAGTCAGCTCTCCAATTCTGTCCTTGATCAAAGATTGCAGATATTGTCTTCCTCCCTCGCTCCATGGACTTGCAGGTTTGCTATTCTTTTCCACTACATCAAAGGAAGGAGTAGCAGTGATTTTCGTATGATGAATTGTTTCAAAAGAGAAATCTCTCTTCCGTTTATGTTTCTTTCTGCTGCTCAACTGCCCATAAATGTTGTCCTGATCTAAAGCTAAAATATCTTCATCATTTCTGTCTCGCTTGATTGCAGGGCTCTCAAAAGACAGTCTCTCTTTAGAGATCAATTTTTCTGTAGGAATGTCACCTTCCTGTGGTATGTGTTTTTCAGAAGTTTCCTTTTGTCTCTTGGCCTTGCCTGGTTTTTCCTCTACCAAAATGGTCTCAACTTGATCTCTGTCATAAGCTTCATTTGATGAACTTTTTTTGAGTTTTTCACTCTTTGTTTTCCTTCTTTCATCATCATCATCAAAAGTTTGATTCAGGTTCAGGGGAGTAGAGCTATAGATAAAAAAAAAAAAGAAATTAATGTATCCTATAAAAAGGCTCCTACATCAGTATAATGTACATGTGTGTATGTGACTTATTTTAATGATAACACTAAAGCAATTCAGAAATTTACTGAGGACTAGCTTAAAATGAAACAAGAAGCTTTCTGATGCATATGCTGCTAAAGAAAAACTAAAAGTGCTTGGGCACATTTTTAAATCAAAGACAAGTTTGTCATAGTGTACATGAGTGTATTTAGTTAAATGATTAAAAAAAATTTAGTTGAGCCAGGTCTAGGGCAAGTTTGACTGTGAGCGCCTTATCATAATGATCATTAAAGGTCATTTCACATGCCCAATTCCAATACAAAAGGCCTATTCCTTGATTTAGGGTCTTCGTATTTAGTGTTCTTAATTGACATCTATTTTCAAATGCATTATTCAACATTTGAAAACAAGTAGAGAAATAGTTAAACTGAGTTAAAAACAAAACAAAACAGGTCTGTATATTTAATGGTTCATAATAATGAGCCCAAAAAAGAGATTTAATTTTAAAACCTAAAGTGTGAATTTTAAGCAAAACAATTAATTTAAACAAAGGTGATGTTTGAAACAATCAATTTTAATAATTTTTACATGAAAATATTTCTCACTTTCTCATATATATTTAATCTGAATTCATTATGATATTATGAGGTTAGAAATTTGTTTTTGAAGGATTTAGCTGCTAGATTTGCACACTCAATATGTTTGGTTACACTTTAAGCCAAAATCAAACGCTATTTTATTATCTAACAAAGAGGATCCAACGACATAACATTATTTTTACAAGAGAAGGAAGTAATGGAGGATCTGAAGATGTGACTTTAAATGACGAAACTCAGCCCTTCCAGTTTATTTTGGCTTCCACTGGCTCTTTCCTGCTGTTTATAGCTTGGTAGCTATTCTATTGTTCCTCCAAACAGGCTCAGATAAAATGTTTACAGTGTGAGAGTCCAGGACTAACCATTTACAGTATATATCTGACATGGGTGGCATTTGCAGCACAATTCATTACAGTTGATTTTTGCATTGGTTTGTGTTAAACTGTAGAAGACTATTACATCTAGATCATAGTATATAATAAATTACAGTGGAGTCTATTTACATAGAACTTGGGTAATACTAATAATCCTCTGGACTTGCATCATCCTTTTGTCTCATACTAAATACTTCCACTAATACTTTTACTAATCACTGGCTGACAATTGTAATCACTACCACCTCGGCCTTTGCTTAGAACGAATAAAAGATAAAAAATTCAACTTGTGGTACATGTCTTCCATAAAACTGTACAAGACCAGTATTGAATAATTGCCTATAAAATGGAATGCATACAACTAAACCATGATTCAAAACTCATTTCTTGGTGAAGCCGATTGGTGAAACTTAATGAAAAGGATCTATACAAAGGGCAAAGGGGTGAGTAATGTTTGCTTCTGTTTACTGGTTTTCCCTGGCCACACACATAGAAGCACCCAGTTACAACAAGCAAGCAGTGAAGCGCCTTTTATCTCCATCTCCAACATTCAAAAGTGCTTGTGGAAGAGGCAAAAACCTTGGATAAAATATTAAGTAGTTTTATCTTGAAAGGCAGACTCCACTACAAAATTATAAAAGGCAACTTTGATATCTTTCTCAGCTATCTACTGCAAAACCACTCAATGTACAGTGACCAAGTTTAGTGTTGTATAGGGTAAAAATATAATTAAAGAAAAGTTATGGATTCAGGCTAAAAATACTACTGAATGTTCATTTCATTTTCATTGTCATGAATTCATCAAAATGTTTTGCCAAGTTTGTTATGCTGAACCAAATAACATTAAAAAGATTGTTCTCATTGGTTAACAATTTCAAAACACATGCTAAAAACAATTTTTTTTTAAAACCACAAATATATTAAAAGACGTTTTCACTTCAAAATTTAATGGACTGAAACACTAAAATAAATAATGAAAGGAAAAAACCTCCATCATAAAGTTACGCATCATGTAAAACACACCGTTCTGTAGAGGTAAGTACTAAGTACTAAGTAGTTGTGATTTGATTGGTCGATATTAAGTACAACTGCAATTGTTGCTTTTTTTTTTTGTGGAACAGCGATTGGGAATGTTAACACCACTTCTGTATTTTTTTGCATGCATTATGTACTTCTATGTATGGATACAGTTTTCTACCACATGCACCAATGATCAACAAAGAACCATAGAAACATTAAAGTGATACCATGTTATTAACTTACCATTATTAATTTAACTCGCATGATTGTGAGTAAACCTCTAAAGACTAATTATAAACTTTAGTAATCCAGGGTAAACAAATACATGTTTAAAAATCGAGGACCTTCAGAAGTTGTTTTTAATCTGTAATATTGTCTGAACAGTTGCACGTTTTTAGTTTGTATTGGAGAGCACACTTTCATCACATCATGTCAAGCACTGTATATTGTATCTGTAATTAGCACCGCATTATGGTCTTGGTCGAGAGATAAAATAAAAAGAGTGCTGCTTCAAAAATTGCACCCACATTAAGTTTACTTTTCTGCTTTCAAGAGATCTCTCCTTCATTTTAAAAAGAAATTAAAGAATGTCTTCAAGACAAAATGCAAAGAATGTGTAAACCGGTGTCTCAAGGTTCTATATTTTAAAACTGTAATTTGAGTGGCTCTGGAGGAAATATAATCTGTTATTGTTGGAAAATTTGCTTTCCTTTATTGTTGTATTCTTCCCAATCTTTTCATTGTAAAATTTGCTTTTCTAATGAAATTGTATCATGTAGGCTCATGGCTCTGGCGGTTATAATACTTTATGGTTTTTGTGAAGCTTGCATTTATTCAATGTCCTGTCTTCTCTATCTGTTCATTTGAATGGCCAATCATGCTTAAAGATCATACTAAAAAAAAGTAGAATTATATGATTATGAATGATTTAATAAAAGCCTTCTAGAGGTTGGGCAATAAATTTGCAGATATATATGGCCATCTCCTGTAGAGCACTATTCCTTGCCTTTAAGTGTTTCTTTTGCCTAGATTAAAGCATTTTATAACTGTGGAACTCATCGCAATTTCTCAATTAATAAAGTACGAATCAGTTAAAATTATGAAATTAATTGAGACCCCCTTCACTGAGGCTCATTTAACCATGATCTAAATCAGAGTCACTTTCAGAATCAGATAGTAGTGCCCCCCGTTCGGGAATCGTGTGCATGTGCAGTGGGTAGGTTTAGAGGCTATCCTCTCTGGTCAAGAATAAATGGAGCAGGCAAAAGCACAAGCGGATTGGTAATGGTATATGTATAGAGTGAAACAAAAATGCTTAAATATCTTGTAAAGTATTTACTTGCGACCAATAAAACCTCCATATTGATGTTCAAAATTCAAATTCATTTTAAAGCATGCATTTACAAAGCTTAAAGGAAGTTGGACATATAACTTATAGGTCCAACTTCCTTTAAGCTTTGTAACTGGTGGTTTTGCTCTTATAGTATTTAGAGCAAAACCACCAGTTGGCCTCACCTTGTTTTTATTTCGACTTCATCACCATCTCTCAAAATTCTTGAGCTTTCGTGGCTAGGTAACCAAAATCCATTCAGAAAAATCTCACAAAAGCGTGGCAGCTCAGGTTGAAATCTTGATCTAGATCTAGATCTAACTTTGGACTTGGATTCCTCAGATTTCTCAGACAGTTCTGGTGCGAGGGAATCTTGCAGTTTGGTCTGACCATCGTTACTCCAATTACGTATTGGATGATTGAGTTCACGTCTTAAGTCAGTAACGAGTTTATGTTCAATGTCTTTAATAGTTGGACATTCAGATAAAAAAAACAATGTCCATCTTTGTCTTAATTCAAGCGACTTTAGACCTTTAGAATCGGCAAAGTTAACTCTGATGCGAACACTATCATGCTCATAGGGGGCTGCCATCTTGCCAAATTAAAGGAAGTGTGTAGAATACACCAGTTACAAAGACCGAAATGAGGAGTTGTGCAAGTGGCAGTAGCGGTATTGGTCCAGTTTGCAGTGAGATCAAGGAGAGTGATAAGTTATCAATATTCGCGGACTTCTTTTCAACAAGTTTCTAGTAGTCAACCATATATTCAAAACACTATTACTTGATTACCCTTTATTAAGCTCATTATGCTTTTCTAGGGTTGCATGGTTATAATGAGAATCCATAAGTTGTGGTTCATCTTAGAATCAAAGAAAACATCAACAACAATTTACAGTGTTAGCCCGGCCACTTTAGTCCTCGAGCGAGGAATACCAGCTTTTTGAGAGTTCTCAGAAGAAAGAAGGTTCCCTATTGCATTACCTAATGTTTCTCGCACTCCTGATCGATTTCAGGTTTTCTGATCAGCACCGCCAAATAGAGGCTGAAAAGTCAGGCTCTTCGCTCATTTACCGCCATTTTCGCGGATTTAATGTAAACAAGTTTGGATTTTAGAGCCCGTTGGAAAACACTCGCATTGCGATGTTTTGTCCACAGAAAGTGGATTTGTATTAAATCAGAGCAATTCAATCTATTATTTTTTTTATTTTATTTTTTTCTCATTGGCCAATTTAGCTAAAGTCAACGTTTTAGATTTGTAGTAGAACTAGGATAAAATACACTTTTGAGCAGCTCAGCAAAAAATTGAAAGAAGTTGGTACTTACACACTGCTCTATAGGTCATATTGTGTTGTCAACGAACCTAAAAATGGACATGTATCGATTCTAGTGGTTCATAGCCTCACAGATTTTGCTTCGCGGCATTTAAATACCGGTATGCAACCAATGTTATTACCGGTGCAGTCAGTTATTATATGGCTGCTTGTTACGGTCATCTTCATCACGCTGAGATCATCTTTCTGACATGGTTGCTTATTACGGCCAACTGCATCACACTGATATCTTTCTGACATGGCCGCTTATTAGAGTCATCTTTATTATGATGGAGTCTCTTACATTGACATCGCTGATAGTTGCAATCATCTTTATGACGTTGAGATCTTAATATAGCTGCTTAATAGAGTATTTATCATTATGCTGAGATCATCTTCCTGGCGTGGCTGCTTATAACAGTGATCTTCATCACACTGAGACCTTCCGGACGTGGCTGCTACTTACGGTCATCTTCATCACGCTGAGCTGAGACCATGTTTCTGACGTGGCTGCTTGTTACGGTCATCTTTATCACGCTGAGATCATCTACCTGACATCGCTGCTTGTTACGGTCATCTTCATCACGCTGAGATCATTTTCCTGACATGGCTGCTTGTTACGGTCATCTTCATCACGCTGAGCTGGACCATCTTCCTGGTGTGACTGTTTGTTACGGTCATCTTCATCACACTGAGACCATCTTCCTGGTGTGACTGTTTGTTACGATCATCTTTATCACGCTGAGCTGAGATCATCTTCCTGGTGTGACTGTTTGTCACGATCATCTTTATCACGCTGAGACCATCTTCCTGGTGCGACTGTTTGTTAAGGTCATCTTCATCACGCTGAGCTGAGATTATTTTCCTGACATGACTGCTTGTTGCCGTCATCTTCATCACGCTAAGACCATCTTTCTGGTACGACTGCTTGTTTCGATCATCTTCATCACGCTGAGATCATCTTCCTGAGTTGGCTGCTTGTTACGGTCATCTCCATCACGCTGAGACCATCTTCCTGAGTTCGCTGCTCGTTACGGTCATCTCAATCACGCTGAGACCATCTTTCTGACGTGGCTGCTTGATACGGTCATCTCTATCACGCTGAGATCATCTTCCTGGTGTTTTTTCATCTTCCTGACGTGACTGTTTGTTACGGTCATCTTCATCACGCTGAGATCATCTTCCTGGTATGACTGTTTGTTACGGTCATCTTCATCACGCTGAAATCATCTTCCTGACGTGGCTGCTTGTTACGGTCATCTCCATCACGCTGAGAACATCTTCCTGAGTTGGCTGCTTGTTACGGTCATCTCCATCACGCTGAGACCATCTTCCTGAGTTCGCTGCTCGTTACGGTCATCTCAATCACGCTGAGACCATCTTTCTGACGTGGCTGCTTGATACGGTCATCTCCATCACGCTGAGATCATCTTCCCCTGACAAGGCTGCTTGTTACGGTCATCTCCATCACCCTTAGATCATCTTTCTGACGTGGCTGCTTGTTATAGTTATCTTCATCACGTTGAGATCATCTGAAAAACATTCTTATCATTTTGTCTTATTTTAAAAACAACAACCCCCCCCCCCCCCCCGAATAACAAAACAAAGCAGGTGGACAAATATTCCCCTGATTTAACAAAAGATGTCATTCTTAAAGGATATAGGACAAATCGGCATTTGTCACCCACAAAAAATAGGTAAATAAAAACAAATAAAAACCTGTTTATCTCGGTGCCTCTGTTATCATGTTGAACAGTGCTAATTTAAGCCAACATGAAGTTTCAACATTAGCAATGTCTGTAGTTATAAGAATTACTTAGCTTTAAAACATTCAAGAAAATAGATCTCTCCAGGCTCTCAAATAAATAACAACAATTCAAAACTAAGATAAGCCTAAAAAAGTTCCACATTATATAAGGCCAACTTTTCCCTATGATTAAGAAAGCGAAATATGCTTCGTTTTATGTGAAAATTAAAAATTCTGATAACAGTTTTCATGGAGTACACACATGTGTACGTAAAAGTTGGGATAATTTCATTCCATTCTCAACTTCTTAAGTAGTTTACTTTATATTTACTTCTATGTTTAGTTCAAATTGCTAATAATTCGATCTTTTCAGCAGCTGTGTCCAAGCCGTTCCGCATAATTCAACTGTACGAAAACACTTTTTTTGTATCTTATAAGCTGATCACATGACTTTTTTCATGTCTTAATTAAATATTCGGTTGAGCTGGTAGATGGTTTTAATGAAGTTTATTATGAGCTGCAGCAAACGTGAATCTTAGGCTTTCCTCAAATGAAGTAAAATAAGAAAGTACAACTTCATAGACTTAGCTCACATCACAGGAGGTAAACGAAAATAGAATGTCAAAAAGAGCGGCCCGTCTGCACAAATTTCCCGAGCATTTTTCTTTAAAAAAATTAGACCAGATGTTTTAGCTGTAAATTGAAAAACATTGCTACGATAAATGAACAACATCAACGCAGATGGAGATAAAGAGAGAGAGGGAGAGAGAGAGAGAGAGAGAGAGAGAGAGAGAGAGAGAGAGAGAGAGAGAGAGAGAGAGAGAGAGAGAGAGAGACAGACAGACAGACAGACAGACAGACAGACAGACAGACAGAGACAGAGAGGCATAGAGAGCGAAACAGACAGAGCGACGCATAGACAGACAAAGAGAGATGTGAGAAAGAGAACATGCAGTGAGGGAGACACATAAGAGAGGGTCGCAGCTAAAGGTACGAGAGATATAGGGATATAATATACGTATTTATATATATATATATATATATATATATATATATATTAATATATACATAAAATACATGATATATAAAAGCGATGTAGAGAAAGAGAAAATGAGAGTGAGAGACAGACAGGCAGAGAGAGAGAGAGAGAGAGAGAGAGAGAGAGAGAGAGAGAGAGAGAGAGAGAGATAGAATTAGATAGATAGATAGATAGATAGATAGAGAGAGAGAGAGAGAGAGAGAGAGAGAGAGAGAGAGAGAGAGAGAGAGAGAGAGAGAGAGAGAGAGAGAGAGAGAGAGAGAGAGAGAGAGAGAGAGAGAGAGAGAGAGAGAGAGAGGATGCAAAGATGACCGAATAGACTTCAAGTTTTACATTTGTTCCTGCGATTTTATCATTAGTGTCATACCAATATTAATTTCTGTAGCAAGAAAGATTAACAACATGTTATTATTACATTATCCGTAGGATAAGATTACGTAAACATCCTGGTTAAAGTAACCTAACCTGAATTATTTTGCGCCTAACTCAATTTCATCTTAGTCGTATCTTAAAGCGTTGTAACTGCACAAAAGCGTAACCTAATTTTTTTTTATTATTTATGATTTGTCTTAGACTTTCAACTATTCGCAAACCGGATATGCTTGTTTATCAGTAATATCCTGCTGACTTAGTGTCAAGCGGTTCATTGCGTAAAAAAGTCAGGTGTGTTGAGTATGAGAGTTTTATATATGCCTCGGTTTAAATTGAATTGCGAGGCAGTTAGCAAAAGAGAGAGAGAGAGAGAGAGAGAGAGAGAGAGAGAGAGAGAGAGAGAGAGAGAGAGAGAGAGAGAGAGAGAGAGAGAGAGAGAGAGAGAGAGAGAGAGAGAGAGAGAGAGAGAGAGAGAAATAAAGGCGAAACGTTTATATGTTAAATCTATACTTGTGTTGTTTCTTTTTTTACTTCCGTAGTTATAAAGTTGTGTGCCTGTCTCTTTTTAGACCCAGAGAGAGAGAAAGAGAGAGAGAGAGAGAGAGAGAGAGAGAGAGAGAGAGAGAGAGAGAGAGAGAGAGAGAGAGAGAGAGAGAGAGAGAGAGAGAGAGTAATGATTAAAACAGGAAAAGACGTCCGTCTGGCTCTTGCCAGTAAACATTACACCAATAAAATCTTGAGAGCACTTGACATTATTGTTGGAATTTTAAGTGTTAATTTCCCTGTAGACTCTGGCATATATGATAAAGGTATTTAATATTCTAGTCGGCAGATGTTACAATCGCATTGTTTGAAAGCTTAAGCAGTTGATGAGATAAGATTCAAACGCTCCGACTAAAACAACTTAACAATCATGAATAACGAAACTTTACAAACGTCATTTCTTACTTTCTCTCTCCCTCTCTATCTCTCTCTCTACCTCTTCCTCTCTGCGTGTCTCTGTCTCTCTGTGTCTTTCTATATGTATATGTACATGTATGTGTGTATATATATACACTGAGATATTGTCAAATTTTTCTTGCATATTCTCATGACATACACGTTTCGAGCAGAGTTTATGTGCTCTTTTGTTGGTTCTCATAAGGTCACGTGTCACCGACGGGTCACCTTGCCACTGGAAATCCACAGTTACTTTCCAATTATTCAACGACGTTTTGTTGTAATTGTCTAGAAATGTTTAAGCGTTTTATCGAGATCTGTCCATCTTCTTAATCTCCCAACTACAAATCTCCAATGTTTTCCACAAGTCCATATATCTTTGTTCCATCTCTATCCATTATTATGGGATTTTCCAATGTCCATCTACCTTGATCACAAAGCTACAAATCTCCAAAGATTTGCAGACGATCATCTAATCTCTTTTCACATTACCGGTACTGCCGAGTACAGACGGCCAAAGTACCAATTCTAAAAAAAATAAAATTACCTCTCAGTCTTAGCTCTTTATAATTTAAAAAAAAACATTTAAACGTTCTCTTTAAAAATGCAACAACATAATTCTCAAAGGCGAAAGAGCAATCATCTCTATATTTCAATATATTTTTAATCACCTTCAACCGAATTAATCGTTTCATGAAAAATTTTTAGTTAAAGCTTTATCATCCGAAACCACATGTACTTTTTTTTTTCTTTCTAACGCAATGAATCAGATTTCTCAACCTTTCGTTTTCCTTGCATGTCCTGTTCAAGTTTGTTTCACTTTCTTTGGCTTATTTTTCCCAACTCACTGTTTCACGTCTATTTTCTCGTTCTCTCCAACTTCTCTATCAATCAATCAAAGATTAAATCATTTAATCTGGCTGTCTTTCTTTCTATCTACATATCTATCTAACGATATGTTAACATTTTATTCTATTAGTTTTAGTTTTCATCCTTTCTTCCTTTCAGTTTTTTTTAGAAGAAAGCTGATATTAATTTGCGAAGCAAGGAGTGAATCGTACTAATCTGATGTAAACAAAAGTACTGTCGAGCAAAAGATAAAAGTACCGCTCATCAATGATAAGAATTAGGCTCTGAGTTCAACAATTTTCTCTTCAAGGAATTCGAACTCCGCACTTTCTGGGTTGGCTAGTAATTGCAGCAGGATTGTCTATATCATTTTCTGAACGAAGGTATTTACGAAACCCATTTAAGTGAGGGTAAAACTTTCATAGCAAAACTCAAGGCATAACTTTGGCTATCAGTTCATTTTATAGACATTCAGACTTTGCAATACACGTACAATCACAGAGAACCAAAGATAACAATATACATGTACGCCCATTTTGTATAAAAACATTTCTTCTTCCTCTCCTCCTCCTCCTCCTCTTTCTTCTTCTTCTTCTTCTTCTTCTTCTTCTTCTTCTTCTTCTTCTTCTTCTTCTTCTTCTTCTTCTTCTTCTTCTTCTTCTTCTTCTTCTTCTTCTTCTTCTTCTTCTTCTTCTTCTTCTTCTTCTTCTTCTTCTTCTTCTTCTTCTTCTTCTTCTTCTTCTTCTTCTTCTTCTTCTTCTTCTTCTTCTTCTTCTTCTTCTTCTTCTTCTTCTTCTTCTTCTTCTTCTTCTTCTTCTTCTTCTACTTCTTCGTCTTCTTCTTCTTCTTCTTCTTCTTCTTCTTCTTCTTCTTCTTCTTCTTCTTCTTCTTCTTCTTCTTCTCCTTCCCCTTCCCCTTCTCCTTCTCCTTCTCCTTCTTCTTCTTCTTTTTCTTCTTCTTCTTCTTCTTCTTCTTCTTCTTCTTCTTCTTCTTCTTCTTCTTCTTCTTCTTCTTCTTCTTCTTCTTCTTCTTCTTCTTCTTCTTCTTCTTCTTCTTCTTCTTCTTCTTCTTCTTCTTCTTCTTCTTCTTCTTCTTCTTCTTCTTCTTCTTCTTCTTCTTCATTCTCTCTATGTCTGTGTGGTTATAATTTGAGACCTATTCCTCTTATGAATTTGCAGAATTCGGTCAATTTCTCTTCTTCGTCATTTGGAGAAGAGCGGGACATCTCTTGGCTAATAATTAATTAAAGAAGAGTAGGCTGAACACTGGGATATAAGCAAGAATTAACTGTTTGCCTTCTTTTATAATGTTCTTTGTTTTGCCTCTCCGTTTAATCGCCCAACTTTCTGCCTGTATCTCCCTCGCTCTCTTTTAAATGTATGTTTATCTATTCTCTACCTTGCTTAATGTTTTGTTACCTCAAAGAGTTCATCAACCCCGATAATTTACGCACATTAAATCCTGTTTTATTACTGTACAGCTAATAATCATGAGAATTTTTCTGCATCACAAACTTTTGAGTTCTGCATTCTAACAAAAATTTCCATGACCTTTATTTTTTTTATCATTATTCCACTTAAACTGTGCAGTTTCCTTCATCTAACATCTTGCAAATGTTTGTCTCTATATAAGGAGAACAAATGTGATTTATTCACTGAGATTTCTCTAAAACTCATAGGAATATTGTAGCCTTGTATCAGAGTTGTTTAATATGACTGCAACAAATAGCAATAGCTGTTAATACGAATTAAATTTCAATAATTCTTAACTTGTTAGTATTTCATAGTAAGGTGGCACTGTCTAGAAGCTCTTAAATTTCAAAATGGATAAAGTTTGGTCTCTTACGACGTTGCTGTTATCGCTGCTTCTCGCAAGTTTGTGTGAAGGTAGAGTAAACCGACGTTTTGACACCCTGTGGTAGTAAGGGCAGTATTACTGGCAGTAAAAGAAGTAGAATTAGTTGCAGCAGTAGTAGTAGTAGTAGTAGTAGTAGTAGTAGTAGTAGTAGTAGTAGTAGTAGTAGTAGTAGTAGTAGTAGTAGTAGTAGTAGTAGTAGTAGTAGTAGTAGTAGTAGTAGTAGTAGTAGTAGTAGTAGTAGTAGTAGTAGTAGTAGTAGTAGTAGTAGTAGTAGTAGTAGTAGTAGTAGTAGTAGTAGTAGTAGTAGTAGTAGTAGTAGTAGTAGTACAAGAGAAGTGGTAGCAGCAGTAGTGGCAGGTTAGTGTAATCATTTTCCTAATTATTTTGTTTGTTCTCCTTAGTTTTTGTATCCTTTTTTCCTTCTCCTTCTTCTTTTTCATTTTATTTTTAAAATTATTATTATTATTATTATTATTATTATTATTATTATTATTATTATTATTATTATTATTATTATTATTATTATTATTACTATTATTATTATTATTACTATTATTATTATTATTATTATTATTATTATTATTATTATTATTATTATTATTATTATTATTATTATTATTATCATTATTATTATTATTATTATTATTATTATTATTATTATTATTATTATTATTATTATTATTATTATTATTATTATTATTATTATTATTATTATTATTATTATTATCATTATCATTATTATTATCATTATCATTATTATTATTATTATTATTATTATTATTATTATTATTATTATTATTATTATTATTATTATTATTATTATTATTATTATTATTATTATTATTATTATTGGAATCATAATTGTAAAAATCGTTTTATTGCAACTATTGATTTCTTGTTGTTATTATTATATATTTTTTTTAATATTTCATCTTTTTTAATAGACTATTACTGGAGATTCATTATAAACAGACAAAAGAGTAATATTGAGCAATATTTTTTTCTTATTTTTTTTTTGTTTGTTTTGTTTTAAGCTTTCTATAAAAGTTGTTAAAGCGCACTATAGATTGTGAAAGCTAGGCTTATATTTAGTATGAAATCCTAAATGAAACATACATGTATATATCTTAAATTTTTCTTTAAACTTTTTTTGAATACTTGCGCAATGCATTTAGCCAATCATTGAATCGCTTTTACGAAATGCTGTCGGCATTTATTGTTTTGAAGGTTGTGAACTTCATCCTTTTCCCACATCTTCTACTCTTAATTACCTTTTATTGTTAACCTCTTTTTTGTTTTTGTCCATTTTTCTCTCTTTGTTAATATTTTCCTTTGAATCACTACTCGCCTTCAGTGCATTGCCTCATCCCATCCACTCTACCCCATTTTTCTAAGATGAACATTTCATTTTAGTTCTTTAATTCTCTCTTAACTTCTCTCTGTACCCTTCAGAAGCTTTTGTGCCACATGCGAAAATTCATGACATAATCGGTTTGCGGACGGCCTATTTCAAGAAAGAATCTCCCCCTCCCTCCCTCCAAATATCTCTTTCTCTATTTTATTCACTCTCCTCTCCCATTCTTTCCTCTGTTCACTTAATATGTTATCATTTTTAACGATTGTGATTTTATTCGAATGTTTATTAACAAGATAAACAAAAATAAGAATATTAAGAACGGGTCTTATTTCCGTCATATCTTGCAGGTGTTGAGCTAGACCTGGACTTAGATCCCCCCACACAACCAGGTTCCCGAGCAGCCTGTGCTGTTTTACGATGTGTGGAGCGGAGCCCAGACGCCACCACAGGCAGCCCTGCACAAAACCTAGGTAGGAACATTTCTCGATTGACGATATTCAAAACAATTGGGAAGGACGGCGATGGCTCAGAAGTCGAGGTAGCATCTCTAACACCGAATCAGCCCAGAGTCACTCGTGTATCTGAAGGTATCAAAGTGAACGGGATCCTGCAAGATGGTAGCGCCTCAATCACTCTAGAACTGTTCAAAACAAGTGACTGCTGCGCGGGCTTTGTGTGCCAGCTTCGAAGTCTGGATGCCAAAAGAAAAGAATCGGTGAGCACTCTGCGTGTTAATCAACGGGAAAAAAAATTACACTCAGACCATCAAAGTCTAACGCCAAGTGTAGCATTGCAAATTCTTGAGCTTGTACACCAAATGGATACCAAGTTGACCATTTCAAGTAAATCAACTGAAAAGCTTGAGAAAAAAATGGAACATTTTGAGAGAGAAATTTTAAAACTTGAAGAGAAATTAGTTTCAAAACTGGCCATTTTAAGCAAAACAACGGAACAGATGAAATTCAAAGTCCACACTCTGGAGAACAGGTTGGAAGACAAGATAGCATCCGCCCAAAGAGATTTGCATCAAGATCTTGGTCTCCTCCAAGACCACTTAGAGGACAAAATGGAAGATGGTCTTGAGAAGAAACTAAGTGATGTTCATCTCAAGATAACGGCATTCACTACTAAAGCAGAATCATACAGTGACAATTTGAGGATTTCATTGAATGAGAGTGTCACTAAGCTTGGCCACTACCTAAAACAAGACCAAAAGGAAGCTTTAACAAACTTGACATCGGCTGCCCAATATTTGCTTGACAACCAAAGCAAAGCAACTGGCGCTCTAATAACAGCAACAAGGAATCTAACAATTACGCAGAAAGATTTGTTGAATGAGATGCAGACTAACCTTGCAATGGCCGCCAGTGAAATAACAGAAAGCAGCGACACCATTAGCACAATACTGAGTAACGAATTCGCTTCTCTGGAACAAGATTTTCAAGACAGTTTTCAACGGCTCGCATCAGACGTCAACCAGAGTGCTATAGAGACTTTATCCTCTGCGAACAATCTGTTTCTCCAAACCAATTCAACAATTTCAGAAGTTATGAGACATGTTTTGTCTCCTACACGTTGCTCTAGAGGAGTGGTAGCAGCCCTGTCCCAAGCATCTTACCCATATCCACTTATCCAGCCCAACAGCGCAAGCATCGTGGATGTTCCTTATCTCTGTGACACAGTAACAGATGGAGGCGGGTGGATCGTAATCCAGCGCCGATCCAAAGGGGACGTGGATTTTTACCGAGGTTGGGAGGAGTACAAAAACGGATTTGGAGA
The DNA here is from genome assembly GCA_033675545.1 of Elysia crispata. Taxonomy (NCBI): domain Eukaryota; kingdom Metazoa; phylum Mollusca; class Gastropoda; family Plakobranchidae; genus Elysia; species Elysia crispata. Next base: position 366,269 of record JAWDGP010003448.1, read on the forward strand.
TCTCAGAGGAGACTTCTGGCTCGGGAACAGACACATCCATAGAATCACCAGCAGCGGGTCATATGAGCTTAGAGTGGAGCTTGTCTACCAGAAAAAGTCATACTACGCCAGGTATGGTCTGTTTTTGATAGCAGATGAAGAGAACGGCTACAGGCTTAATGTTGGTGATTATAGCGGGACGGCAGGAGATGATCTGGCTTACAGCAATGGCAGAAAGTTTACTACTCTTGATAGAGACAATGATTCTTTCCATGTAAATTGCGCCAATCACCATTCTGGAGCCTGGTGGTATGGTGTTTGTGCCCATTCCAATCTGAATGGACGTTGGAAGAAAACAGGCTATGATGGACCATGGTGGATTAAACTTTCAAAAGGGAATCCTGTGTCTTACACAGAGATGAAAGTTAGGCTTGTGTCAATTTCTTAAATTCTTAAGGCTTCTCTTTTAGCTGGTATAGCTAAAAAGGCTATATTGATGAAATAAACCGTTTTCTTTGAAGTATTAAAACAAAAATTAACTATAGGTTTCTGCAATTAAAACGTGATATATTAATCTATAGAGTATAGAGTATAGACTAGCCTTGATGTTATAAATACATGCACATACTTCTTTGTCACTGGTCACCTACACAACGATCAGTTGGGGAGGGAAATGGGTTTTTCAATTTCATACCTAATGATGAAGGAAGTGTTATGGTGATTATAATTTGCACGTTTCATATGATTATAAAACAATTATTTTGAAAAAGTCATGATATGTAACCATCATTTTCATTCTTTCAATCTGTTAAAAAACAACATCTTTTTTGTCACTTCCTATTTACATGACTAGCAACGATCGTGACGATTGAACTATTATTTTAAAGTGGCTTAAATATTCTTTTGGCGTCATAAAATCAAATTATGAAAATTCTGTAAAAACGTAAAAGATTGATATATTTGATAACGTTTGGATTTTTACTTGATACTTTTTCATAAATGTTTATATGTTCTCGAAGATTATAAAACATAATTATAAAGACCCAAAGAGCTACTCAGGCTTATCTTGTAAGAGCAATTCAAACACTTTAATAGGGTAACGAAGCAAAGTAAAAAAAAAAAATAAGTAGAGTGCAGCTCCAAAATTTACAAAACAAAACAAAACACGCAAGCTTTCGGCTTTACACCTTCATCAGACACAAAAATTAGATCAAGAAATCACACAAGGATATTAACATATGAATGTGATATACAAACTATAAACTACATATATATATATATATATATATATATATATATATATATATATATATATATATATATATATATAGGGGTTAATAGAAAGATTTCCCCCCATAAAAATGAATCATGTAAAAACGTACACAGAAAAAATATTAAAAAAAAAACGTAAAAAAGTCGTGAAAAAATAGTGAATAGTAAGTAGGAACTAATTGGGGCGCCAGATAAGAGAGAGTCTTCAGAGAAGAAACCCCCCCAAGTATTTCGGTCCTGAACTTCTGACCATCTAAAGGGGCCGGACCACACCCAGGTCATGACTCCCAGGTGTCTCTCTGCTATCTTTTTGCACAGCGCCAGGATTCGAACCCATACCCTCATCTTTTAAAAGGTACTGATTCAGGCACTCTACCACTTCGTTAACTGGTCTCGCGATGGTTAGAGTATTTTAAATTCTTTATGAAGGAACCTTTCATTTCTCCTGCTTGGATCCACCGGAACTGTTTTCGGCTACTTGCGCCAGTTATTTTCTAGCCTTTGTTTTCCTGTTGCCATTGACAGTTTAGTCGTAGACTGACGACTCTCTGAATCCTCAGACACCAACCTCAGCGGGCATCACCACATTTTTGTAGCTGGCATCTTCTAGCTCTTTGGTCAGGTTCATGTATTTCTCTCTTTTGTAGATGTAGGCCTCTTCTATTCCGTTTTCGGATGGAATAATTAACTCCACTTTGATCAGTTGTTGGGTGGGAGTTGAATTGATCACGATATCAGGCCTCAGTCTTGTTTCTTTGATTACACTGGGGTAACTGTTCTATTTCTGGAAGATCTGCTAAAACATACCAGTCGTCAACACCGTCTAGTAGGCATTTTCTCTGGTTCGTTGTCCTCACCGGCCTTCCGTACCATGAATTAGCGCCTCCCTGGTTTTAGGGAGGGTAGTCTCCCTTTTAGCCGTGCTTATGATTGTGGTACGTTCCTGAAGGACTCTCTTATGTTTCCATGAGTATCGCCCCTGCGAGAGGAGGATTTTGAGCTCAAGACATGCTCTGTGGTCTGTTTGCCTTAGCATAGCGGACAAGTGGGGTCCTCTTTCTTTCTCCACCGTACCAGATTTGCGTCGGAGAACAGGAGATCGTATACTGATCTGATAAGAAGGCTGATCCCTAGTGGCACCAGGTGCCAGATGTCATTCCATGTGCGGGATTTCTGCAGGGCATTATCCCAATTAGTCTATTGTCCCTGTTGCGGTTGCTGAACTGCTTTCTGAACCCTTCTGGAATCTTCATTGAGCCGCATCTCATTGATGTTCATGTATCTTTTCTCTTTCCCTTCTGCTTTTGACCACCACTTTGCTGTAGATAACCCCAGCCTTTTGCGGTCAGTTTGAGTTTGCCCAATCACTTCTTTAATCTTAAGGCACTCTTAGTCTACGTCATCGAGAACTTTTCATGTCCTACCCGTCTTCATGGTCGGTTGTACTGTCTTCACTGCCGGGTCCTCGGAATCCTCTAACATAGAGAGTAGCCTGGCTTTGCCACATTTATACTCTTCCAAAATAGATTTTAGCTGGAGTCTCAGCTTTGCTTTACGGCAGTACATTGCCACATCTGTGAGACCATGAGGTACTCCTAACCACCTCCTGGTGAACTTATTGATCTTAGATCCTATTGCCTCAACCGTAGTTGAGCAGATTTCATAAACCAGGAGTGGCCAGAGGAGCTTCGGAATTAGCATGAACTGCAGGCATCACAATTTCAATTTATCCTGAAGGCCGCATCTATTGATGGCTAGAAGGTCTTCGGTAGCAAGTTCTACTATTTCTTGTCCTCCTCTGGTATCTTTCATTGATGAATCATACTATTTCCCAAGGCTCTTAACTTGTTCTTGACTGACCATTGGTATCTGCTGATTGTCAACTGTGAATGTCTATCGTCGCGTCTATCTTACCTTTCCTTACTGAGGCTGCGAGACTTCTTTGGTTTGTATTTCATCCTGCACCATGCAATTAAGGTATTTCTCTATCTGTGTTTTCCTCAGGTGGGTCTCAAGCTGTTGAAAGCTGACCTGATCTTGGTTGCTGGAAGAGTTGTCTTGCGAACTGAAATGGGTCTTTATAGAAGTGTTCCTAATCCTTTTTTTAGACCGTCTCTTCCTTGCGGATTCTGCTCTGCTCAGTGCTGAATGGCTCGCCTTCACACCTCCCCAAAGTTTCTGTTGAGCATTTACTACAATACTTTTACGTTAAAATGAAAGAAAACGAACGAGAAGGTTGGAATTAATTATTTAATTATCTTGCAGACGTGAAGATAAGGAGTAGAACTAGATTCGTGAGTGTGAGCAGTTGAGTGGATGACGGATGATGCCCGTGATTCTAGTAACTCTAAAAATGTAAACAACAACAGAATCTGCCTCTAGCGCCAGCAGTCTAAAATGTTAAACAAAGTCAATAATGTCAGTGTGATCGACAAATAAATGTGAGTTCGCTGGGACGCCACAGAGCTCCCCCCCAGCACTGTCATTGTAGTCACTGAAAGCGTGGAGGTAAACGTATGGTACGGCCCAGGCGGGTTGAGCGTGTCTGCAGGTCCAGTGTTGTAGGCTCCGGCAGTTGCAGGGGAGGACGTCCACGCCGCGGCGGCTGCGCCACAGAAACAGGCCCAGTGAGGTCCACATGAGCTGGCTTTAAACGGTCTGCCGAAATTATCTCCTCTCGGCTGCCAACCATTATGCGGAATGTTTTTTCACCTGACGCCACGACACGATAGGGTCCTTCGTAAGGACGTTGGAGAGGTCCGCGGTGGCCATCTTGACGGATGAAGACGAACTGTGCGTCACGGAGAGATTGCGATATGGCCGCTGATGGCGATATGCTGTGGTGTGATATGGGAAGGGGGGAAAGTTTCTTAACAGTAGAGCTGAACGGATCGTTTGAAGCACTCATTGGCTGGCATTTTGAGGCAGGGTCGATAAACTGTCCAGGTACTGTCAGAGGCGTTCCGTAGACGAGCTCAGCGGCAGACGAACCTATGCCATCTTTGGGAACTGTTCTGAGGCCCAAAAGAACCCAGGGAAGTTCGTCCGTCCAGGAAGGTCCTTGGAGGCGGGTTTTGAGCGCCGCTTTAAGAGTCCTGTGAAAACGTTCGACAAGGCCATTGGACTGTGGGTGGTACGCGGTGGTGTGGGGAAGGTTCACTCCAAGCTGATGTGCGATTTCGTTCCAAAGCGTTGAGGTGAATTGGGAACCTCTGTCTGAAGACATGTCCAAGGGTGTACCAAAACGTGAAATCCTATGTCTTATGAAAGCTCGCGCGCATTCCGTGGTAGATGTATTACTCAACGGTATGACCTCTGGCCAGCGAGTGGTCCGGTCAATGATTGTCAGAATGTGTGAAAACCCCTCTGATGGGGGTAATGGTCCGACTATGTCTATGTGTATGTGGCTGAACCTTTTTGATGGTACTGGTATGTTGATTACCGGTGTATGTACATGTGACTGTATCTTGGACGTTTGGCATGCAAGACATTCCTTCGCCCACTGGCTGACTTGTTTTTTAAGTCCGTGCCAAACAAACTTCTGCGAGACCAGTCTAACTGTTGATTTTCGGCCTGGGTGCGCAAGGTTATGGATGGCCTCAAAAACTTGGCGTTGGAAACTGTTGGGAACGAGTGGACGGGGGTGGCCAGTAGATACATCGCACAACAATGGAGTTGCTGAGTTGTCAATTTGAAATGGTTGGATCTGGAGGCTCGTGATAGAGGTAGGAAAAGCCTTGGCATTGGGATCATCTGCTTGTGCACACGCCATGGCGGCATAGTCTATGCCAAGCACGACGCTATTGAGGGTGGCACGGGAAAGGCAGTCTGCTACAATGTTGAATTTTCTAGATACGTGTTGGAGATCTGTGGTAAATTCTGAAATGAAGGTAAGGTGACGTTGCTGTCGTGCTGTCCATGGGTCAGAAAGCTTGGACATGGCACCCACGAGAGGTTTGTGATCTGTAAAGGCAGTGAACGCTCGTCCTTCCAGAAAAAATCTGAAATGTCGGATCGCTAGGTAAAGTCCCAATAGCTCACGATCAAATGTGCTGTATTTCTGTTCAGGGGGACGTAGCTGCTTGCCACACTGTCCCCTTTTTTTCTCTTCTTCAGTCGCTGATTTCATCTGTTTCTTGTCGCTGATTTCATCTGTTTCTTGTCGCTGATTTCATCTGTTTTTGTTCTGCTCTCGCAAGCTTTCCATCTCACATTGCCTTCTACTTTTCTTAGGTTCTCTTCTGATTTAATGTTGTTTAGCTCCTAAGGTATTTAGACATGTATGGTAGATGTCACCGAAAGTGGTAAGTTGTGCTCCAAATTGCTCTTCCCGATGAGCTTGTCCAGTTGTAAAACAATTTTGTTATTGTTCTTTTGCGCATACTGTTGGGAAAATGATCTTCTGGCGTTGATGAGCTGTCGAAATTCTTTGTCTAACTCCTCAGCGTGGATTTTCCTCAGCACTTTGGTTTTTAACCTGGCTTTGGTTTTCCGACGTCTTACCTGCCTGCGCAGTCCGCTTCTGTTGATTCGTCGAGGCATTCAAGCAGCCCATTTTAGTCCTGTGGATCTTCATATTTCTTTTGGGGTAAATCTTCTGCCACATACACTTGAGTAGTCCATTTCGTTATTTCATTAAGTTATTCCGTTGTTCTGATCTCGTAGTCCCTAGGGCGTTTTCAGTTGTCACCGATTGATCCATCATTCTCTCCCTCTTTCGGTGGATCATGGGAGCATCTCTCTTTATTAGGTTAAGTAAATATTGATTTTAGAGGCCAAGGGGTTGCTAGCCCGCGAGGCCTCGAATCTAGTCTCTCTTAGTGTCACCTGTCTTTCAAAGAGGACTTCGGTCTCTCTCGATCGTCCTCCGGCCATGCCATTTGCAGTATGTAGAAACTAATTGGGAATAGTAAATAGAGAGTCTTCAAAGCTGGTAAAAAAAGAAACAAGGCTACACTAAGTTTTTATTGAGTCATGATTTTTTGCAGCCTTCTCTTTTCTTTTTTTTTTTTTTTTTTTTTTTGATATATTAAGTATTTATTTATTGGGGAAGGGGTGGGGAATAAAAAACGAATTAAACTGTATGACATTTTTGATAAAATACTTTCTTGATTTCAAGTAGTGTAAAATAGGTTTCTATTTAATGAATTAGTTTTACAAAAATCAATTTGGAATAAAAGGCATGTCATTTTATTCACTCTATAACAGAATTAACACTATCCACACAATAGCTGTGATGTTAAAAATATAATTAATATTATGACATGTTATGGGTTATTATCAAGGAGATATAGAAAGTTATAAACACATTAGAGCAAGAGAAATCATTATCTAAGAAATAACGATTCTTATAATGACTGACATGAATTGATGGTAGGCTTTCGTGCTTAATAATAAGTATCATCTTCTAAAAATTTTGTGGTAAAAGTGAGGTTTCTTAAAAAACATGCAGGCCAAATCAACCAGCTTTTGCAGTAAGTGTAAGAGTGAGCTATATCTTCTCAGTAAGTGTAAGAGTGAGCTATATCTTCTCAGTAAGTGTAAGAGTGAGCTATATCTTCTCAGTAAGTGTAAGAGTGAGCTATATCTTCTCAGTAAGTGTAAGAGTGAGCTATATCTTCTCAGTAAGTGTAAGAGTGAGCTATATCTTCTCAGTAAGTGTAAGAGTGAGCTATATCTTCTCAGTAAGTGTAAGAGTGAGCTATATCTTCTCAGTAAGTGTAAGAGTGAGCTATATCTTCTCAGTAAGTGTAAGAGTGAGCTATATCTTCTCAGTAAGTGTAAGAGTGAGCTATATCTTCTCAGTAAGTGTAAGAGTGAGCTATATCTTCTAACTATTTGGCAGAGCGAAGACAGTTAGATATTTTTGTTGTGTAGGCCTGTAGACTGGATTTTAAAAGCGTTCTAAGTTCAATTCTGTCCTAAACACGCCCAAAAACTAAAAGAAATACATCACTATAACTCAAGTATAAGAAAAATTTGTTCACTTCGGTGACTATGCCTGAATAATTAGGAAACATCGGGTGAAAGTCATTCTATTTATACAGAAAGTCTCGATCTGTGGGAGGGGAGTCTGTACTGAGTAAGAAACTATCCGAGTACAGGTTATGCTGATAAGGTTGGGTTGTTTCGGCGTTTTTTACCTTGAGCTTCGGCAGACAAGTTTGCCAGGACATCAAGACAGCAAAAGACAGAATTACAAGCGGTCTATGCCAACGTGGATGACAGCTGCAATTTCATGGCTAATGTTCGTCACTGGAAAGTTTAAAATGCGTCGCTGCTTCAAATAACATTAGGGATATCTACATCTTGGTTAAAAGAGTTTAACAAGAAGATTCACATGGCGGACAGAAGAATGCTGCTTTTGTTTGATGATGCACAGCGAATCCCCGAAGGCTAGAGAACTGATGAACTGAACTTATCACTACACTATAATCGCAACCTTGTAATATAGAGATAATTAAAAAAGTGCAAATGTCACTACATAACAAAACTCCTGAAGACATTGATCGATCATAGCTGAGACTCCTTCAAGCAAGATTGCATCAGATCCTAAAACTTATTTTGGGAGCGAATTAAGATAACAGCAGCAGCAGTCAACGACTGCTTCAAGTGGGCTGGGTCCGTTTGACCAGTTTAACGTGAAACTATTAGAGATGAGAGTTCAAGAATGTTGCCTTTGTTGGAACAGTTACTCAAGTAGTATGGGGCCGATACTCCAATTGACATGCTGGTGAATGACGATGGTTTTGGAACAGCTCCCAACTGTTACCAACCCTAGGGAGACTAATCCAATTTTAGATCTCACAGAGACGGAAGATGAAGACACAAGAGAAGACAATCAAGGAGAGGTGTTGCCCACAGTAACAGAAAAAGATTCCGCAGATGGTTTGACTGCAATAAGAACTTATTTTATGCAGAAGAATGTTCACAGGGAGCCATTGGTGAAATTTCAAGCTGCCATCCAGGAGCAGAAATAGAGAGCAAAGAAACAAGACTACCATAAAAAAATATAAATTTTTCTCCCCAAAAGTAAAAACAATGATATGTCTATGACCTAGTCAAAAAAATAACAAAAAACAAAAACAGCTTCTATCTTTTGCTAAAAAAATGAACTAAGAAAAACAAACAAAACAAAACACAACAGAAATGAAATAAAAGTAGTAAGAAACAAAACTTTATTGATGTGTGTGGTACATAATTATAACACAGATAAGTCCCTTGATCTTTTCTTGTTGTTGTGGAGATACGATGTTTGTCATCAATCCCCCAGGAATATAAACGTAAGCGTAGTCGAAGAATTAACAAAATTAAAAGATTTTTTGAGGATTTTTAGTTGATAATGACACATACTTTTAATTTATTCAATTTAGTATTTAATACTTCATACAATTGTTAAAAATCATTGATTTCAATATTTAGATAATAATAAAATGGGCACCTGTGAACTCCAGTTTCCATCAAACAAAGTTTGTTGAAATAAGTAACTGAAAAAATAAAAGGATTTTTCAGAGGAAATTTAATTTCAATAAATAAGTATTTTGTGAGATATAGCGTACATGTGTAGTAAATATATAATCATGTTTGAATAGTACATCTAGACAATTGGTCTTTAATGAATGTACTAATTCCTTTTTTAGACTAAAATATGTCATTTTTTTGCTAGGCATATTTTTGGTTACAATTTTATCGTTACATGGTCAAATTAAATTGTATGTCTCAGTGAAGTTTTGTGAATAGTTGCGAAGCTCTTTAAAAAAATAAGTAGAGGGAAGCTCCAAAATTTACAAAACAGAGCAAAAACACTTAAGCTTTCGGCTTTATGCCTTCATCAGACACAAAAATAAGATCAAGATATTACACAAGGATTTTCACATATAAATGTGATGTACAAACAAAAGTGAAAGTGCAAATAGATAAGTATGGTAAACAAATGAGAAATTAAATAAAAGTAATCTAAAAGAGATTGGAAGGTAGAGAATAGGATTCCAAGAGAAAGAGGCAGAGAAAAAGAGACAGCCACATAAAGAAAAAAAGAGAGAGAGAGAGAGAGAGAGAGAGAGAGAGAGAGAGAGAGAGAGAGAGAGAGAGAGAGAGAGAGAGAGAGAGAGAGAGAGAGAGAGAGAGAGAGAGAGAGAGAGAGAGAGAGAGAGAGAGAGAGAGAGAGAGAAAGGGGGGGGGGGAGGAACTTGGGGAAATTATTTTCTAGAAAATTATTGGTCAATCATTCATTAAATTTTTTTAATTTCTTTCACTTAATTTATTCAGATTCCTCATAGGGATTACAAATCCTCTAACCAGTTGATCGAGTGGTGGTATAGTGCCTGAATCAACAATCCATCAAACGATGAGGGTGTGGGTTTGAATCCAGGCGCTTTAAAAACAAAAAAAAAAAAAGATAGCAGGGGGACACCTGGGAGTCATGGCCTGGGGGTGGCCCGGTCCCCTTAGAGTGTAAGAAATTCAGGGCCAAAAAACTTGCTACAAGAGGGGTTTCTTCTCTGAAGACTATGTTATCTAGCTCCCCAATGAGTTTCTGTGTATGTTTTTACATGATTTATTTTTTTGGTCGATCTTTCTATTGACCCCTTATTTTACTTTCAAAGTTTGTATATGCAATATCCTTGTGTGGATTCTTGTTCTTATTTCTTGTCTGATGAAAGCGTGAAGCCGAAAGCTTGCGTGTTTTGTTTTCTTTGTAATTTTGGAGCTGCGCTCTACTTATTTTTTTTTTCACGGTCCTTCGCTACAGTTTTAATTTGTTTGAATTGCTCTTTTATGATAAGCTTGGGCAGCTCTTTGGGTCTTTATAATTATGTTTTATAATCTTCAAGAACATGTCAACATTTATGAAAAAGTATCAAGTACAAATCTAAACGTTATCAAACATAACCAATCTTTTAAATTTTTACAGAATTTTCATAAGTTGATTTTATGGCGCCAAAAGAATATTTAGGCCACTTTAAAATAATGGTTCAATCGTCAGGATCGTTGCTAGTCATGTAAATAGGAAGTGACAAAAAAGATGTTGTTTTTTAACAGATTAAAAGAATGAAAAGGATGGTTACATATCATGACTTTACTTCAATATAATTGTTTTATAATTATATGAAACGTGCAAATTATAATCATCATTAGTTATAAAATTGAAAAAAAAAATTTTTTTCCTCTCGCACTGATCGTTGTGTAGGTGACCAGTGACAAAGAAGTATGTGCATGCATTTATAACTCCAAGGCTAGTCTATACTCTATAGATTAATATGTCACGTTTTAATTGCAGGGGCCTAACGTTAATTTTTTTAATCATTTCAAAGAAACCAGTTGTTTTCGTCAATTCTATAGCTATATAGCTCTGTCAACTTTCATAGCCTTTTGAGCTCATTAGCTGGAATAGAAGCCTTAAGAATTAAGTCTAAGTTTCATCTCTGTGTGAGACATAGGATTGCCTTTTGAAAGTTTATACCACCATGGTCCATCATAGCCTGTTTTCTGCCAACGTCCATTTAGATTGGAATGGGCACAAGAACCATACCACCAGGCTCCAGAATGATGATTGGCGCAATTTACACTGTAAGAATCATTGTCTCTGTCAAGAGTAGTAAACTTTCTACCATTGCTGTAAGCCAGATCATCTCCTGCCGTCCCGCTATAATCACCAACATTAAGCCTGTAGCCGTTCTCTTCATCTGCTATAGAGAAAAGACCATACCTGGCGTAGTATGACTTTTTCTGGTAGACAAGCTCCACTCTAAGCTCATATGACCCGCTGCTGGTGATTCTATGGATGTGTCTGTTCCCGAGCCAGAAGTCTCCTCTGAGATCTCCAAATCCGTTTTTGTACTCTTCCCATCCTCGGTAAAAATCCACGTCCCCTTTGGATCGGCGCTGGATTATGATCCACCCTCCTCCATCTGTTACTGTGTCGCAGAGATGAGGAACATCCACGATGCTTGCGCTGTTGGGCTGAATAAGTGGATATAAATAAGGTACTTGTGACAGGACTGCTACCACTCCTCTAGAGCAACGTGTAGGAGACAAAACATGTCTCATAACTTCTGAAATTGTTGAGTTGGTTTGGAGAAACAGATTGTTCGCAGAGGATAAAGTCTCTATAGCACTCTGGTTGACGTCTGATGCGAGCCGTTGAAAACTATCTTGAAAATCTTGCTCCAGAGAAGCGAATTCGTTACTCAGTATTGTGCTAATGTTGTCGCTGCTTTCCGTTATTTCACTGGCGGTCATTGCAAGGTTAGCCTGCATTTCATTCAGCAAAACTTTCTGCGTAATTGTTAGGGTCCTTGTTGCTGTTATTAGAGCGCCAATTGCTTTGCTTTGGTTGTCAAGCAAATATTGGGCAGCCGATGTCAAGTTTGTTAAAGCTTCCTTTTGGTCTTGTTTTAGGTAGTGGTCAAGCTTAGTGACACTCTCATTCAATGAAATCCTCAAATTGTCACTGTATGCTTCTGCTTTAGTAATGAATGCCGTTATCTTGAGATGAATATCACTTAGTTTATTCTCAAGACCATCTTCCATTTTGTCCTCTAAGTGGTCTTGGAGGAGACCAATATCTTGATGCAAATCTCTTTGGGCGGATGCTATCTTGTCTTCCAACCTGTTCTCCAGAGTGTCGACTTTGAATTCTATCTGTTCCGTTGTTTTGCCTAAAGTGGCCAGTTTAGAATCTAATTTGTCTTCAAGTTTCACTGTTTTGCTCTCAAAATGTTCCATTTGTTTCTCAAGCTTTTCAGTTGATTTACTTGAAATGGTCAACTTGGTATCCATTTGGTGTACAAGCTCAAGAATTTGCAATGCTACACTTGGCGTTAGACTTTGATGGTCTGAGTGTAATTTTCTTTCCCGTTGATTAACTCGCAGAGTGCTCACCGATTCTTTTCTTTTGGCATCCAGACTTCGAAGCTGGCACACAAAGCCCGCGCAGCAGTCACTTGTTTTGAACAGTTCTAGAGTGATTGAGGCGCTACCATCTTGCAGGATCCCGTTCACTTTGATACCTTCAGATACACGAGTGACTCTGGGCTGATACGGTGTTAGAGATGCTACCTCGACTTCTGAGCCATCGCCGTCCTTCCCAATTGTTTTGAATATCGCCAATCGAGAAATGTTCCTACCTAGGTTTTGTGCAGGGCTGCCTGTGGTGGCGTCTGGGCTCCGCTCCACACATCGTAAAACAGCACAGGCTGCTCGGGAACCTGGTTGTGTGGGGGGATCTAAGTCCAGGTCTAGCTCAAGACCTGCAAGATCTGACGGAAATAAGACCCGTTCTTAATATTTTTATTCTTATTTGTCCTGTTAATAAGGCATTCGAAAAAAATTACAGAAAAAAAATTGAAAAATTGATAATATAAGATGGACAGTGGAAAGAAGAAGAGAGGAGGGAGTGAAGAAAATAAGAGAAACATTGGGAAGGAGAAGGCTGTTGTCTCATGAACATTCGCATGGGAGACAAAAGCCTCTGTCGGGTACAGAGAGAAATGGAGACAAAATTAAAGAACTAAAATGTAATATTTATCTAAGAAAAATGGAGTAGAGTGGGTAGAATGAGACAATGCACTGGAGGCGAGAGGTCATTAAAAGCAAAACATTAACAAAGAGACGAAAATGGTCTGAAACAAAAAAGAGGTTAAAAAAAAAGAGGTAATAAAGAGTAGAAGATGTGCAACAACGATAAAATTTACAACCTTCAAAACCATAAATGCCGTAACCTAAAAGCGATTCAATGATCACCCAAATGCATTGCTCAAGTTTTCAAAAGAGGTTTAAAGAAAAACCTAAGATATATACATATAGATGTATGTTTCACTTAGGATTTCATACTGAATATAAGTCTAGCTTTCATAATCTATTGTGCGCTTTAATAACTTTAGTAGAAAAGTTAAAGCAATAAAAAAGGAGGAGAAAGAAAAAGAATAAAAAAGACTAAGGAGAACAAATAAAATAAATCGAAAAATGATTACACGAACCTGCCACTACTACTTTTATTACTACTACTACTACTACTACTACTACTACTACTACTACTACTACTACTACTACTACTACTACTACTACTACTACTACTACTACTACTACTACTACTACTACTACTACTACTACTACTACTACTACTACTACTACAACAACAACAACAACAACTACTACTACTACTACTACTACTACTACTACTACTACTACTACTACTACTACTACTACTACTACTACTACTACTACTACTACGACCACCACTACTACTACCTCACCACTACTACTACTACTACTCACCAACTACTACTACTACTCACTACTACTACTACTACTACTACTCACTCACCACTACTCACTCACTCACTACTCACTACTACTACTCACTCACTACTACCACCACCACTACTCACTACCACCACTACACCACCACCACCACCACCACCACCGCCACTACTCACTGCCACCACTACTCACTCACCACCACCACCACTCACTCACCACTCACTCACCACCACCACCACCACCACCGCCACTACTACTACTCACTACTACCACCACTACCACTACTACTACCACTACTACTACCACTACTACCACTACTACTGCTACTATTATTACTACTCACTGCTACTACAACAACTACTTCTACTACTACTACTGCTACTACTACTACTACTGCTACTACTACTACTACTACTACTACTACTACTACTACTACTACTACTACTACTACTACTACTACTACTACTACTACTACTACTACTACTACTACTACTACTACTACTACTACTACTACTACTACTACTACTACTACTACTGCAACCAATTCTCCTTCTTTAATGCGAGTAATACTGCCCTTACTACCACATCATGTGTCAAAACATCCATTTACTTCTTTACCTTCACACAAACTTGAGAGCAGTAGCGATAACAACAATGTCGAAAGAGACCATACTTTATCCATTTTTGAATTCAAGAGCTTTGAGACAGTGCCATCTTCTAACAAATACTAACAAGTTAAGAATTATCGACCGTTTCTTCGTATTAACGGCTTTTACTATTAGTTGCAGTGGTATTGGACAACTCTGATACAAGACAACAATTATATTCCTATGAGTTTTAGAGAAGATCTCATTGAATAAACCAGATTTGTTCTCCTTATATAGAGACACCCATTTGCCAGATGTTATATGTAGGAAAATATGTGAAGTAGAATAATGATAGAAATAAAGGTCATGAAAAATTTTGTTTTGGATGGAGAACTCAAAAGTGTGTGGTGCAGAAAAATGCTCCTGATTAGCAGCTGTGCAATGATATAACAGGATTTAAAGGCGTAAACACTCGGGGTGGATGAACTCGTTGAGATAACAAAAAATTCCAAGGTAGTGGATAGATAAACATACATTGAAAAGAGAGCGAGGGAGATACAGGCAAAAAGTTAGGCGATAAAATAGAGAGGCAAAACAGAAAACATTAAAGAAGGAGGCAAACAGTAAAAAGAGCATTTTGAGCTCAGGTAATTCTTGCTTATATCCCATTGTTCAGCCTACTGTTTATTTGTGAATTATTGGCTAAGAGATGTACCGCTCTTCTTCAAGTGACGAGTAAGAGGAATTGACCCTAGTCTGCAAATTCATAGAAAAAACAATAGGACTCAAATTATAATAACACAGACATGGATAGTATGAAGAAGCACAGGAAGGAGGAGGAGGAGGAGGAGGAGGAGGAGGAGAAGAAGAAGAAGAAGAAGAAGAAGAAGAAGAAGAAGAAGAAGAAGAAGAAGAAGAAGAAGAAGAAGAAGAAGAAGAAGAAGAAGAAGAAGAAGAAGAACAAGAACAAGAACAAGAACAAGAACAAGAAGAACAAGAAGAAGGAGAAGGAGAAGAAGAAGAAGAATAAGAAAAGAAGAAGAAGAAGAAGAAGAAGAAGAAGAAGAAGAAGAAGAAGAAGAAGAAGAAGAAGAAGAAGAAGAAGAAGAAGAAGAAGAAGAAGAAGAAGAAGAAGAAGAAGAAGAAGAAGAAGAAGAAGAAGAAGAAGAAGAAGAAGAAGAAGAAGAAGAAGAAGAAGGAGGAGGAGGAGGAGGAGGAGGAGGAAGAAATATTTTCCTGCATAAAGGGCGTATTCTGTTATTTTTGGTCCTAGGTGTTTGCAGGCTATTGCAAAGTCTTAATATGTACTAATTGAACTGATAGCGATAGTTAAGTTATGGGTCTGTCTATAAAAGTTTTAACGTCTCTTGATTGGATTTCGTAAACACCTTTGAGAAATGTTATAGACTATACTGATACGATGACTAGCCAATGCAGAAAGTGCCGAGTTCGAATCCCTTGAAGAGAAAACTGTTTTACTCAGATCCTAATTCTTATCATTGAGGAGCGATATTTCTATCGACAGTATTTTTGTTTACATCAAATCAGTACGATTCACTTAATGTTTCGGTTGAAAACTAAAACTAATAAAAAAAAAAAAGATAACAAATCATTAGATAGATATGTATATACAAAAATAGATTGGATTGGTTAGAATTGTTGATTGGTTGATGGAGAAGTTGGAGGGAACGGAAATATAAACGTGAAACAGAGAGATGGAAAAATTAACCTAAAGAAAATGAAATAAGCTTGAACAGGACATCCAAGAAAAAAGAAAGGTTGGGAAATCTAATTCATTGAATAAGAACGAAAAAAAAAAACAAAAACACATGCAGTTTGGAATGATAAAGCTTTCACTAAAAGTTTTCCATGACACAATCAATTTGGTTGAAGGTGACTAAAAACATATTGAAACATAGAGATGATTGCACTTTCGCCATTGTGAATTATATTTTGCTTTTTTCATGAGAACGTTTACATTTTTAAAATTATAAAGAGCTAAGACTAAGAGGTAATTTTATTTTTTTTAGAATTGGTACTTTGGCCGTCTGTACTCGGTAGTACCGGTAATGGGAAAAGAGATTAGATGATCGTCTGCAAATCATTGGAGATTTGTAGCTTTGCGATCAAGGTAGACGGATCTTCGAAAATCCCATGACTATGTATAGACGTGGAACAAAGATATAATAATATTATGGACTTGTGGAAACCATTGGAGATTTGCAGTTGGGAGATAAAAAGGATGAACAGATCCCGATAAAGCGATTAAACATTTCTAGACAATTACAACAAAACGTCGTTGAATTACTGGAAAGTAACTGTGGATTTCCAGTGGAAAGGTGACCCGTCGGTGACACGTGAACTTATGAGAACCAACAAAAGAGCACATAAACTCTGCTCGAAACATGTATGTCATGGGAATATGTAAGTAAAACTTGACAATATCTCAGTATGTGTATATACATATATATATATAAAGAGAGAGAGAGAGAGAGAGAGAGAGAGAGAGAGAGAGAGAGAGAGAGAGAGAGAGAGAGAGAGAGAGAGAGAGAGAGAGAGAGAGAGAGAGAGAAAGTAGAAATGGCACTTATAAAGTTTCGTTTCATTCCTAATTGTATACTCTTTTGGTTTGAATGTTTTCTGATCAACTGCTTGAAGCTTTCAAACAATGCGATTGTAACATCTGCAGACTAGAATACTAAACATCTTTATCATTTATGCCAGACCACAACGAAATTAAAACTCATAATTCCTACAATAATGACAAGATTTAGTGCTCTCAAGATTCGTATTAGTGTGATGGTTACTGGCAAGAGCCAGTCGTATAAAGACTAAAAGCGATTGCGCTTTTTTTCGTTTTTTCCTGTTTCAATCATCTCTCTCTCTCTCTCTCTCTCTCTCTCTCTCTCTCTCTCTCTCTCTCTCTCTCTCTCTCTCTCTCTTTTTTTAATTATTATCGCGCAATTTAAACTGAGGCAGATTTAAAACTCTCATACTCAACACTCCTGTTTTTTTTTAATGCAATAAATCACTTGAGACTAAGTCAGCAGGAATTTACTGATAAACAAACAAATCCGGGTTGTGAATAGGTTGAAGTCTAAAGATAAATCATAGATAAAAAAAAATACAGGTTACGCTTTGCGCAGTTTCAGCGCTTTAAGATAAGACTAAGATGAAGTTGGATTAGAAGGAAATGAATTCAGGTTAGATTACTCCAACCAGGATATTTACGTTACCTTATCTTACCAATAATGTTATAATAATATTTTGTAAAAGATTTCTTGCTAAAGAAATTAAGAAGGGCATCGCACTAATGATAATATCGCAGGAACAAATGTAAAATTTAAAATCTCTCCCTTTCTCCCTCTACGCTCTCTCTCTCTCTCTCTGTCTCTCTGTCTCTCTGTCTCTCTCTCTGTGTCTCTCTGTCTCTCTGTCTCTGTCTCTGTCTCTCTGTCTCTCTCTCTGTCTCTCTCTCTCTCTCTCTCTCTCTCTCTCTCTCTCCCTCTCTCTCTCCCTCCCTCTCTTTCTTTCCACGTTTATGTTGTTCATTTGTCGTAACAATGTTTTTAAATATACAGATAAAACATGTGGTCTAAATTTTTTAAAGAAAAATGTTCGGGAAATGTCTGCAGATGGGCCGCTCATTTTGACATTTTTTTTCGTCTATCTCCTGTTGTGAGCTAAGTCTATGAAGTTGCTCTTTTTTATATTTTACTTCATTTGAGAAAAGCCTAAGATTCACGTTTACTGAAGCTCAAAATAGACTTCAGAAAAAAACAACCTACTGGTCCAATAACCAGTTCAATCGAATAATTCATTAAGACGTGGAAAAAAGTCTTGTGATCAGCCTATGAGATACAAAAAAAAAAGTATTTTCGTTCATTTGAATTATGCAGAACAACTTGATCACAGCTACTGAAAAAGATCGAAATATTAGCAATTTGACCTAAATATAGAATGAAATATAAAGTAAACTACTTAAGGGATCGGGAGTGGAGTTCTCCAAACTCTCACGTACACACCTACGAGTATGCACTCCATAAAAAAAAAAATTAGTTAAAATTTTTAACCTTCACATGAAACGAAGCACATTTCACTTCTCTTGATCATGGGAAAAAGTTGGCTTTGTATAATGTGCAGCTTTTTCTAGGTATCTTAGTTTTGAATTGTTGTTATTTATTTGAGAGCCTGGAGAAATTTATTTTCATGTCCGTCCTAAACATAAATAAAATCTTTTTTAACTACGGATATTGCTAATGCAAAAACCTCATTTTGGACAAAATTAGCACTGTTCAACATGATAGCAGAGTTACCCACGATAAACAGGTTTTTTTTTTTTTTAATATTCTTTTTCTATGTATATTATGTTAAGTGGGTTTGTAAATTGTTCCCAGTATGTGATGAAAAATGCGGATTTGTCCCATATCCCTTAAGAATGACATCTTTTGTTAACTCAGGTGACTTTTTTGTCCATCTGTTTTTTTTTTTTGTTTTTGTTTTTGGCTTTCTTTTTTTTTAAGTTAAGGCAAAATCATACGAATGTCTTACATTTGCTTTTGCCCGTTGACAATAAAATCTTAAGATTTATCACTACAAAAATTTATTTGCCTTAAGATTTTCGTCTTTGGACATTAAGCCATTACATCTCCGATAACGATGGCTGAAGTTGCAAAAATAATTTATAATACTGATAACCGACTAGAACAAGTGAATTTAATTGAATGAGTTATTCAAAGGCAATAAAGGAACCTTTTAAAGATGTAAATTGGTTACATAATGGTCCTGCTCCGAAAGATTTATTATTGAAAAGTCTTAGTCAACGAAATACTAGTGTGGCGATTTTCTCTTATTCATTTTCTCAAACAGCAGGAAATTCGATTCCATGTAGTACTATACCAAAAATGCATAGTTTATTTCAAAAGTACGGCTTGAACTAACTCTGAATTCTTTATAACGAGCAATCATTATTTTCTATAAGTTTTATCTTTATCCTTTCTTTACATGCGCTTTTACAGTCCTTTTTCAGAATTTCGTTCATCTGCTTCATGAAGTCTGAGGTCAGACTTGTTCTGTCCGGAAAAATTCTCTGTATGGATCAGTTTGTCTTTGTTTATTTACTCACCTTTGTAACCTCTTCCTCTTCATCCTTTAGTCCATTTGTCTCGACAAACACGTACGTAGATAGCCTTCAGATTTTACATAATTCAGAAATACAAAAGTTGAACAATTCATTTATTCTTTTTCCTTTTTGTAGGGGGTTGGGAAGAGGATATGTAATTACAGATTCAAAGGTTCATAGACATATATATATATATATATATATATATATATATATATATATATATATATATATATATATATATATATATATATATATATATATATATATATGTTATGTTGATCTTCTCTTTGTTTGTATTCGTTGCTGGGCTATGTATTGCAACAAAGTTCAATTTTTTTCTTCATAATTTACATGATAAAGTATATTTAATTTCTTTTTATAGTTTACCTTATGGATTGATGGGAGAAAATTTTTGAATTTCATTTTAACTAAAAAAAAAATAATCTGATTGTTATATATTAGTACAATTTTCATACTCCATTGAAACTGAAAAAAAACCCCTCCTTTTCAGTTTGTTCATTTTTTATCATATTAAATTGGCAAGAGATCCTTCAAAGAGACGAGAGAGAGAGAGAGAGAGAGAGAGAGAGAGAGAGAGAGAGAGAGAGAGAGAGAGAGAGAGAGAGAGAGAGAGAGAGAGAGAGAGAGAGAGAGAGAGAGAGAGAGAGAGAGAGAGAGAGAGAGAGAGAGAAAGAGAGGGGGGGGGGGAAGGGAGAGAAAGACAGTGCGAAAAGTAATATGAGTTTCGGATGGCATATCAGCTAGTTCTATACTTTTCAAATTCATTTTAATATACTTTCTTAACGCTGAATGGAGGTGTTGGAATCCTACTAAAAAGTGCGTATCTGTGAATTACCTTGCGTGAATTCATAGCTGCGCAATTACATATATTTACATCTAAATGATAAAATTTTTTAACAGATTATGATTTTACACAATTAACCAACCATTTTTTCAATTGACATTGCTTGCTTTCTTTGGTTGTGTAAACATACAAAGTTAGATTACAGAAAATATTAATTATACAATATTAATAATATTGCAAAAAATTATGGAAACCATTACATGATGTATCACAAATAATGCTCAGTCGATTAATGCATCTAAAGAATTTTTTAAAAGCTTGATAACAACTTGTTTAATAAAGGACGAATGTTGCAACTAAAATATTAAATGTGTAGCAAGATACAATAAATTGTTAAAAAGAAAAAAAAAAAGAGTGAGAGAAAGAATTGAGATGTTTGAAGCTCTTAATTGAAATACAAGTAAAATACGTCGTGTTAAGTCAGTGAATAAAAAAGACATGTATCATGAGAGCAAACTTCAAGATCACTGCTGCAAGGTAATTAAAACGTTACTAGATAAACTCAAGATTGTGGAAGGCTAAAAATTGAGCTTCATCAATATTCACAAATTACTTTTCAAACTCTTTTACATGAATGTAGTGGGACTGCAAAAGAATTACATTAAAAGAAGATAAATAAAAAAAAATATTTACAGCAATGGCAATAATGTAATATCATTGCATTTGTACTTTACTGATCCGCTAATATAATTTTAATTTGAAAAGAACAAAATTAAACTCCATGTTCTTACATTTAAAGCTATATAAAAGAGCTCCTATTAGAAATCGAAATGAAAATCAATGTTCCTTGATTGTACAATTATTTGAGTGGAGTTTGATAACTGCGGATACCAAAACTTAAGAAACATTCGAAGCGATAATGTGTAAATATAGACATTAACGTGTTTTTCCTTTGCAGAAACTCATTTTGTGAACACGCTCTCCCTTTCATTCTGAATTTCTTGACAAATCGCACTACGACGCTGAAATGTGTTTGTCGTTACTTTATTTCCAAAACAAACTAGCCCGATATTTTATCACACGATATCGGCAAAACTGAAATTGGTCTAACGTATAAAAAATAGAACCTTATCAACTGTTATTCAATATGTGCTCAACCACGTCTCATCAAGGGTTGCTATTTTGTACAACGAATATCAATGTTTTACAATTCTTGTATTATTTCTCAGGCCATTTGATTCAAATTAGTTCCGAAAATCATTTCATATTTTGCAAACATGGTTTAACCGTTCAACAAAATGGTAACTGTTCCATATCATCAGCTTATTGAAATCATTTCACCATCATTTTTTATGGTCTTGGGGAAGTTCAAGAAATCTCCAAACGCCTAATCTTCATTTCTGTGTAGGTCACAGGATTTCTACCAGAGAGTGTATGCCACCAAGGTCCTTTCCAATCGCCCTCTTGCCATTTGCCATTTAAGCCTGAATATTGGCACGAATCATACAAACCTCCGTTACAAACTTCCGCGCACTGTCGTCGCGTATCCCTGTCGTTGTCTCTATCAAACGTGGTAAACTGCTTCCCGAGACCGTGTTTTATCAGAGAGTCTCTCGTTGTACCACTATAATTTCCAACATTAAGTGAAAAGTTACTAGCTTCTTTTGCTATGATAAAAATACCATACCGTGCATATGCTGACCTCCCTTTGTAAAAAAGCTCCACTCTAAGCTCATATGACCCACTGCTAGTGATTCTATGGATGTGTCTGTTCCCGAGCCAGAAGTCTCCTCTGAGATTTCCAAATCCGTTTTTGTACTCTTCCCATCCTCGGTAAAGATCCAGGTCGCCTTTGGATCGGCGCTGGATTACGATATATCCGCCTCCATCTGTTACTGTGTCACAGAGATAAGGAACATCCACGATGCTTGCGCTGTTGGGCTGGATAAGTGGATATGGGTAAGATGCTTGGGACAGGGCTGCTACCACTCCTCGAGAGCAACGCGTAGGAGACAAAACATGTCTCATAACTTCTGAAATTGTTGAATTGGTTTGGAAAAACAGATTGTTCGCAGACGATAAAGTCTCTATAGCACTCTGGTTGACGTCTGATGCGAGCCGTTGAAAACGTGTTAGAAAATCTTCCTGGAGAGAAGCGAATTCGTTACTCAGTATTGTGCTAATGTTGTCGCTGCTTTCCGTTATTTCATTGGCGGCCATTGCAAGGTTAGCCTGCATTTCATTCAGCAAAACTTTCTGGGTGAGTGATAAGTTCCTTGTCGCTGTTATTAGAGCGCCAGTTGCTTTGCTTTGGTTGTCAAATAAATATTGGTCAGCGGATGTCAAGTTTGTTAAAGCTTCCTTTTGGTCTTGTTTTAGGTAGTGGCCAAGCTTAGTGACACTCTCATTCAATGATATCCTCAAATTGTCGCTGTATGATTTTGCTTTAGTGGTGAATGCCGTTATCGTGAGATGGACATCACTTAGTTTATTCTCAAGACCACTTTCCATTTTGTCCTCTAAGCGGTCTTGGAGAAGACCAAGATCTTGATGCAAATCTTTCTGGGCGGATGCTATATTGTCTTCCAACCTGTTCTCCAGAGTGTCACCCTTCGATTCTACCTGCTGCTTTGCTTTGCTAAAGAGAGCAAATTGGTGTTGAAACTTTTTTTCCATCAATTTACCTCTGCTTTCAAGAGCTGTCATTTTGTTTTCTAGGACATTAATGTCGGCACGAAGCCTTTCTGTAGATATTGAGACCAATGATAATTTAGAGTCTAGTCTATGGACAAGTCCAAGAATTTGTAAAAAGACCGGCGACATAAGGCTGAGATCGTCTGCATCCTGATATCTACTACTTTGTTGAGCTCGAGATGAGCTTACTGATTCCGTCCACAATCCGAAGTTGACACATGAATTCCGAAAAGCAATCACTTGATTTGAAAAGTTCCAGAGTGAGGGAGGCTCTCATGGCATCCAGCTTTCCGTCCGCTTTTATGCCATCAAACACGCGAGTGACTCTAGGCTGTTGGGATGATAGCGATACTATACTACCTCGACTTCTAATCCATCTCTGTCGTTCCTGTGTATATTGAGTCGGCTTGTTTTAGATATGGTCAAACTGGAAATGTTTTTGAGACCTACCCTACCCTGTTTCTGTCCGAATGAAGCTAAGCTTGTAGCCGGAATTTCTAGTGCACATCGTAAAACAGCACAGGCTGCTCGGGAACGTGGCTGTCTCGGAGGATCTAAGTCTAGGTAAAAGTCTAGACCTGCAGAATGTTATAGAGTGTTATAGAATGAAAAAAATATAATCGTGGCTTTTTAAGTTTTACTTGATTTGCATATTTTTACTAAAATATAAATTATGATGAATAATGATACTGATGATGGTGGTGATGATAATGATGATGATGATGGGGATGATTATAATAATAATAATAATAATAATAATAATAATAATAATAATAATAATAATAATAATAATAATAATAATAATAATAATAATAATAATAATAATAATAATAATAATAATAATAATAATAATAATAATAATAATAATAATAATAATAATAATAATAATAAAAGTTACAGGACGTTTGTCCAGGCATTGATACACAATGAAAAAAGTATGACAAAGGACAGCAAATATTGAAGAAAAGATGACCTGACTACAGGCTAAAATCTTAAAAATAAAATAAAGTTGAAATCAGCAGAAACATATGGCGCAATCCAATGCGTAAGGAAAAGCATTTATATCTAGATCTGCAAACTATGCAATGGGATCAAGTTCGATCCCAAATTAGTTAACGTTGTTCCTTCTTTGTATTTTTTCTCTCTTTTTTTAAACGTTATATTCATTTATAAACGATAAGGTCGAGAATTCCTCGAACATGTTGAAAGGATTATGTATACAAGTAAGTCTTCTCGCACTAGCGTTGGACCATCATTCCCCTACTTAAAGTAGCCCGAAAGATCGGGCCAAATGATTATATGAAAAGAATCCAGTCTATCCTAAGTTATAAAATGATAGTCTGTTTTAGATCGAAAGTCTAAAGCAGTCTGTATAATATCGACAGCATGCTTGAATTAGAAGGCCAAGAAACAACAATAGCTGCAGCAGCTGCAACAAAAACATCAAGAACAAGAACAACACTACTATTACTTCTACTGCAAATACTTCTAGTACGACTTTTACTACTACCACGATAACTACTACCGAAACTCCTCCTCCTCCTCCTCCTACAACAACAACAACAACAACAACTACTACTACTACTACTACTACTACTACTACTACTACTACTACTACTACTACTACTACTACTACTACTACTACTACTACTACTACTAAAAAAAAAGTATAGTGCAGCTCCCAAATACTACTACTACTATTACAGCCACTACTACAACTACTGCTACTACTGCCACTTCTGCTGCTGCTACTACTACTACCACCACCACCACTACTACTACTACTACTACTACTACTACTACTACTACTACTACTACTACTACTACTACTACTACTACTACTACTACTACTACTACTACTGTTGCCACCAATACTTTTACTACTTGTACTATCGCTATTTTGTGTAGCTTCCAAATGTCAAAGTTATCTTTTTTCTTTCCTTACTTGCGGAATTGCGCACAAATAGGATAGTTGCAACAGACATAGCAGCCATGGCGCTACACTTAAAATTGTTTGCATCTTAGCGCTTGAGATAATTTAGGTGGTAAGTCTTACAGACACGATTTAAGGTTTTTTTATAAAGAATTTTCATTACGAAACCCGCAAAGTTTATCCTGTTTTTGGCAGCGTGGAACTCAGAATTATCTGCTCTCTTGTTTTATAGAATTTTTAGCTGTAGGAATTAAACATTTTTTACCTTTATATTTCACGATTATCCATTTTCCGTACACCAGGAGATAAAACAAAGATAGGAGCACCCGAAGAGGTGATAAAATACAACGTAATTCAAGATCTGTGTTCTTTACCAGGCACAAAGTTTCAAAACAGGGTTAATGGCCGTGACATAGTTAGGTCGATGGCCTTTTTGAAATAATTTGTATAAATTATTTTTAAAAAAAATAATTTTTAGATTAATTATTACGCTTTATATTTTTCTGAGCTAATACTTCACCTGTGATAATTATTTTCCGCGTATTTCTTAAAAAGAGAGATAGTGTAATTTCCATTTTTTTGTGACCCTTCATAAAATGTTTGAAGATTAGGTGTCATAAATGAATCCTAATACCAAAACTAGATCAAATTCTTAGTTGGATAGCTTTTCGCCTTATTACTCTAATGTAATTTTTCCAATTTACATTCCACACAGGTAGCCACACACACACAACATAGAAAGAGAGAAAGAGAGACGTACACAAAATAGTGCGCAGAAAAAATGGAGACAGACAAACATGGAGGTATTTCATAGAAAAGCATAGAAAGACAGCTCTTATGAGAGACAAAGAGACAAAATTAATGTAGATAGATCTATACAAATACTCAGATAGAAAGACAGAAAAAGACAGACAACATGATAGAGGAATACATTTCTAAAAGCTCTTGATGGCCTAAGTCTCAAAATTCGTTATACCTAATGAACAGACAAATCGCACAAGTTACTTAATTTGGGATAGCAAAAATAAAACAATTAAAAAAACTTTCCATCTGCTGAAGTTAACACAATTCGAATTAATCAAAACGGCACCAATGATGTTGGCCTATTAAATGTTATGGTATCGGGATTCTATGTCAGGCTCATTTTGAAAGTAATGGTTATTTTCTAACAAAAGAGATAATGTCGATATCATTCATAAAGGTCAACTGGTATTTTTCTCAAATTGTCATAGCCTTCAGGGAGATTTCATTATTTCCTTAACTGTTAACAAATTCATCCCGAAAACTCTATTTAAACATTTTAGTGCTTATAGTTTTTCTTACTACCCTCATATGACAAGTTGTGTCCTTAACAGTTTTTACCTAAGTTTTCCTTCATGGTTGGCTTTTTGAAATATTTAAAGTAAGTGTTCAAATTACGTTTGTGTATGATTTATCATCTGTTTTCACTTCACGGGGAGAAAAAGGATATTATTATATCTTTACTCTTAAAGTTAGGCATATATATGTAAAGTATAACTGTGTGATGAGACCCCAAAGCATCTTATGAAACTTTGAGTCATGGAGGAAAACAGCAGCAAAAAGGAAACGAGGGAAAAAGAATAAATGGATTGACAGCAACAGTTTGAATAATGGACGGGTAACTAGCAGCTGAAGGGAATAAACAGATCGGCAATGACACTTTGAATAATGGAAGAATATCACAGCCGCCGAAGGAAACGGGGAAAGAGAATAAACAGATCGACAATGACACTTTGAATAATGGAAGAATATCACAGCCGCCGAAGGAAACGGGGAAAGAGAATAAACAGATCGACAATGACACTTTGAATAATGGAAGAATATCACAGCAGCCGGAGGAAACGAGGAAAGAGAATAAACAGATCGACAATGACACTTTGAATAATGGAAGAATATCACAGCAGCCGGAGGAAACGGGGAAAGAGAATAAACAGATCGACAATGACACTTTGAATAATGGAAGAATATCACAGCAGCCGGAGAAACGAGGGAACGGGGGTGAGCGCGGGGACGAGCGAGACGTTAACGTTTGGTTCCCATCTAGCTCTCTTACTTGTTATCTAGTGTCACAGTTTATTATACTGAATTTGTTTTTGAACACAACACATTACAATACTCATACAATTTTGATTTACTTTTCCTGTGTTCTTTATCCAGTTAATATGAATTAACCTTGTATTTAATTGTATATATTTGATTATTTTAGGTTATTGTTTAATCAAGAGCAATAAAGAATTTCTTTAATAGTTTTTATTTTTTATTTAATATAATTAATTAATAATTGCACATTTTTTTTAATATTTGCAGAATTTTTTTAAAGCTTTACTGCCTACAATGTGAAAATAAATATGAAATGAGGTCATTGTGGGTGTGTGTGTGTGTTGGTGCTTGCTGGTTTTATTTTGTTCCAGTTTTTCTTGTTCCGAAAAATTTTCGAGATGCCGAACAGATTTTGTTTTCCTATATCTTACAGTAAAAGCTTTATACGTCTTTTCCATGGCTTATGAATTAAAAAGGGTTTGGAGTCAAATTATATAAATATAATTCAATTGATAAACTATTAGATCTATCTGCTTTAAAAACGTGCCGGTTTGTCTGTCCATTCAGTTATCTATACTCCACTACTAATGACTGAAAATTTTAATATAATTATTCAAAATTAGGTGGGTGATCTGTCATAAGTTAGATGTAGATCAACGATATCGCGTCTCTAATGCATCGGATAGGCTAGGCCTTAATTAGACTGGTTTCGCTAAATAATTGTTGTACTAAGAATATACTTTGTAAATCTTTAGATCTAGATCTAGCACTCGTAGTCTTATGAACACAGCACAATAGTCACTGCTTCGGGCGTTTTAATCAGATGTACTAGACGTCTAGATCAAGATCAAGATCTATATCTAGCTAGATCTAAGTCTAGATCTAGAATCTAGAAAAGTATGGAAAGATTTGGCATCAGGTGCATCTTTTTTTTTTATTTTGGAGTATGTATTTAAATACAGAGCTAGTTTCTGGATGTCTCATATTATTTTAGTGATTTATTTTATTTTTAAATTATGTTAATGAAAGATAGCAGTTTGGGTGATCTGTTAAGCTGGCCACACACTGCACAAGCCTATTACTCAAGTGACTTGTCTCAAGCCATATTGCACAATCACAGTTTCAAGTCTAGTTCAAGTTCCACCCACACACTACGCAATCTTTTTTCTCAATTGACTGGAAGAAACTATGGC
This sequence comes from Elysia crispata, assembly GCA_033675545.1. Classification (NCBI taxonomy): domain Eukaryota; kingdom Metazoa; phylum Mollusca; class Gastropoda; family Plakobranchidae; genus Elysia; species Elysia crispata. Next base: position 394,182 of record JAWDGP010003448.1, read on the forward strand.
GCCCACGAGGAAACAGCGGTTAATTCTATGCACCTTGTATATTCAATTAAAGTTAAAACAGCGGAAAAATAGATCTTTCTGGGCAAAAAAAGTGGCTTCTAGAGAGGAGTAGAATTAATCATACCACACTATTAGAAGAATTGAGGTTGATTTTTTTTTTTGTTACTGTCTCGCGATTAGCACTACTGTCAATTTCTTTGACAAAATGAACCATTTCCACGTATGCCTTGTCTTTTAAAATTCTATTACTGTATTCCTTGGATTTGATACGCCATAAACACTCATAGGATTTGTATAGTTCGATAAATTTTAAAACAGAGTCTCTAGACCAGGATGCCATTTTAATTCGCCTCGACAGAATCATCGAATGATAGACTAGAGCTTCTACACTTCTTTATGTCTGAATCATAGGCCTAGCAGGCTAGCACTAACAATAATTTTTAAAAAATTATTTCTCAAAATACTTTAAAGAACAGGAAACTGCCACGTGACTTAGTTAATTTGAAGTCGCTGATTTCAAATATGCCCTTAGTTTTTTTCTACGATAAATATTAATAATTGTAGGTCCAGTTAAAAAATCCCCACTACCCCCAAGGCGAGACCGATCCCGCCAGGTGTTCACGTGCAGCGGCTTGAGACTTGAAGCCTCAACACCAAACAGAGTCTGGTCTCCTACAAGTCAATCAAACTTGGCCTAAATCACATGCACAACTTTCCAGTATTACCACACACCTACAGGTAAACTTGGGCAAATGACTTGTATCCAGTCAATTGCCCCAGTTCACTTGCAGGTATGTGGGGCGCTTTACGGCCTCAGTCTATAGCAAGGAGGCACCGATTTGAAGCCGGAATTTGTTGAAACTGTGTCAGTTTCTCCATTTTTATGTTTTGAGAAACTTGAAAAATTTGTTGACTTAAATCTCAGTGGAAAATTAACCACGTAAGTTGTAAATCTTTATATATAGGCCAGGAAAAAATGCTGGTAGGGTGCCCTTTTTATGATTGTTGTCATGGAAAGGAAGTTGGTTGCGATTTAAAAAAAAATAATACAAAATTTTATCTGTAATTCATATTTTTCTTCTCTATATTCATGTCAATAATTGAAAGGATTCCCATGGCAAAATATTTTTCTTCTACAATCATTTCCTCAAAACTATCTCCCGATCACAGACATCCTATCAAATGAATTTAAAAAAAAAAATAATATCGAGGAGTTGAAAGCAATGCAAAAAACTTTGACATGTAAATAATCTTTGACGGCCTGAGTTTGAACGTCAAGTTTCGTGTTTTTCAAAATATTGATTTCTCTGAACATAGTCGTCGTTAACTTACACTAAGTACAATCATAGCGTTTGAATTGGACACCGAGATTTACTATGGGTTTTGTTCATTGTACGAATCACTTATTTATAGCAAGGACGCTAATGCGTTCACAGTGTCATTTTAATATCTAGTAAACAGACTAACCCTTTATGTTTTAGATCCTGCCCGGAAAATGCACATTTTAACAAAAGAATTTTTCTTCTACTCTTTACCATAGAGATTTAACATCATGCGTTTTTGTAAATCACTAACTCATATGGTCTGGAATGTATTCATTACTTTTTATTTCTTAAATCATAGATAGACATCATATATTCTATTTTAATCAATACAATTTAGATTCTACTTTTTTTTCTACTTTTTGGTGTTTATGATAATAATTCCCACAAAAAAAGCAGTTACATGCATGTTATAAACATACTTCCTTAACCAATAAAAATTTTAAAACCGTATGTCTTTGAAAAGCTTGAGCCTAGTTACTACAAATCATGTGATACTTATTTCATATAAGAGGAGCCATTGAACCTGGTTTTTATGGCATTAAATGGGAATCTCGCAGATAAACTTGCCCTTTCGGTAACAAAGCCAATCATTGAGGCCGCCGAAATTGAGTCTAAACTCCATGCAATCTTCACGACCACCAAAATTATCCGGTTGGCCACGTGTCCAGCTTAACTTTGGGACAGGCTTTTTGCTATTGTAATACACCCACGTGCCTTCCTTCTTGATGTCATTCCCTCCTGTCCAGAAAGAGTTTGCTCCGCGGATTGTGGACACGAGATTGAAGACAAACTGGTACTCCTGAGCATCATCCAGCTCAACGAGATATCCTCCAGACTTACGGCAAAGGATATTGGCTGTGGTGATGTTGAAGATTCTCACTTTCTTGCTTACAAGATACACCCGGCCTTGATAAACGCTTGACACGTCAAACCTTCCCGTGTCAATACTGGTACCAAGCAGTCGGAACTTGAGGTTGATGTTCTGCTCCAAACTGCTCATTTTCTCCTGTAGCTTTTCCATCTTGTCGGATAAACCAGTGAGCTCTGTCTGTAACTTGTCCATCTTGTGACAGCAGCTGGCGTCCATTGCTCCGACCTGGACTGTACTGGACACCGAGACCCGTTGTCCGTCACTGTCCATACCGTTTGCTACACATCTGTACACTTGTCGAGTCGAGTCTTTATGGGAACGCCAAATGAGAGCGAGATGTGGGTTCGTCAAAGGATCGGAGCTCAGTTTGCCAACTACAGACACGCCGGCTACTTCCAAATATTTAGCCTCAGAAACAAAAGAAAAAAACAACTGTGACTAGAATCTTTGTGTAAGATGATTTATAACTAAACCTATTACCAGACAGCTCTAATATTAACATCATATAACATATATAATGTTAGCCCGCCTCCAGTCTCCGACCCTCCATACCCTCTTCCTCTCCCATTTTCTCCAGAAAAGGGCGTCCCTCCCTCCCATAATCTCAATCTAACATGCCTGCTCAGACTTTTTTAAACCTTGACCTACCAGTTTGGGAGTCTTAGACCAAATGTCAAAAACTGCCAGTCAATCTGGCCAGCTTATCTATTCCAGCCGCGGTAGTATCAATGCTGCAGTTTATCATCATGCCACCAGGTCGACCACTGGGCTCCAAGCTGCGAGAGATATCCAAGTTGATTGCTGAACGACCTGCTACAGAAGAGGCAAAATAAAGCAACATTTTTTTTTTCTCTTTGTTGACAAACCGTAATGAAGTGACAAAGTCAAGATATGAAGAATGAAAGTATTATTTATTCTGTCAATCTCTGATCGACATGTCTGTGTGTATACACTCAGAAAACGAAAGTACAATATCAATTATAACAATAACAGGCCTGTACCGGAAGTCTTCGTCTTTACTTAATCTGACTTGTATTGCAAAACTATAATAATGTTGCGTACTTGCACTTGACCATCAACATCCTTCCTTCTCCTCAGTTTGAGTACTCCACTCACCGAATTGTAATTGGTATATGACTATAGGATCACGGCAGAAAATGATTTGGAAATTGACAATCAGGAAAGGAAAAAAAGAAAACAAAAACAATTATAGATAAACTCACATGAAGACAAGAGATGCCTCGCACCTCGACCTTTGGGAGGGTGTTATTGTGACCCTGGATCCCAAAGTTCCTACAATTAACCACCAACACAACAGAAGCTTATGAAAAGTCCAATTTATTGCGCGACAAAGTCCTTCATACACTTGGGTGGCTGTCTGTCGCGCTTTGGTCTGTCCGATGATGGTGGACTGGCCACAGACGCCGGAATGTTGTTTGGTTGCGGATCAGGTGTGAAGTTTTCCAATGGTGGATCTATCACGGCATCTGCCAGCGCGTACTCGTCTTCGTCTCCAGGATCTGCTAGGATCTTTTCTGTTTCTTTTCGGCGTAAGTGGACCCTGTTTCTGATGTATGTTCCACCATTTTCTCCCTGCACTTCGTAGGACCTGGTCCCCTTCTTCTTTAGGATTTGTCCTGATTTCCCCCAAGGTTTCTCTGGGTTCTGGTAATATACCGGCTGTGATATATGTAGCTCAGGTAGCTGTCTGGTCCCTGGGTTGAAGCTTCTTTGGCTGCTTCTTTCTTTTCAATTTTTGTTTTAACTGTCTCTGAGTTGTTTGTTTTACGGACCTCACCTTTCAGCGCCCGTTGGGGGATGAGGGTCCGGGTCGTTCTTCCAAACATGAGCTGTGCTGGACTTGGCAAACCTCCCTGGCGAGGAGTCGATCTGAGCTCAAGTAATGCCTCATACTGGTCCTCTCCCTCAGCAATCGCTTTCCTCATCATGCGCTTGACTATTTTTACACCTGATTCAGCCTTGCCGTTTGCCTGATGGTGTCCTTGTGTTGACATGACGTGATGAATACCCCACTTGGCTGTGAATGTTGCAAATTCCCCCCGCTGTGAATTGGGTTCCACTGTCCGTCACTACCATCTTGGGTGTCCCTTAACGAGCAAAGTATCCCTTTAGTTTTGTAATGACCTGTCCTGCTGAAAGAGATGTCAAGAAATCCACTTCAGTGAAGTTGGCAAAGTAGTCGACAGTCATCATGTGGTGTCTTCCTTGGATTTCAAACATGCCAGTCGCCACCTTTTCCCAGAGTGATGCCCCTTTGTAGCATTCTGCAGTTACATGGCTTTGACTCTTGGCACCTCTCGCATGTGTTTGCTATTGTTTTTACTTCAGAGTGTATCCCCGGCCAGTACACGGTATCTCGAACTCGTCTCATCATGTTGTCATATCCCAGGTGGGCAGCGTGTAGTTTCTGTTTGATCTCTTTGCCAAGGCTTTCTGGAATGAGAATTCTCTCTCCCTAAAGGATAATGTCATCGTCTACAGAGAGAGTGTCCCGAAGTTCAAAGAACGGTGCTAGTTCTTGTGCCAGATTTTGTTTGTTGCATGGCTATCCTTCTCTAATAGTTTTAATGAGCATTTGCAACGTTGAGTCTTTCTAGGTCTCTATCTTGATTTTCTCCATCATGACATCTGGAATGCCTGGAACCCCTTGCAGTATGTCGGCATCTGTCTCTCCTTCCAGTCTCTTGATAAATGCCCGGGACAGTGTGTCTGCAATGACTAATGATTTTCCACATGCCCAGTTGATTTGGAAATTGTACCTGGCGCCTTCTGGTGCTGGCTCAGTGGCTTTTTGATGATTGTCTCCAGTGGCTTGTGATCACTGATAACCATGACTTTCTGCCCAAATGTGCATTGATCAAAACGCTCCAAGCCAAAAATGATAGCTAGCATTTCTTTTTCAATCTGGGCTCATCTTTTTTCAGTCTCTGTCAGTGCTCTTGATGCAAACTCAATGGGTTTTCCTTCTTGGAGAAGCACAGCCTCTAGACCACTTGCTAGACGAGAGGTTTGTTTGAGTCATAGAAGGCGAGAACTGGTGCGCTTGTTATCATCTCCTTTACTCTTCCAAATGCTTGCTCACACTTGTTATTCCATAGAAACGGTGTGTCTTTCTTTGTCAGCTCGTTCAAAAGGTGTAGGACTTCGGATACGTTGCTCAGGAATTTCGCCACGTATTATAACATTCCACAGAAACGACGGACGTCGTGAATATCCTGAGGAGCCGGCATCTTTAGTATGGCCTCGATTTTGCTTGTGTCTGGCTGGACACCTTTGGTGCTAATTGAGTGTCCCATGAAGGTTACTTCTTCCTGTTTTTCACTGGCTTTACTGGGGTTCAGTTTGATGCCCTTGTCTTTGCATCTCTCTTTCAGCATTTTGATGTTTTTCTCATGATCTTTCTCTGCTTTCTCTTGGGTGTCACCTCGACCAGTTACGATGATGTCATCAGCGACGTTTATGTAACCCTCTAAACCTTCCAGGGCCTGTGTCAAATGTCGTTGAAAAATTTCACTGCTTACATTCAAACCGAAAGGCAAACGCGTCCATCGAAAACGACCATAGGGCGTGATCATCGCAGTCAGCTTGCTGAATTCCTCATCAAGTTTGATGTGCCAGAAAGCTTCTTTTATGTCCTGCTTGGTGAAAATATATGCCTTGTTAAACGCAGGTAGTACATCATCAAATGTGGGAAGCTTGAATTGTTCTCTCTGAAGAGCCTCATTGAGTGGCCTAGGGTCAATGCGAAGGCGTAGCGAGCCGTTGGACTTTTCGACGATGGCCATCTGACTGACCCAAGGTGTTGGTTCTTTTATTGGTACCAAGATCCCTCTTTTGACCAAAGTCTCTAGTTCGTCCTTGACTCGCTGCGTGAGGGCGAAGGGTATTTTCCTGCAGGGAAGTGTTTTTGGTTTTGCATCCTGACTGGTGTAGAGCCTCGCTGTGCCGAGTTCGCCTGGTTTGTCGTCATCGCTAGTTTGCATTGTAGGATATGACTCTGTGACGTCCGTATCATTTTGGATGCTCATTCTGAAAATGAATTGATCTGTGTTTATCATAATGAACCCTAACTCTTGTCAATCCCAATAGGCATGTGAGGGAGTTCTGCATCACTGTAAATTTTACCTTGTGAGTCTTGGTTTTCTGGTTGAACACGTCAAGGATTGCTTCTCCAATGGGTGTTACTTTTGTGCCATTCCACATCACAAGATTCTGTCCTGAAGGCCTGGCTTGTTCCTTCTTTACATGTTTTTGGCATATTGTGTTAACGTCAGCTGCTGTGTCTAGTTGGAATCTGACATTCCTATCATTGATACGCAACGTAGCAGTTGCGTGCGGTCGTCCTGTAGTAACTGCATTCAGCCATGAATCTGGCTCATCGTCATGGTCAGAGTAGTTTTCTTCAGCGACAGCTTTGACTTTTTTGCATTTGATGCGGAAGTGGTTTCGGCCTCTGCAGTTTGAGCACGTTTTGCCCCAGGCTGGACATTTTTCTTTCTCAAATGGGTGTTTCCTTCCACAAAACCTACAGTCATTCTGCCGTTGGTTTCCCATTCTTTCTAGCTGTTTCAACTGCGATTTATTCGAAACCTTTTCGATCTTGGTTTCTGACTTATTCATTTCTTTCATGTCATTGGTGGTTTGCTCATAGGCTCTGCAAATGCTAATAGCCTTCTCTAGTGTCAACTCGTCTCTGAGCAGCTTCTCCTGAAAGCGTTTGTTGGCTGTGAAAACCAGCTTGTCCCTAATCATACGTTCTTTTTCTTGAAAATTGCATAATCGGCTCGTGACCTCAACTCAGTGAGGAACATGTCGAACGGTTCTGATGCGGGTATGTTCGAAAAACTGAATGTTTGCAAGACTTCATTTGTCCTTGGATTACAGCAGTTTTTGAGACATTCATATACGACTTCAGGTCGGTCTTTTTTTTCCTCATCCTCAAAGTTGAGCTGATCGAACACCTCTAATGCTTGCGGTCCAGCGCAGTGAAGTATGATTGCTGCCTAAGTCTTTGGTGGCTTTGAGGTGGCACCCGATGCCTCCAAGTAGATTTCAACTTGTCGTTGCCATTTTTTTCTATTGCTCTGACAGGTTGCCTTCTGTAAAGTTCAGCGGGTTGGGCAGGCGGAAGTTTGCTTCTGCCATGTTTACTTCATGTAAACGTCTCTTGGACTCAGCTTACTACTTCAGGTAGTAATCTAGTCGTATAATCGATCTTGGATATGATACTCGTCACTACCCGGTGACTCAAAGGGCTAGATTTAGATGTCAATCATTACACTAACAATGTTATGTTTACCTGTCCTTTGGCTCTTGTGTTGAACTGTGGTAGCTGCGTGGATTAGAGTCTAGATCTAGATAGATCTACTAGACTACAGAGTACAGTCTGTGTTACATTAGAGACATGATGTTCATTGTAGCTGCCACCATGTTGACAAACCGTAATGAAGTGACAAAGTCAAGATATGAAGAATGAAAGTATTATTTATTCTGTCAATCTCTTGTCGACATGTCTGTGTGTATACACTCAGAAAACGAAAGTACAATATCAATTATAACAATAACAGGCCTGTACCGGAAGTCTTCTTCTTTACTTAGTATGACTTGCATTGCGAAACTATAATAATGTTCCGTACTTTCACTTGACCATCAACACTCTTATTATGATAGCTTGTGTTTATTTTGTCATTTTAAACGTCACGATTAATCCCATGGAGCAAAAATTATTAATGCATCAACACAGTACTTTCTTACCTGAAATAAGATAAAAACAACTCAAGCTTGTCAGTGTATCGTGTCTGTTACTCGAATAGATTATATATAAATACATGATTTTGTTACCCTTTGAGCAAAAGAGCAATTTTTACATTTACAGTTGTGAGAGGTAGAGGAGACAAAATCGGAGACCCTAAAGATTAAGTTAAGCGTTAGTGAAGAAGAAACACAAAGAAGAATAAGAAAGCAAGTTAGCAAAAAGATAGTCAGAGATAAAAGGAGAGAAATAGACTAATAAAAGAAAAACGTAAGATAAAAGAAAGAATGAAGAGGAGAGAAAAAGCGAGAAAGAAATGGAGGGAGAGGGGAAGAGACAGATAGAGATAGATAGATAGATAGATAGATAGATAGATAGATAGATAGATAGATAGATAGAGAGAGAGAGAGAGAGAGAGAGAGAGAGAGAGAGAGAGAGAGAGAGAGAGAGAGAGAGAGAGAGAGAGAGAGAGAACATCAGGATTGCTAAATTTTAGAGCAGATTGCATGAAAACAAGCAGAATTTATCGAGCCTTTAAAGGAAATACTGCCACAATTTTAGAGAAAATCAAACACGACATTTATAGTATGTAATATTTAACTTCAGAGATGTTCACATTTTCATAAAAATATTTGTGTTTAATTCTTCTTACATTTCTTAAATTCTTAGTAAATTGTAGCAACACATTGTTATTAGCCATCTTATAAACGACTTATCCAATCATGCATTCAACCTGTCCAGAACGACAGTATCTTATTTCAGACATACATTAAACCGTTTCTAAAGCTAGCTCTTCTAAATTATGCCAGGAAAACCTCTAAGCCATAACCATCACTTGCAGATTACAAAAATGGCAACCTAACATTAATTTGATACTAAAAATAGCGACTCACAACAATTACAATCAGCTATTAAACCGATGCAATATTTGCTACTAACAAGTAAATCAACCAAACCTTAAACCAATATTGTAACTCGCGTCTCACAGGTGTGCCGTCCATCTAGAACACCTGTGCTTCAATTCAGTAGCGACTTACCAACACAAATCGCTGTGAAAGTAATCAGCAAAGCTATTGGCTTGACAGCACGGCAGTACACAAAGCGTGCGTATTCCATGTTGCTGTTGGATGCGAAAAGCGGATTTTAAAAAATTACTCTGTAGAACAGAGAAGCCAGAATAACAATATGAAATCTAGGCACACATTTATAATTAATGTTTTCATTGAAAAGGAAGTTATTATAAAAGATAAAAAAATTAAAATAAAAATGAAATATCTATTTCCAATTAGTTACGGAAATTATTCAAACATGTGGGTCAATGCTTGTAATTATTTTCTCAACTTCAATACTTTTGGAACTTGGGAGAAAACACACAAATCAATTATTCGTGACAATGAAGGTCGACAAAAAAATGGATGGCAGAAAAATAAAAATGTGGAAGATAGGGGCATTTACGATAAACATTAGGTATGTTATATTTTAGATATTGGCAAACATAAAAAAGAAACGCTAGAAAGCAATAATTTGCATGTTAGATCCATGTTTTTCTCTATCTACCCTAAACTACAAGGGCATAGTCCATAAATTTGGAGAACAGCAATAATCATGAGAAAAATTTCGCATAACTTTCGGGACTATAAGTGTTTCCTAAAGCATCTTAAATGACTTGTTTAGTAACACAGAACTTGATCTAGGCAGGTAATTTGTTTACGCGGTTTATCTTAGAGTTATACACCTGAGATGGAAAGATAAATTTCGCATAACGTCAAACACGTTCCTCTGATTGATCGTAGACAAGTCTTACTTGATCGCAGACCCAATGTCTCGGTTTTCCTCACGTCTCAAGAGTTGCGCCAGAGAATTGGACACAGAAAGTTGTTAGGATAAGTCTAACCCAGTGAATTTATAGGTCGATAGCAGATGGGAGTCATTGAAAGGACATGTTATATTTCCCAGAAACCAGTATTATGCTTTAGTTCTCACTTTAACTGGTTTGAAAGGAAAAGCAAAACAAAACAAAGCAGGCAGAGAGAAAGGAAGAAAACATGTGGGCAAACAGTACTGGATGCATTGATTAACATTGTTGAAACGGTTGGATCTGGTTTTAGTGCATCATGTAGCAGTTACTCTTAGTTTGAAAGGCAAGTTTTCTAGGACGTTCGCGCAATAAAAGGCTACGTGAAAACTTACAGGATGCATTAAAAAAAATTTGTAAAGTGTTTGCGAGGATTTTTTTTTTAAATATACATTCTAGATTTATTCCTCAGTTTGGAAAAAACGATATGACATCTAGATTAAATCCCGCTTAAAAGTCGAACCTCTAGTTCATTCTCCCTCACTTTCTCTCTCACCAATTAAATTCTTCTCTCTCTCTCTCTCACTCTCCCTCACTCCCACTCTCTCTCTGACTCTCTCTCTCACTTTCTCTCTCTCACTCTCTCTCCCCCTCTCTCTCTCACTCTCTCACTCTCTCTCCCTCTCTCTCCCTCTCTCTCTCCCTCTCTCTCTCACTCTCTCACTCTCTCTGACTCTCTCTCTCCCTCTCTCTCTCACTCTCTCACTCTCTCTCACTCTCTCTCCCTCTCTCTCTCCCTCTCTCCCTCTCTCTCTCACTCTCTCAGTCTCTCTCTCACTCTCTCTCACTCTCTCTCACTTTCTCTCTCTCACTCTCTCTCTCACTCTCTCTCACTCTCTCTCTCACTCTCTATCTCTTTCCCTCTCCCTCTCTCCCTCTCTCTCTCTCTCACTCTTTCTCTCTCTCCCTCTCTCTCCCTCTCTCTCTGTCTCTGATATGGGCTATAATTAAGGGAATCAAAGCTACAAAAGGATCTGTAAAGATTGAGGTCGATAATACATCGTCCGTTTGCGTCTGTTATCATCTCTCCCGCTATGTCTGTCTGTCTGTTTGTCTGTCTGACTGTCTGTCTGTCTCTCTCTCTCTCTCTCTCTCTCTCTCTCTCTCTCTCTCTCTCTCTCTCTCTGTCTTCCGCATACTTTCGCTGATATGGGCTATAATTAAGGGAATCAAAACTGCAAAAGCATCTGTAAAGTTTGAGGTCGATAATACATCGTCCGTTTGCGTCTGTTATCATCTCTCCCTGTCTGTTTCTGTCTGTCTGTCTGTCTGTCTGTCTGTCTGTCTGTCTCTCTCTCTCTCTCTCTCTCTCTCTCTCTCTCTCTCTCTCTCTCTCTCTCTCTCTCTCTCTCTCTCTCTCCCTCCCTCTTTCCCTCTGCTTACTTACCGCTCATATTTACCCCACCCGACCCCACCCAATTGGTTCCTTGTTTCAGGACATGTGACTGGTTGCAAAATAATACTAATGGAATCTGCTTTGGATTTATATGCTTTTGAAATCAAAGTATTGTTAAAAGTATAAGAGTAAGATAACAAGCTATGAAGAGAAATTGAAGACACTAAGAAGTTGCATAATACAGAGAGGCCTAACATGACTTTTTTTTAGATTAGAAATTAAAGGAATGTACTGCAAAAATTACAAAATGTCAATACAGGATTGCACACTCATTCAGGAAAAAAATAGAAATGTGTAATTTGTAAAGAATATAGTAGCATCAGATGCAGTTATACCCTTTAATTTTTCAATATGGAAGTGATTATTCAGGTGCATTGCACCAAAATAAACCAAACCCTTGTACTTTCGATTATATTGATGCAAAGAAGAGACATGTGCCACCACGGGCTGGTTTGTATTCGTTCGGCTCGTATTTTTTATTGCATGGATGCGCGATCACCGATTTAGGCCGGCGGGGCCGCAATTTGAGGCGAGTCCGTACCCGGATGACTTTGGCGGCTGATTTATTATTTTGCTGAATTATTTTATCAATCGCATTCACGAGAAGCGACAATATCAGTTTCTTTCACATCAGAAATGGCTCTCCAGAAACCAAATGAGCAGCTAGCTATGCATTAGACAGTATTTTCATAGTATTGTTCTTGTAAAAATCCACGTAAAGCTAATAAGAAGGCTATGTTGAGTTGACCTATGTGGTTTTTTCTCTCCACAAAATCTGTAAGATGGTGAGGGTCAGATAATGTGTGGGAGTATTTTAGCTTAATTTCATATTTCTATCGGCTAAGCACACGATTATGGCTGTTTTATTCGTGTGTATTCCACGGAATATCTAAAGAGATATAAATCCAATTAAAGGACAAGTTTTGTTTGACTTTTATGGTATTGTTTTCAACCAGTTCATGAAAGATGACCCGAATTAAATGTTTCAGGACTGACACGTTTATATTATATATCCCAATTTTTTATGTCTATAAAAATGAACAAGAATGAACAGTAGGGCTTTATACAAGATTATGACTGTTTTGTTCCTGAAAGAATGCGCGAAAACTGAAATGAATGTAAATCTCATGAAAGAGCAAGGTTGATCTTGACTTTTATGACTTTGTTTTCTACCAATTGCTGCAAAATGGAGTAGATAGAATCGAGGGTCGCCTTGATTTTTTTCAGAATTAAGATTTTTTTATGCACAGATCTGATTAAAGATGTTTCACGATAGGGCATTTTTTATTTGGGAGATATGTCAAGACTAATGGATGGTACTAGAGGTGGGTATTTGCTCCTGTTTTGACCTGATGTCTTGAAGACTTAGGACAGGGAGATCTAGGCATATTTATATCTTACTGTTTAGGAACATTTACAGAAACTTTGCTGTGTGCATGAATAAAAGAATACATTTTGGCTTTGTGAAATCTGGTGCCATTGCCACACACTATGTCGCATTTGTATCAAAGGCTGAAGCATCCAACTGCACAAGAATAGTGCCATCTATAACAAAGTTACTATCTAAATATATCCTCGATTTCAATGCATCATTAACTCTGTGGCAACTCTTCTTTTTCATGGGAGCAAATCCTCACAATATGAGACTATCATGACGTGACAGCATTCTAGTTCATAAAAGAAACGTACACTCGTCGTTGTTTCGACATTGAAGTGAACAGATTCCGCTCATAAACTTCTTTCTTAATAATAATAAAAAAAAAAAAAGCAGCAAGACGTTGTTGAGTTAATCCTCTGATATTATTTTCATACACTGGCCATTCTTAAACAAGTGATAATTCTCCACCATACTTCAGTCTTACAGCTGCAGTTCCAAACATCAACAAGCAGGCAATTTTGATACTTGGTTGGTTCAGTAGTCCAAAAAGGCCTGCATTTTCATCTGCTTTGACCAAAATAGAGTATATTTCTAACTTTAGTAACAATAACACATAGTTCAATGGCAAAAGTCTAGAAATATCTCACCTCTTTGACAACCTCACTCGGACTCTTGGTATGTCACTTTAAATGTTGTCTAAAACACATAACCTGTATATTATAACCTTTAATCACTTTTGCCTGAATCACCAGACTCTATCTAGGCAGCCTTTGTTTCTATTTTAGTCAGATTCTGATGACTTGATTCTTGTTGAAATACAAAGGAAAACCTTTGCAAGAAGGAAAATTGGACACTAGGTTCACTCAAGCCGTACCTGATGATAATAATTCTGACTTTAAAAAGTCGTAACCCTGACAAAGACTTAGACAAAGTCTCAGAAGATAAACAGCTAACAAAACAAATGAAAAAAAAGGTTGGATGCCTTAATGGAAGACGAGCACATCTAAAGAGAGAGAACCGGACTTCAAAACACTCTAAAAGTACAGGCACGTGTCTGTTGATTCTTTACGCCTTATAGTACAAACTGATGACTGATTTTGATCAACCCATTGACAATAAGGTATCACCTTTAACCTAACATTGTGATGTTGATCTTCCACTGATTACACTCCACTTGCATCCACAGTCCGAAGATGACACATAAAGTCAGCAAAGCAGTCACTTGACTTGAATAGTTCCTGAGTGAGGGAGGCTCACATGAAATGCAGCCTTCCGTCAGCTTTTTTAACATCAAACACATGAGTGACTCTGGGCTGGTGGGTGATCTTGACTTCTAATCCATCTCTGTCGTTCCTGTGTATATTGAGTCGGCTTGTTTTAGATATGGTCAAACAGGAAATGTTTTTTTAGACCTACCCTACCCTGGTCCTGTCCGAATGAAGCTAAGGTGGTAGCCGGAATTTCTAGTGCACATCGTAAAACAGCACAGGCTGCTCGGAAACGTGGCTGTCTCGCAGGATCTAAGTCTAGGTAAAAGTCTAGTCTTGCACGTTGTTAAAGAAATGAAAAATTATATTCGTGGTTTGTGTTTTGTTTGTAAGTGTATATAAAAAAAATTATGATTGATATATTGATGATGATGATGATGATATAAATTGTATATAAAAAATTGCCGTCTGGTACTAGCTTTGGATCTTCCATCCCCAAACATGAAGTAGCCCAAAAGGTAAGACGAAATTCTTATCTAAACAAAAAGTCCATAAACTATTATGATTTGATAATATACAAAGATGAGTCTTAGATCGTAGGTCTAGAGCAATCTATACATTATCGAAATCATTAAAAAGTCAAGAAACAACAAAATCAGGAAGTGCAACAACTACTACAAGTACTAGTGCTAGTTCTACCAATACTACTGCTAGTACTACTGTCACCACTACTTCTACTACAACTACCACTACTATACTACTGCTACTGCTGCTGCTACTACTAATTTAACTACTACCGTCCTATCTATATTACTACTATTACTACTACTACTACTACTACTACTACTACTACTACTACTACTACTACTACTACTACTACTACTACTACTACTACTACTACTACTACTACTACTACTATTACTATTACCACCACAGCAATCACTACTACTATTACTACAACATCTACTTCTACTACTACTACTACTACTACTACTACTACTACTACTACTACTACTACTACTACTACTACTACTACTACTACAGCTGCTGCTGCTGCTGCTGCTGCTGCTACTTAGGAATATAAGAGCTAGATATTTAGGTAGTGCTCAGAGGTGATTAGGATAAGGCTTTAAGCGAAAATGACCGAAAAGTGATTGAATTTGTGGGATAAGAATCATCGATTTATAGACGCTTCGGCACCCATCGCCTTGCCACCCAAAGATAACATAGCTTCTACCAATACGCCACCACGATCCCTGAAAAAGACAGTTAGATTCATTGCGAAGGTATTTACTAAGCCTCTCTCTAAGTAACTTACAATCTTTATTAGGAAGATCTAAATCGCACCAAAGAAAACCATTGAGTCCGGAAACACCAAGACTTGACATTGGATACACAAACATCTCGGATGAACGATAACAATATGTATGCCTCAAATATATAAAATTTCAAGTTTAGATGTAGAAGAGACAAACCACTGGGTTAATTATAAGTAAGGATTATAAGAGCTAGATATGTAGGTAATACTCAGCTGCGGTTAGGATAAGGCTTTAAGTGAAAATGACTGAAAAATGCTTGAATTTTTGGTACTTTTTCTACTTGTACTCCAGCAATTGTATGTGGTTTCATAATGTCAATGCTTTATTTATTCCATTCTTTACCTGTGCAGAAACAGGGTAGCAGTAGTAGACACAGCAGCCATGGCGTTACAGTCACAATTGTTTGCACTTTAAAGTTCAAAAGATTTTAGGTAGTTAATCTTACAGATACGGTTTAAAATTTTGATAACGATTTTTTATTACTTTACCCGCAAATTTATCCTGTTTTGGCAATCTAGAACTCACACAAGCGTGGAGCAAAATTATTTGCACTTGACTATTATATATTTTCTTTATACTGTGTCGATAACATGTCCATCTTGTAAAGGCAGCCGAGGTCCAATGCTCCGATCTGAGCACTAGTAGAAACCACGTTCGACACTTCGTCACTGAGAAAGCCCTGTCTTTCACATTTGTACATTTGTCGAGTTAAGTCTTTAGAGGAACGCAAAGTGAGCTCTAGATAATATTATGTAGTCACAATAGGATTATTCATGTAAAAACACAATACCTTTTGATCTGAAACAAGATAAAAAATAGAATGCATATTATTATGTTGTTACCTTTAAAATTCGAGCAAAAGTGCGATTTGATTAGTGTCGGCAATGCCTTCACATGAAATAAAACTTACACGTATGGCATTATTTTAAGCTTAATTCGAACTGCTTCTTTGTTATTTTTGTTGTACTTAATAGTTTTTCTTATCTCTATTGCGTCGTTTGAAAAATTAGTTGTTGTTTCTATTGGTCTTGGTGATATGGAATTTAATGTTGTTTCTATCCTATCCATTTTTAGCCTTTATAGATCCGTAGATCGGCTTGCAAGCCGGAACAATCACAATGCAATTTATGGAGCGATAAAAAGACGGTTTGTAACGAAAAGAACAGAACAAACGGATCTTATTATCATCATTGTCTGTAAGTAATACAGCCGTATCTATACAAGGTCTGATACAGCTGAAGGAATGTCAGGCTCCTAATTACATTCATTGTTTGCGCACGTGTTTTTTTTTCTTTCTTCCTTTCTTTCTGTCTTTTTTTTTTTTTGTTGCTTTCCCTTCGAGATAAGTGGGAGTGAGAGATAAAGGATTATTATGGTTTCTGAGGAATATAGCTTGTCTTTTTAACGACTCGACATCAGCAATCGGATCTATAAATTCGCTGGTTTAGACCTATCTTTACAATTTACGGCCAGCTCTTAGGACAAGAAGAGATCCGAGACATTGGGTCTGCAATCAAGAAAGAATTGTCTGCGCTTTATGAAAGGTAGGTACATGTTTAACGTTATGCGAAACATAATAATTATTATCTTTTCCTTTCATCGGCATGACTCTCAGATAGACTGTGCGATTATTATTTGCAATTTAGCTGTTCAGATCTACATTACTACTATCTAAATTAGCTAAATTTCCTAAATTTGCCATAAAAGGGTGTTATTTAAATCTCGTAACTCATCATTAGTGATGGAAAAACAAGCCCTTTTCGAAGAAATTCAGTTAAATAAATTAATATCTGGTTTAAATTTAAGTTTTTATCTCATAAAACAAAGACAGTAAGACATTTAAAAATTGTCCCCAAACTTATGCCAAATTTCGGTCAATTTCTTTTCTCCAAACATATTGATTAGTTCATTTACGAAACTTAGGAAAGATAGCGAAAAAATAGACTCGACCTTACTTGAAACTAATTGCTTTCTGACGTTTCTTCAAATAGTTACATTTGCTAATGTCTGAAAAATAACATACTTACAGTTTCCTCAAACGTTTTTCTATTTTGCACATTTTTATTTCTCTGCCTTCCAGCCTTCCATCCTTCTCTAGCACCTCACTACAACAGATACTTATTTTGTGCGTAACAGATGTTAAACGTGAAAGTACCAAAGCTATTGAGATATTGTTCAAAATGCTCTCACTGTGTCACTTTCTAGTTGAGAAACATATTACAGATGTTCACTACGTGTTAACTAATTTCCCATACTAATTGAAAACGAACCAAACATTACACCTTTTATTTTATCATGATATGAACTTCCTTTTTAGAGAAGACTCTGTCTTGTCGATTTTCTTGTACTTGTATCATTTGCTTTTTGCATCTCAGTAGAGACAATGGAATACATACATAATGGAAACAGGCAGGCTCTTACAGTAATAGCAGTCCTAGTTACTTTCACAACTTTATGTGCAGGTGAGTGTCTAAGCACTTTTAATATTGGTTTAAAAGTAACTATGAGAGAGTTCGCATACTTGTGAATCGCAATTTTTAGAATTGGTTTAATGGCTGTTTGGCATATTGTGAGTAGCTAGTTTTAGTATCGGTTTAGAGGATGGTTGTCATACTTGTGGATTGCTAGTATTATTTATGGCTCAATGGTAGGTTGGCATACTGTGGATTGCTAGTATTAGTCATGGCTTAATGGTCGGTAAGCATACTTGTGAGTTGCGAGTGTTAGTTGTGGCTTAATGGCTGGTTGGGATAATTTAAGAGCGTTAATTATTGGTTAAAGGTTGGTTAGCGTAATCGTGAGTTACGAGCGTTACTTATGGCTTAACAGATGGTTGACATACTTTTTAGTTACGAATGTAAATTTTGGCTTAATGGTTGGTTGGCATACTTGAGAGTTGCGAGTGTTAGTTATGGCTTAATGGTTGGTTGGCATACTTGAGAGTTGCGAGTGTTAGTTATGGCTTAATGGTTGGTTGGCATACTTGAGAGTTGCGAGTGTTAGTTGTGGCTTAATGGTTGGTTGGCTTGTGAATCGATTGCATTAATATACCATGTATATTGGTTAAACGGTTGTTTGAATGAAGATACCACCGTACTATTTAAAGAATCGATTTAAGATTGTGTAGGTCAGGTGTATATTGGCTAATATCAACTTCATGCCACATTTTACTTGAGCATTAAATGTCTAATGTATTAATGCGTAGATTTATTATTCTTGTATAATAAATGTTTTCTATTAAAGCAATCACCTCCAAATTTCAAAATTACAAACCATAAAAGTCAAATCTGATTCTCTTAAAAAATTGTGGGAGTGATTTCTCCAAAAGCTAATTATTTTTTTTTTAACTTTTTTTTTATATACCAATCTGCTCTAGAATTAAGCAATTCTCCCACTGATATTCAATTTCTCTCTCTTTCACTCTCTCTCTCTCTCTCTCTCTCTCTCTCTCTCTCTCTCTCTCTCTTTCTCTCTTTCAATCAATCTATCTATCTATCTCTCCCCCTCTCTTTATATAATTATATTGCTTGGATTTTTGGTTGTTGTTTTTTTGTTTTGGTCTCTTCTGTAGCAGGTCGTTCAGCAATCAACTTGGATATCTCTCGCAGCTTGGAGCCCAGTGGTCGACCTGGTGGCATGATGATAAACTGCAGCATTGATACTACCGCGGCTGGAATAGATACGCTGGCCAGATTGGCTGTGTTTGGTTCGCGACCGTATGGAGCTGGAGACGATCTTGACCAACTGGCAGTTTTTGACATCTGGTCTAAGTCTCCCAAACTGGTTGGTCAAAGTTAAAATAAAACTGGCTGGGGATTGGGGGAGGGTGGGGAATAACATTGTCATATGACCAGACAGATTTAATCCTGCGATTTAAAAGTATACAGAGGTCCCATTTTCTTCTAATTAAAGTTCCAAACTTTGAGAACGCCTTATTCTTCACTCCATGTAGTTTACTCCAAAAGAAACATTTTCATAATCTTAATCTTGAGTATCTCCTAGTTCAGTGTGGACTACTTCTTTATCTCAGTCAAATCTCCATTTTCATGTATTTAAATATGGCACTTTAAGGTTAACGGATATTACATACATGAAATATAGTACACCTTTCTATATAGCTATTAAAGGTCTCGTTAAAAAAGAATGAGGTGAAACAATGGATCAATAAATAAATAAAGGAAGATTAGGGAGAATCCGATGTAGTTTTTGTCTTATATCAAGAAAGTCCTGGGGGAGATAGACATTTCGATTTCTTATATAGTACCTCACGGTTATTGGAGATTAGGAACATAAAATATAGCACCTCTATTTCTCTCCCTTTCTCTCTCTCTCTCTCTCTCTCTCTCTCTCTCTCTCTCTCTCTCTCTCTCGCTATGTATCTCTCTATCTATCTATCTATCAATCTAGTATCCATCTATGTATCTGTCTGTCTATCTATGGGTATTCTATTTCTGCTAAAAATAGAGATAAGTGATGCAAATGAATAAAAATTAAGGGAGGGCAATATAACAGAGAGTCTAATGGACTTTTTGTCTAATATCAAGTAGTCCACACGCTAAAGTTGCAATCTATTATAGTATTAACTTATGGTAGAATCAGTAACAGAATGATCCTGTTTGGCCATTCGCGTTATAATAATTTGATAGAAATCAAAGATCTATGTAATAGGATTTTGAGTAAACTACTTTTACCTACTTTGTATTTTTTTTTACCTGAGTATTGAGGCAATTACCATCTTTTTTAGCTTAAGTAGCTTAAAGATATAGAAGCAAAAGGTATTTTCTATCCTGCCATATAATTCAATGTTTTCTCCAATTTTACAATTGAAGATGCATTAGGCACTATTTTATCCAATTAAAAAAGTATGGTTATAAATTATCTTACACTAAGATTCTAGTCACAGTTTTCCTTCATTGGTCTCTCAGGCTGAAGATTTGGAAGAAGCCGACGTGTCTGTAGTTGGCGACCTGAGTTCTGAGCCTTTGACGACCCCACATCTCGAACTCATTTGGCGTTCCTATACAGCCTCAAGTCGACAAGTGTTCAAATGTGTAGCAAACGGTATGGACAGTGACGGACAGGCGGCCTCGGTGTCCACTACAGTCCAGGTCGGAGCAATGGACGCTGGCTGCTGTTACAAGATGGACAAGTTATCGACAGAGCTCACCGGTTTATCCGACAAGATGGGAGCTACGCTCAACTTGACAGGGGAGGTAGCATCTCAAATTATCTCTTTGAACACCCTGTTTGGAAATATGGAAGCTTTATTTACCACCGCAGATGGAAGAGTGATTACTCAAATTCAATCTTTGGCCAACAAATTTGAAAAGCTTGAAGGTAAGTTCGATGACGTGTATGGGAGGAATTCTCCTCGCATGCAGACACTAACGGACAAAATGGAAGAGCTACAGAAAAAACTAAATAGTTTGGAGCAGAACATCAACCTCCAGTTCCGACTATCTGGTATTGACAAGGGCAGGTTTGACGTGTCAAGCGTTTATGAAGGCCGGGTGTACCTTGTAAGCAAGGCCGAGGAAGTCTTTAACATCGCCAGAGCCAATAACTATTGCCGTGAGTCTGGAGGATATCTCGTTGAGCTGGACGATGGTCAGGAGTACCAGTTTGTCTTCAATCTCGTGTCCACAATCCGCGGAGCAAACTCTTTCTGGACAGGAGGGAATGATATTGAGGAGGAAGGCACGTGGGTGTATTACAATAGCAAAAAGCCTGTCCCCCAGTTAAGCTGGTCAGGTGGCCAACCGGACAATATGGGTGGTCATGAAGATTGCATGGAGATTAGACTCAATTTCGGCGGCCTCAATGATTGGCTTTGTAACCAACCGGGCAAGTTTATCTGCGAGATTCCCATTTAAGAATTTCACCCAAGAAACCCAGTTTGAAAGACTCTTTTTAAAGAAAGAAATCTTTATCATAACATAATTTTTAATAACTAGTTCCAGAGGCTTTTTGAATATTTCAGGTTTTTTAATCTTTGTTTCTTGAGGAATTTAAATGACGCTCTAAAAAAGTTGTATGTAACTTCTGCTTTATTTGAACGAATCACTATAAAAGCTAACTTTTCGTAAAGCAAGTTGAAAAAGAATACAAGATTCAATGCAAATAATTAAAATAGTAAAACGTAATATGATGTCTGTGTGTGGTCTTAATAAATAAAAGAAGGATGAATACATTCCAGACCATGTGTTTACTCTTTATTTGAAAATGAAGTGGATGAATTTAGCTATTTTGAAGCTTTGAAACTGCCAAGAAGGTTATTGGCAATTGCTGGATTAAACACTATTGCGGGAGTATCGACCATCTTTTGTTTTGTGTTTTGAAATGTGCATCTCACGCGACACCTAAAGCGCAAGCACAGTCATGTAGAAGAAGCTGCTCTTGCACTCAAATTGCCACAAAAGGGACAAGAGAGAGCATTTAAGGGTATCAAGGAGGCAGGAATCTTGAAAGGAAATATGTCAAATCGATTGTCAAAACTTAAATTAAAAATCAACACCAAGGATGGTATTGGACAGCTTTAAATCAGTTTATTATTAAATAACTTGCAATTAGAAATAATAGTTGCTATAATTGATAATTAATAGATTGCAAATACTTCGTCCTTCAGACAATAGTTATGGACAAGGGGTTTGAATCTCTCTGTGTGAAAAGAATGTCTATGACATGTCAAGTGGTGCTAAGATGTACCAGTTATCTGATAGTGCAGCAATTGCTGGGGTTGATTGTGATTTCAAAAAAGTTATTCTGGATCGATTTAGAGAAAATGATATAGGAGAAATATGCAGAATCGATTTGGTCACAATCCTGTTTGAAAAAAAAAACAATGGGCAAAGTCTTTGAAGAAAGAAAGAAGTATTACAATGTCTGAGATGAGGGTTTGTGTGCTACACATAATGCACAAGCTCACAGCAGTGCTGCTAGTATGGTCAATGAATATTATCCTCTCCTTATTATAAAAAAAAATATATACCAATCATTGAGATAACATTTTGTCAATTATAATCCATTTGTTTGTTACATATCAAATTTGAGCTGATCTAGGATTAGCTTTCTTATTATTTTGTACAATTTATGAACAATAATTTTAATCTATAAGCATGATAATTATGTTAAATCTGGGAGACTGACTGAGAGGCTAAATTAAAGTCGTTTTTCTTTGGATAATTGACAATAAAGATTTACTTGCATTTGCTACCAATCTATGGAAATTTACTTAAAGTTTTTACCTCTACTTTGAAACCAGTGAAAATGAATATATCATAGTGACATTTTCAGACAATTTTAATTTTGTTATTTTTTCTGCAGAAGAGTGTTCAGTAAAAAGGTTTACTCCAAATGAGCTAGACTTTAACATTTTCATTTCTAAGGTGTCATACATATCAAATATTAGGAGAAGATCCAGTGTATTAAAAGAAAATAAAACATTACACTTAGTTTCAATCTAAACCTAATTTGTATAAATTTTTTTTTCACCTTATAGAGCGTCTTTATAATCTGCTATCATTATGATTGAAAGAAATGAAATGGGTCTCATAATACCCCCTACACAAGATGACAATTTATTCAAATATTACACATATTTTTTAAACGAAATTATTCAACATACTTTGACCCTATTTTTATTTAGTATAATACTGCAATAAGATTTCCTTACTTACATTTTTGCACTAAATTACAGTTGAGCTTTAGAAACAAGAAGACTTTCTTATCTAAATATCATCTGAATACATATTGCTCTGTATAAACAAAATACTAAACAAAAAAGGGCCACTCTGAAATTTCATTTTTATCAGAGTAAGTGCTTAGTTCCAGCTAAAAGTATATCTCACGGTTTCTGTAATAATCACTAGAAGAAAGCACGAACACACAAAATGTACTAAGGGTAATTTCAAATGATTGCAACATCAATACAAACATAAAGTGCATGAAATGAAATTGAAAGACACACGAATTTAAGCATACAAACCTTACATTCATACGTTGGAAATAGGCTCGATAAGGCCAATCTCATATATCTAATGGATTAAGGTATGTAAAAACTAAAGAGTTAAGGTATGTAAAAAATAAATAGAGAAATTGTCACCAAGTCATAAAAATAGTAAGACAGAGGAATGAAGAGAATGATAGGGCTAAACCGTTTGGGTGGAGAAGACTTCCCCTTTCAGAAACGGTTTTGATCGGCGTACATTGCTGCTCTTTGTTGGCATACACTTTACACAGGTTAGTTAGTGTTACCTGTGATGAGAGAGATATAAACCGCCCAGGCTAGTCAATGGTGTAGCTGACTAAAAAAAGGTCTTACAAACGCAGAAATGAGCTTGGTTGGTTCATGTATGTTACTTTTGTTCGTGTACAATGTGAGAGATTTGAAAGCATTCAAACTATCGAATAAAATAAGTAGAAAATATGTTTTAAAAGCAGACATAAGTTTTGATAATTTTCTAAATTAGGTATATATTATGGAGGCAGACTACTGAAATAATCATAAGTAAGAATTATAAAGATCTAAAGTTTATGGTAGAGCCCATTAGTGTAATGATAGGTTTTCAGTGTAACTGATTAAAAATGCTTGCTTCTGTGTGATTTGAACCACTGACTTACAGATGTAGGGCTGTCACCTTGTCACTCAAAGAGCTCAATACCACCGACATGTATCATACCAAAACACCACCAAGCTGCCTTTAAGAAGAAGTTAAGGTGACATTTCGATGTTTTGAACCACACAGAATCAAGCATTTTCATTCTAAACCTTTTCTAATACTAAATCATAACCAGAGCTGAACACATCAAAACCTTTAGCTCTATATAACAGGTTTTTGATAAGCAAGATTTGTTACTTTTACAGGACATAAAGAGGCAAGTATAACGTATTAAAAAAAAACAATTAAATCTTAATGAATGAAGAGAGGCATTTGGAAGTTATTTCAATTTTAAAAGGCAATACTTCAACGTGCAACTCCCCTGAAATCCTTCTTTTCTTGGGGGGGAGGGGGTGGGGGGGGGGGAGGAAGGGGTCGTGGATATAAGCTTATACTGAGGCTACTTCAGAAATAAACAAATAAGAGGGAAGTGGATCTGTCATGCAGAATAGAATCAAACCACAAGAAAAACTACAGTTCAAATTTTGCTTTTACACACATCCGCCCTACTAAATTAGCACATTCATCACGCCTGGCAATCAGTCTCCATTTTCTCTGTCAAAATTAACGTCTAGTTCAACATGACACTACTGACACTGGCCGCAGTTGTATTGGACAGAGATGTGTGTGTGTGTGTGCGTGCGCGTGTGTGACAAAGAGAGAAGAGACACTGTAAGACCACAACCCCCTCTGTGTCCCAGAGTCAGTACCATGTTTCTAGACTAGTACCATCTAGACACATGCTACCGGTAGACATCGAGAAGGACTGTGTTCTGAGGTTACAGCCGGTAGACATCGAGAAGGACTGTGTTCTGAGGTTACAGCCGGTAGACATCGAGAAGGACTGTGTTCTGAGGTTACAGCCGGTAGACATCGAGAAGGACCGTGTTCTGAGGTTACAGCCGGTAGACATCGAGAAGGACTGTGTTCTGAGGTTACAGCCGGTAGACATCGAGAAGGACTGTGTTCTGAGGTTACAGCCGGTAGACATCGAGAAGGACTGTGTTCTGAGGTTACAGCCGGTAGACATCGAGAAGGACTGTGTTCTGAGGTTACAGCCGGTAGACATCGAGAAGGACTGTGTTCTGAGGTTACAGGGAGCGCGAGAGGGATAGGTGGCTCGTAGCTTCAGAGTACTGCGAGGCCGGAAATGGAACTCGCTTTTTTCATAAAGTCTTAATTGCACATTTTTTTTTAAAGGTCGGCTCAGGTAAAACGCTAACTGATTGGCCAGGACGAGGGTGCTATTTTGCGCCAATCAATATTCGCAAAACAAAGCTCTTGAACCAATCAGGACGGCCCTTCAACTCAATTTTATAAGCATCTTTCAACTAACACAAACGCAACGGAAGCAACAAGCATAAAAGGAACAACCTCACTTTTCATATCCCTATTTTCACACATACTCGAAGACCAAAGACCTCCTCAACTATA
This sequence comes from Elysia crispata, assembly GCA_033675545.1. Lineage (NCBI taxonomy): Eukaryota > Metazoa > Mollusca > Gastropoda > Plakobranchidae > Elysia > Elysia crispata. Next base: position 419,398 of record JAWDGP010003448.1, read on the forward strand.
TCACCTTTTTTTTTAGTGGAGGAGGAAGGCAGAAATTTAGTAAGCAAACACACCAGTCAAAAAAATGCACCATAATTCTATATCTTCGTAATTAAGTTTTAATAATAGTAAATCTAATATAGAAATAAAATAGAATTGTCTACAACAGATAATAAAATACATTTGAATTTTTTACGTCATCGACTAAAAGCTATAAAATTTACGCGCTGGTTTGTGGGTTCCAAACTAGAGCTGTACCAAACCAAGGCGCCACCTCATTTTTAGTAACTAATGCAATGGGTGCTAACACATGGACCATACCTCTTCGCATCTCCCCGAAAGAACATGCAATACAAAAACTCTTGAAATTGAATTGAAAGTTTACTGCACCATCATTGATTTCAAATCTCAAATGAACACCATGAATCGGTAAAACGGCAACTTTGATTTCTTTGTCCGCTAACTCCTCCCAAACCACTCAACGTACAGTGATGAAGTTCACTGATTTATGATCTACCAAGTTCAATGTATGTCGCGGTTTAAAAAAAATATTAAAAAGTTTTGGATTTAGGCTACAAAATGCCTTTGAAAGTTCATTACATTTTTAATTCCTCAATATTAATAGCCAAATTCGCTATAAGGAACCAAATAACAAAATTTTAAAACAATGTTTTCAGTGTTTTCAAATTTTTTATTTAGATAACTATTTTAAAACAATCTATCATTATTTTTTTAAACGATTTTTTGATCGTGGTGTAAAAACATGTTTTTATTTTCAAAGGAGTGGAAAAAACTAAAAGAAAATTAAATTTAAAAGAATTTTGGCCTCTGGTTAAGACAAAAGCGTCATATTATGTTGTTACTTTCGATCTTAATTGGATTTTAGAGGAACACGAAAATGCTTATACCTTGAAAAGTATTTATTTGCGAAAAATAAAACCTTCAAATTCGTGTTCAGCATATCAAATTCATTATGAAAATTACAATTTTAAAGCTTAGGGTGAGTTGGGCCGATAACTGCAATAATACCCTTTATCCTACTTTACTTTTCTGATAGATATTTCGAAGAAATATGTAATCTAATCTAGGTCTAGATCTAAGAAAATTTAATGTGTAGATCATTTTACATAAATATTGCCTTCAAACAAAAACTATTGATGAAATCTTGCAATGAATATTAAACTCAGGGCTTTCTGTTTCTTTTAGGCATGCCATTCATTTAGAAAGAAAGAGTGCTATGCTTTTACTCTCTTTTAAATCATTTTATAAAAGCCCTAACTGAGAAGGAGGGATTTTATTACTACTACATCAAAGTAAAAATTAAAGAAGAAAAAATACCGTCTTTGCAAGTGCTTGTAGCAAGGGAAGGAGTTGAAAAGTCCAAGATTCTTCTCAGATCAAAGGTGTAGCTGCCTTATCTTTAATTGTTGTGGACTGTAGCTGACCTGCTCTTTTTTTATTTTTTATTTTTTTATTTTGTTGTTGTTGTTGTTGTTGTTGTTGTTGTTGTTGTTGTTGTTGACAGCGTTTAAGTTTTTACACTGCTGATCTCCAGTACGTCTAATAGTTTCCGTCCAGCGATCATTTTCTTATCGACATGTTGTCCTCTGGTCAATGACATGGTGATCTCTAGTGTAAGGGTCTGAAGTATCTCTTCCGACTTCTCTCTCTCTCTCTCTCTCTCTCTCTCTCTCTCTCTCTCTCTCTCTCTCTCTCTCTCTCTCTCTCTCTCTCTTTCTCCCCCACCCCTCTCTCTCCCTTTAATCATACCGGTTTTCTCACGGCTTTTTTAACTACGATACGCAATGTTTGCATAAGACTTCAATATGCAACTACATGTCACTAGTTTAACTTATTAACTTTTTCACTTGCAAGGTTACGTTGCTGATTTGTCAACCACGCTTTCTGTGTAGGTAGGTTTTTATAGCCAGAATCTTGTGGGCTTAGGCTAAACTCTATGTGCTAGCATCAGAAATAAGTTTGAGGACTTTTACCCAGGAGACAAAGTATTGGAGACACAATGCTTTTGCGAAACTAGATGTTACATCTTATAAGGATTAAAACACAAGTCTTTCTAAGAATTATTGCCTTAGCATCCTACAATTATACTCGCAAGGTCATTGAAGATTTACGTCGAGAAATTTACATCTGACGAAGCATTTTGTCTTAAAAACTTTAAAAACGAATGTCCTCATTATTGCGGGAAAAAAACATGAACTAAAATTTAATAGGCCTACAACAATGACAAAATAGCAGAAATTAAAAAAAAAAAGTTTAAAAGATGGCCAAGCTTAAAAAAAAGCACTAACTATGGCATATTTTTGACTGATGCTACAATAGCTTAGGTTGTATGGCTTTGTACGGCTAGGCTGTTTCAAGACTCGTAATTTACAATATTGACGTTCGGCTGCCATTTTCGGCACTCTTTTTTATGAGGATAATAAAATGCCTCTTGCGGTAAGGCGAGATAGTGGAGTTTGTGTAATGTATCGATCCATAGGCCAGATAAGGTTGGGAACTTGTTCAGTAACCGTACGTTCTCCGATGATCACGGGTGTAGACTGGGAGATCTATGTATCCGCAATATGATGAGAGGATTTCGTGTATTTACTTATTATTATTATTATTATTATTATTATTATTATTATTATTATTATTATTATTATTATTATTATTATTATTATTATTATTATTATTATTATTATTATTATTATTATTATTATTATTATTATTATTATTATTATTATTATTATTATTATTATTATTATTATTATTATTATTAATTTTTTTTTTTTTAATTTTATTTTATTTATTTATTTTTTTTTTTTTTGGGGGGGGGGGGGGGGGGGGGTTGGGGATGTATTGTTTAAAAAAGCACAGTATGTGCAATATTTAATGATTTTATTTCGTTTGTGTAGAGTAATTTTATAAAGCTACCTTTCTGGTGCGCCTGGTTTAAGTCCAGCACTGATAAGGATAGGTGAAAGAGTTGTGATATTTATTAGAATTAAACTACGCGAAAGTCTGTGAACAGAAAGAGTCTTAATCTTATGACATATTCAATCAACGATATCCATTTCATAGGCTGTACAAATCAAAACAGTGGGAAAAATTAACCACGAAAGGTGATTGTAATTGCAGCATGCATGAAAACCTATTAATTATGTTCCTGAGAGATGCGGCGGAAATCGTTTCAAGAACTTTATGGCCTACATATATGAAATTCGTGCTATAAATTTAAAAAAAAAAAAAAGAATAAAAAAAATCAACAGAAAACAATACAAGGCAAAGTTATAGAGTAAAAAAATGAGGTTTTTATTTATTTATTTTAACTTTTATGTATTTTTTTTTTCTTTCTTTCTTTCGTGCTTTTTTTTTTTCTATTTTAGCGGGTTTATAAATTATAGCTTAATGCTCAACCTCATTTTCAGCATTCACATTCTTACTCTTCATGACTTTCTTCTGGTTTCCACAAAGTTGATTAGTAACCACAATTATGCAAACGTAAGTTAGATATTGTCCAAACTCAAACAGTGCATACCAGTCGAAATAAAAGCTTATTTTCAAATTGTTAAGTAGTAGAAAAAATCACCGAGGAGCTAGATAATAGAGTCATCAGAGAAGAACCCCTCCCCCCCTTATAGTAAATTTTCGGCTGTTAACCACTAACAGTCCAAGGGGCCGAGCTAAACCCAGGTCATTACTCCTAGGTGCCTTCCTGTTAAATTTTTTCTTGCATTGCGCAAATAAAAACAGACCAAAAAAAAAAAAACCAAAATATTTTCAAATTGTAAATAATTACCGAGACGCAGTTATGTTGCAATAAACTGCACCACTCTTGAAGAAGTTACTCTTTCCTAATATTCCCAAACACTCTTTATCTAACGGAGACAAGATGCTTCATTATTTAGCCATATTTGGATTCAAAACGTTTCTTAGTCTCGCGCTTCGAGGCCGAACAGGCGCCATAAAAAAGGAGTATAGGGACACAAATGTTGATGTCATCTAAAAAAAATGCGAGAACAAAAGAAGCCTAGCAACATAGATCACCTCTGATTTTCCATGAATTTTTTAGATGCACTTAAATACATACTACTAGGTACCACAAGTGAAAATTTCATTTTGTTCTGAGATTAGTTTTGTTTGTTTTTTTTTTTAACTACACATGAAACCAAACACAACACACAAAAAAATTTTGAAAATCCATCCACAAATGAAGAAGATATAGGGTTTCAAAGTTTTATTGAACTTAGAAAACGGGCGATATTGCGCCACAGAACATTTTCGGCCACATTCAGAGACACATATTTTATTCAATTTTAAATGAAAACCTAAAGTAAGTCTACCTTTTTATAGTAAACCACCCTGATACCAAGGATAATTAATTACAGAGCTAAATCTCTACAAATGAAGAAAATATGATATGCCAAAAAAACGGGAAAAATTTAAGTTTCGTACAAAATTAACACAAAATCTGCATTTTTGCAATTTTTGAGGACTAAGGAAAAAGAAAATTAATTACTACCATTCAAAACAGGTTTGCTCCAACTCGCTAAATCTTTTAATGCACTTGAATTGAATCGCTCTAGCTGTAAAAGAATGATAAATTAGAGGGGGGTTTTTTTTGTTTTTTTTTTTTAAATCAACAACCAATCATTAGTAAAGGGGGCGGATGTCAACATTTTCCCCCATATCCAATTTTCGGTTGTAATAATCTCCGTAATTACGATGTATGGAGCTTAAGATACTGTAGTACATTAGATATATCTAATGAGAGTAACTCTCTATATATATATACAGTGTATCAAGTTTGATTCGTTTGCCCCATTTGTATCCGCATAATTTAACTATGTTTATTTTTGTTTGGCAAAAAGGCAAATTGAATTTTTTCCCCCTTTGACTCTATAATAAATCAACCTGAAATCAATCTGAAATTTCATCGAGGGTATTTTATCTGCCAATATGAGACGCAAATTACAAAAAAAAAAAAATAAAATAAAAAAATAAAAAATAAAAAATAAGTTGAGCTCCAATTTATAATAATTATATTATAAGCAACTGCTCTGAGGAATCTGTACGTGCAAAAATTACTTGCTTTCGCAAATTAAAGTTAACAAGAGAGAGAGAGAGAGAGAGAGAGAGAGAGAGAGAGAGAGAGAGAGAGAGAGAGAGAGAGAGAGAGAGAGAGAGAGAGAGAGAGAGAGAGAGAGAGAGAGAGAGAGAGAGACAGACAGAGAGAGATTTTCAACAAAATACTTAAATGTGGTAAGACATACATGTACTACATTCTTATTGTGGACGTCTTCTATATGCTACTGAATGTATACTGACCACAAATTTTTAACAGGTAACATAACTCTTTAGGAAATTGCACTGTGGGTCATTCCATAGACATGCTGTTCTGGAAGCAATGGTACATGTTTTTTACCTTATCTTTCTTTCACCGTTTCAGTAATTTTGGGATCATTTCATAATGAGCTACCGTAGTTCTTTCATAAATCTTTCTTGGCCCTTTCTTTTGGCAGTATATCTTCACACAATACATCAACTCAAACCATATTTGTACATGATGCCCCTTAAACCAATAATCTCACACTTTATGCTACGCAAATATACATTTGTGTGTTTATCGATAAATTGCAAGAAAGTTATCTAAAATCTTTTCCGTTTTTTAAAAAAGGCCATTTGATGCAGTGCGAAACTGATACGAGGAAGCTCTGACACTGACAGTGTCAGCGGCCTAACTTCCACAGTCATCCACATTCCTGCACACAGTCAAACAGTTAGAATGTCAAAAATCTCAGATTGATTTTCAAAAATTTTGACTTGCTTATCTCGAGCTTTTTAAAATAGCGAAAATTAGATGAAATAAATTGCAGTATGTATGATGGGTCTGAAATGTCTGAAAATATAAGATGTTTTGATACACAACAGCACTGTCAAACCAAACTTTCAATTCGCAGAAATTACTTTTAGTTTTGATTTAGCATTAGTTTGTTTTTTGTTTTTTTTTGTTTTTTTTTTTTAAATGTGATTTAATGATTTTTTTTTGTTTCTTTCGGAGAAAAAAAGGAGACTAAAATCTTCCCAATGTTTTTTTTTTTTTATTATTAAGCTATCATTAATTTATAACTTCTGACTCACTGGGATTGTATGCAAAACATGTTCTTTAAAAAAATCTCAATATTTTACTACATATATTAATTATTAGCCAGAAAGACAATAATTTTAATATGCACTCATGCAAGTATCATTATCGAATTTGATGTACTGAAATGAAATTTTGTAAACTAGAATTAATTTTTTACCATCAAATATTTTTTTAAGAATTTGAGAAAATTTCTTTAATTTTAAATATTAAAAGCATGAGATGTCATAATCTTAGTGGTATCAGTGATAACAACATTGAAATTTTCAATCCTCATCTTTCAGAAAGCTTTTGATCTTGTTTCTTTGCAATCTTTGACAAGACACTTTTTTTGCAAGGATGAGGGTTGGCTGGCCTTCTTTTAAATACAGATATGTAGTAGGATACTCATCAGGAAACTAGACTGCAGAAAAATCCAATAACAACATACTTCCCCAAGTTTAAACTCCTGACCCTCTAGTAGGAGCTGGAAAATTTGCACTATCTCTTGGTAAGTCTTCATACTGGGCATTTTTGGATTGCTTGAGATTTCTTAATGCTAATCTGATGACCATGCTTGTACTGCATTGTGTGAGAAAATAAAAAGATAAAACTTTCTTCATTTGCATATTGAGATGTGGGACTGAGAAAATAAATCTTCACAGGTTTACATGAATATATATGCATTTTCAATGAAAGACTGGTTCATTTACAAAGACTTTCTTTTTGTTGTTAGTTATTTACAAAACTTGAAACACTTCCATTTTTCTGTGCATACACTTAATACTGGTGATAATAAGCACACTATAATTTCTAATTAGTATGCTCTTGGCATCACTTATTGAGGAGGCCAAAGAAACTGGCTGATTTTACCATCGTTTTAGAGCAACATTTATTTTTCTTCAGTGACTAGAGAATGATGGTTCAAATGGTGCATTACAAAATGATGGTTCAAATGGTTCGTTGCAAAAAAAAAAAACATCTTTTGAAGAAAAGTTCTGTTTGTGCTAAATAGGTGTTGATAGCAATCATTGCTTGCATTCTGCTCACTTAATATAATGCATCATTAATTCAAAGCTAATGAAGTCCAAAGAGTGATACATGTATTCCTTTTTTCAAATTCAAAGTCATGCAATTTATGTTTTGAGGCTGAAAAAAGGGTGGGGACATATAAATAAGATCTGCTATAAAATACTTTTTCTGTCTTCAGGAATAAAACCTGAGTTTGAACAAAAAAAATTAACTTTTCATACGTTGACTAATGAACCGTTCAAAGTAAGCAAAGACATAAAGGATAAACACACAAGTTAAACCAGGCTTCTCTTTTAAACTTAGTAACTGTCACAAAAAAAAAAGGAGATTCGGTTAAACCAGAGCAGATTCACCGAGCTTCTTGTCCATAATTATGTCACAATCCGTGGTCTCCATGGCAGACAAAAGCCATGTTTTAACTAGGCAGGAATAAGCAGATCTATAATGTCCTAATTGTTCATATGCTAATGTCTCAATTAAAAAATAAATGATCACTACATCGAATTTGTGAGCCATATGTATAGATTTACATTTAATTATCATGGCTTATTTTTAATCTGTTACATGGAAAATAAATTAAGTTTAAATGGAAACAAATGATTAAGGGGTAGATCAAAATTGTGATGGGCCTTGAAATTATGTTTTTGTATAAAAAGTGATCACAGTTTATCTAAAAGGATTTGTCTAGTCCCTAAAAGTTTAATCATCATTTGATTTGTGTAAATTAAATAGATTATAAAAAAAAAATAAAAAACCCATAAGAAGACTATATTGGTCATTGAAATATATCAGAAAATATATTTTTTATTCAAATAAATTGTCAATGAACAAATGACAAAGTAGACTAGTTTAAAATAAAGACAATAGACAACTAGATAAGAAAGAGTTTTAAGGAATAAAAATAGGTATTGTGTAACAATTTTTTTTACATGTAGTGTATAATCTAAATCAAAACAAATATAATATGCCAGCTGATGAACACATTTCATACCCAATAATAAAAAAATAAGAGAAATCAACATATCTGATAATAAAGTACGTAGTATAATACCAAGATGAAAGATATGTTTATGAATCAATTAAGCAACTTTTAAAATCATTCAAATCCATTTCAGTCTAGTCTATATGGATCATTTTCCAAGCAGTTACCATTTGCCTCAAAAGTATTTTTCGTAATATCCTACAAAAAAATTAAAAAAAAGAACCACTTGAAACAAAATATGCTCAAACTTTGACATTTAATTCTGAAGCGTTCAATCTGAGCATAAGAGAGCGAAACACATCATAAAATACTTTGAAGTTCTTGGTGCCGTCTTCAGCTGGTTGCAGCTTGATTAGTAAATACGGGGATGGCTGGGTCTTGCTATCATCATTTGAATATCTTGATTCTCCTTCATTGAGAATGAGATCACATGAAAACTTCAGGCAAAATTCTTCTTTGTTGCAACCTGCTGTTGCTTTTTTGTCATTTCCAGTTGAAGGAATTGAGTTTTGACGACCATTGTCTGAAGTAGAATTTGTAGACTTTTCTTTTTCGCCTACAGCACTACAATTAGTCCCTGAATTTGTGCTACTGCTAGTTTGAACAGTGTTATGATTTTTTTGGGGTGTATTTGGTTCTGCATCTCCATTAGAATTATTGCACTTAATCTTTGTTTCAGGAGGATTTGGCACTACACTGGTATTTCTATTGATTTGTTTACACTCTTCATTTGGTTGCCATTTAAGATCTAAATCAGCTTCTTTTTCATTGGATGCAGCTGACTGGTCTGTCTTTTCATTATAGGTATGTCCAATAATATTATTTGTAGCTTTTAAGGCATTTTGTCTCATATTGGTCCTTTCATGAGAAATCTCAGTATCTGGTGGTACATTTGGACTCACAATGGTGTGTTCATCGGCAGATCTGTCTGAAGATACCACCAGTTTTTGACTCACATTGGCATGCTCAAACTGAAAATCATGTGGCGAGCTAAAACCTATTTCTCTCATGCTCCTCCCTGTATTTTCTTTTGCAAATATGTCAGTGTGTTCTGTAAAAGCATTTTCTGAAGCAGTTGAGATAGCTGGTTTTACATTGATGTTATCAGCAGATGGATTTTGTGAAGCCAATGAAGCTGTTAGTTGCTTCACGCATCTCTGTGTGATTTCTTTCTCAATTTCAATACTATCAAAGCAGATAGATGGATGGGCATGCTGCATAATATCCTGTTTTAGTTTCTTGCGCCCATGCCAGACTGGGAAACGACACCTGCAAGACAATGATGTCTGCAAAGGCAGGTCTTGAACTGAGTCAGCTGAAACAATTGCTTGGCCTCTCTCAATTGAAACAGGGGTGTTATTAAAGGATGTACTTGTTGAGCAGGAAGTGCTCATGGCAGAGGTACATGTACTTCCCGTGGACCTGGAAGCTGTAAGAGTAGTTGTGACACAGCTTAAGGCTGTTGAGACCATAACTGAGGATGATGTACCATTGAAAACACTGTCATTACTAATTATGGATGGTGTTTCAGATGTGCCAGTAAAGCACAATCTCTTTTTCGGCATTTCATCCTCAATATTGCAATTGCTTATCTCTCTGTTTGTATCGGTCAGATTCTGCTTCTGCTTAGCAAGGGTCTTCTCATCCTCTCCAGCAATTTCACTCGTTCTCTTCTTCCCAAGACCACAGGCTTTATTTAACTGCCCCTCCTCTATTTCCATTTTCACCTCTCCAGCCTTTTTGTTTTCATCAAGAAAACTCCTATTCAGTATCTTGTCCGATCTAGAGCTTTCGCCTGATGAAGTCCTGCTTCTAACAAAGTCAAGACCGTCCCTTAGCCCTATCTCTTTTCGGTTTTCAGACTCTGCTGCTTTACTTTCAATTTTAGCTTCCCCTCCAGTTTTTCCACTAATTCTTTCTTCCATCTCAGCCAGAAACACTGTATCTAAAATACAAAGCGTTAAATCTTGAGCTTTTTTAAGCCAGCAATGTTCAACTGACAAGCCTGAATCTACTGCCATCGTCTTTAGTTTTTCAGATACCAGAGTGGCATGGGACATTGGTAAGATAATGTGAAACTCTCCATTTTCCTGCTCACCTTCCATTCGCATTGGTACTTTCTTCTTCGATTTTGATTTTTTACCCTTTTTGGCATCCTTCTTTGTTCCATTCTCATCATTACTCTTTTCATTTTGAGCATGTTGAGCCTGAAGATCTGCCAACTCAAAGAGATCTGAAAGGAGACACAGTGGAAAATGGAGGCTGTGGTAGTTAATCGGTAATAATAATGTTGAAGATTATTTATATAAAGCCCAGTCTTTTGTTCACTTATAATTATAACCACAATATATACATGTATGTAACCATAACAAACGAAACAAACGAAACAGTAGCCACAATAACATTAAGACTCAATTTGAAAAACCATAAAAAGCTGTTCGGACCACTTTAACTTGCTTACCGAAATATCATTATGTTTTCACAATATAAAACTTCTAAGTTTTTACAGTAATTGTAAACTTTTTAAATTCTGTTAATTTTTTTTAGGCAAAATACACACTTCAATCAAATAATTTATTGGCAGGAATGTAAAGACAAAGTGGTAGTTTAATCAATGTGACAATTGGTATAGAACTAGTCTGCATACTAAAAAACAGTTGTTATCTATGAGGTTACCTTTACACAAATAAGAATTTCTAGAGAAAATTGCATCACAAAAAGGGGTTTACAACTGATGCCATGGAGTGTTCAATAATTTAAGGGTAAAAAAAGTCATAAAGCTTACAGGAAAATTTGAATAATATCACAAAAGAATTTAATAGAGAAATTATTTTATCAACCTGTGACCACTACGCTTCATGATCTCCGAGGGTAAAATTCAACACCCAAAAAGCTTTTGCTCCTCATCAAAATATCATGACCTTAATTTTTTCACATATATTTCAAATGAAGCAAAGTGCAGATGTATATGTGTAACCTCATGCTCGATGCACAAACCTTGCATTCCTAAGGGGACAGCCCCATCAGGCACTGAAGCAGCAATTTTGAACCAATCAAAACTCAATTCTGTAGCACGCTTCATTTCACCTGCCAACAGTTCTCGAAAGTTTTCATTCACATTGCCAGCCACGTTGTGAGCCAAGTTGAATGGATCTATGACAGTCATTGCTCCAATCTGGAATTCATCCAGACAAAATGGAAAGTTTAGAAACATACATTTATTATTATATCTAAAATAAACCAAAATCCAGCTAAGATAATAAATCTTTGGATCATTATTTTGTTCATCATAACAAAAGTCAGAGATTAAGAAAGTTTTTATTTTAAAAAATCAGAATGCTTTAATTTACCTTTGGAATTCTGGTACCAAAACCAGAGGAACTAAAAGAAAATTTTCTGCCATCTAAGAATATGAGCAAATATTTCTATGTTACAATATATAATATTTTTAGATATGTTTAAAAATAAATTCAGTTTCTATCTTTATGAGTGACTCGAGCCTGACAGTCATGGATACACATAGTTGAAGCAAAATTACATTTTCTTTTTACGATCTGAAAACGTGCAAAAAAAAAATATGCAGTTTTCACTTAAAAGTACCAGGTAAAAAATATGATGTCAGGTTCATTATGAATGGGTAGAAGATAAAAATGTATCATTTTCTTTATTTATATTTTCATCTAAATCTTCTTGGTCCATTTTAAGACCTACCGGGGTACTATTATTGCTTCCCCTGCTATTGCTTTGCTAATACTACTTCTGTTATTTTTTATTATTGTTGCATATGCAAAGTGCAATAATTTGAAATTATTTTTTTTAAATTCACTATTAGTACTGTTTTCAGAAACAACATTAATAATAAAAGTAAAAAGAAATTTTACATCTGCATAAATAGTTCTTCTCCAATTCTCCAATAGCAATGAATTTGTTAGCAACCCTGTAGTTTCTATCAAAGTTTTATTCAGAGACCTCACTTTCTTCATATGCAGCTTGTAAAGGGTTGTTTTTTTTTTCAATTCTTATTGTTTGGGAATTCAATTCAAATTGCAAAACTTTTTTGCAAGACTCTCAATTGATAATTTTCAAGAAATTAGATATAAAACTGTCTTTAGACCGTACTCTGCAGTTCAGGTAATTGAAGTTTTGAGTCAATGTCGCCCGGACCGCAATACTGGCATCTGCCATAATTAAGGCATCCCGAGCCCAGTCTATTTCAGTGCTGTAGAAGTGGAAGAATCCTTGGAGCAGTTTTGCTGAAAATCCCATGAGAAGAAAGCATCGATATCAAAAAGTAAAGATTGTGAATTACAAAAGAAATCCTAACACATACAAATCCTTTTTTGTCTTCTAATGATCAAAAAAGAAACATTTCAACAAATAACTAACATGTATGTAATTTTGAATGGCTCACTTTATGAGCTGTTACAATGTTTAATTTTTTCCTATAGATTTTTCCTTCCTTATCTTGTGTTTATTTGTTCTTAACAAGAAAGAGAACCACAAAAATTATACATCAAAGTGGACAGTAGAAAATGTTTTATTTAGAATAACACTTAGGTACTTTGTATTATCTAGCATAAGTTGTATGTAGATGGTCATGAGTACAAAACAAAACTAGATCTAGAATTTTATAAAACATTTAAATGTAAAAAAATTCACTTAAAATTTCAAATGCAGACAAATGGCAAACAGGAAGTAAACAATGTAAAGAAAGCAGTATAATACCTAAAAAGGTAAATCCATGTAGATCAAAATTTTAAATAAGTCCAATGTTAAAACGGTCCACCCGTCTAACTCTCTAAGTGTTCCCTAACATGAGTTTTAGAAACTTTTAGATGCTCCCAGCATTCAATAACAGTCTAAGAGTTAAGAAGCTCAAAAAAAGGATATTTAAATATCAAACCCTACATTAATATTCATGTTGCAAGTTTCATGAGAGAGTTATTTTTTTGAAGATATGTTATTTATTTGTGTGTCATTTTATTTCAATATAAAACTGATCATATGGTGCTGATATGCATTATCAAATAATACCAATTATTAGGAAACCAAGGTCAATGAGGAAGATGAAAAAAACATAAAGAAAAAAAAAAAAAACGAAGAAAAAACATGTATAAAAACATCTTGACAAAAATGATGGGATCTACAAAAGTCAGAAAGACCACAAAGCTGTAGCACAAGAGAATCATTTTGTTAGATTGCTTTTAGAAGGTAGTCAACCATGATATTTTACTAAGGGAGGGCTTAGTATTCGTTATAAATGTAAGCTATTGAAACCAGCTTTATATGATGTAAGGCTCAAGGTTGCACTGGGAGAAAACTAAAAAAAAGTACCTGAGGACTGAAAGTTCTTGGACTCAGGCAGCTGGGCATTCTCAGGTATAATCAAGCATCTACATTCTTCCACTGTCTCTTCCAAGATTCCTGGACAAGGGAAAACAATGTAAAAGAGGAAATGCAAATTAATTTATTCACTGTTGCAAGAGGTTGTTTATGACAGTTATATGAGCACATAAAGAGCAAGTTGGGGATGAAAAATTAGAAGATGGTTGACAAAAAGAGCTGGTAAGAAAAAAAACCCACTAATTTTTCTAAAGTATCTTGTTTGGCTTATGATATATATTTACTGAGGTGTATGTATGTATATGTATATATATATATATATATATATATATATATATATACATACACAGAGAGAGAGAGAGAGAGAGAGAGAGAGAGAGAGAGAGAGAGAGAGAGAGAGAGAGAGAGAGAGAGAGAGAGAGAGAGAGAGAGAGAGAGAGAGAGAGAGAGAGAGAGAGAGAGAGAGAGAGAGAGAGAGAGAGAGAGAGAGAGAGAGAGAGAGAGCAAGCAAGGGACCCAATCTCTACAGCTTCAATCTATTCTTAAACCCAGCAGCTTGTTGAATATACATTGAAGATTTCATTAAAATCAATACTTTTATAAAATTGGAATGTAAATCTGAGCAAGGCATATGATTTACTTAAATGATAAAAATCAGATTTATGGATGACTTACACCTGTTTTACAGCCTCAATAAGAATATTTCATCCATTAAAAATACAGGACAGCTTTAGTCACACAGTCTTAAGGGCTTTTCTTGAATATTTTGTTTATGACACTTTTTAAAGTAGGTGAATAAAGAGCCATGCATTAATACTCTTTTCAAGCTATTATTATTGTCATTATTATTATTATTATTATTATTTTTATTACTATTATTATTATTATCAACACTCATATCTAATCATCATTATAATTTATAATTTTCTGTGATTATAAAGTGTATTTGTATCTTCATCCTCTTTACCATCAAGGTAAATTGTGAGCTAAAATCTAACAGTTTCAGACGAGATCAAGACCATATAGAAGACAGTAGCACATGAGGAAGACATACCTGGTACACAATTGTCCAGGTCACAGACAGCAGGCAGCACTGGCACAGGTTGGCTCCGCATAAAGTAAAACAAAACTAGCAGGGTGAGAGCATAGCTGGTCAGCAAATTTGAGGCCGAGGCTCCTACGCCTCCGGACAGCCCACGAAATTTGGCCCAAAGTCGTACAGCAAAAACCACCTGCCTCACCCTTTGGTCGGTGGCATACAAACGTAGAAGCCTTGTGTTGTAGAGGGCTTTCCTGAGCAGACAAAAGATATTTATCATTGCTTTTTCATCAACAGTAAAATAAAATCATTATAATAAAAAGGAACATCTCTTTAAATTCAAGAATATTTCTTACCAATCAGGCCAGCACAAAGCCCTAAATACGTTCTAGATTCTCAGAGTAGTGAAAATTTGATAATTTGTATTTTGTTGAAACATTACAATTAATTTTACTATTCATCAAATCAGTACTTCAATAAGTTAAGATGCACTATTCATTTAAAACCCTAATTTTTTTTCTGTTTCCATGTGTAATAATATTTGGATTAGAGAGTCAAACCACTGTTGAAGAACCAGGGTTTACAATCCTTTCCCAGAATGACAATGGATCAAAAATGTCTTTCTCAATAAGAAGAACATGTGGAATGTAATATCACAACTGGTTCAAGCCACCTCACTTTTACCTGTCAGAGCCTTAATTTACATTAAGTGAGTGTCTTTGCATAAACTTTTCCTTACTGATTATTTAAGGACAGATCACACTTAATGCCTGTTGGTTTATGAGTAAATTTGATAATGGGACATCGTATACTTGGCACGAAAAGAACGTCTGTGAATATTGCAGAGAGAGCTCGAGTTGATAACACTTTCTGCAGACTCTTCATCTGAAACAAATTCATCGGAGTAAACGTGAGTATAAGCAAAGCTGCTAAATATAAGAAATTTTCTAAGTCTTCATATAATTGATGAAAGTCTCTTTATCTCTTTGATGAGCAATTCGTACTGTAAAGAAGTTGGATAGAAACCTAGAAAAAGCAAACACAATCATTATACATATGCAAGCATGTTTATTTTTGAGAGGACTAGTATATTGAGAAAGCATACTACTTGGTTCCAATTTTTCCAAACGTCAGTTTTCAAGTTTCTTTTCTATCATACAACCTGTGAATTACTTTGGTTTATTTAGGGTTAAAAATGTATTTCTATTGACCTGTTCATCTGAACTATTTCATTTTTATATATCTAATGCTATGCGCTTTCAACTTTTGAAATCATTTGCTGTTGTTTTTTTTTTATGTTTGTATCTATATTTTATTATTAAATATTTTAACAAAACAAAATATATACTTTTATCAACATCTATTGAAAAAAAAATTGCCTTCTCTTCTACAGCTTTCTTGACATCACACAAAGCCCAAATGTTCCTTCAAACAAATTGGCCCAAAAGCTAAGAATGAAACAATGAGATTTCTCAAGCTAACATTCTTAATTGTGCTGTAATGTGAACTTTGAACATATCTTATAAGCTTTTATCAAAATAGCTGGTTCTTTTTCAGAAACAATCTTTCATATCTCCAATTGATGGTAATACCAGGAATCTAAAGTAACCAGGTACCAATACTGATGATTGCAACTGGTCACGCGTACCATAGAATCCTATAGATCTTTTGTGAATGATTCAAAACAAACCATTTGTTTATGAGTTTGGGGCATTGGCTTTTCTACTCTCTACATCCTATAAATTATAAAATTGTTTTGCCATTTACTTTACTGTGACAAACTTTTACTTTGAGTTTGATAGTTTTCATTCCTACCATACAAATAAAAATAATCTAAGAAATCATTGCATTTTATTTTGGAACTCTTCATAAATGCTTAGCTGGCATTAAGCAGTTGGCGTGAAATAAAAATCATAAAGTGCACACCCACCTGCTTCTTATCGGCTGGTTTATCAAGGTCAATATTAAGAAAAAGATCCAGATCACAACCTTGAGTACCAAACCCATTGAAGGATGACCCAAACATATAAACAGCAACCTCTGAAAGAAAGGAGAGAGAGAGTGAGTGAGAGGAGAGAGAGACAGAGAGTAGCGCAGGTCAATCTTGGTTCCCATAGTATCCCAATATGAGCTCATCATACTTTTTATTTCCACCACGTTTAATCCACTTAATAGTAAGCTCTTTCACCATAATCATATATCTCACTGTCTGCTCAGGTAATATTCTAATAAATTTACGATGCAAACTGCACTGTAGAATAGTTGTCGAATACCTTTTTTAGTAAGTGTAATAGTTATTAGCAGAATTCACTCACTTGTGTGCTTGTTACTTTACATCTTTTCAATCCCGCATCAACAGCTTTGCGATCGCATGATTGTTGAAAATCATGTAAAGAGCTTTAAACTTTCAAGGCAAAAGGTGCAATAGCAGCTTGTAATTACATTACTTGTGGTAAAACCAAATTATCATGATAAAGGTGAAATTATTTCTCAACATTTACAAAAATGTATAAAGCTAATAGCTTTGAAAAATGCTTTGTTAAATTCACTGAATTAATTTTGCTACAGTTATAACGGTATTGTAAAATGTAATATCATCACCGCCATCATCATCATCCTTGTCGCAATCGCCGTCATTGTCATCATCATCATCATCATCATCATCATTATTATTATTATTATTATTATTATTATTATTATTGCTGTCATTGTTAATGTTGCTATGGGGAAGGGGGTCCATCTAAAAGTTCTGCTGTGGAGCTCATAAGGGAAATAAAATCACCTGGGGTCAACTGGATAGTACCTATCTGCCGCTTCCCACTTAATTGGCTATGGTTAACTTTACTCTCACAGCATTTTACAAGATATTACATGAGATAAACAAATTAAAAAATAATGAATTATAATAAAACAAAAAAAACAACGGAAATTTATGTCAACTTCATCTTGATGATCTAACAAGTAGATCTATGTGTATGGAGCCTACATACCTATGCAGAAACTGTTTTCAAAGGTTCAAATTAAATCAAAGATCTATAAAATGGCCCAGAAGGAGAAAAAATAATTTTACCAATTAATTAATTTTAAAATGAATGAAAAGAATGCGATTTCAATATTTATCGCTATCTAAATCATAGATCTAGATTTAGGTCTAGTTCTAGACACACTGAATCTTAAATCTAGATCTAGATGTAAGTTTTGGATATAGATTCTGGCTCCTTTTTCAGCTATCTTGATCTATTTCTCCGTTATTAGAATGTGTAACTGAAATTTTTTTATTATTCTTTGCTTGCTTTTTTAAAGCGTTGCTGTTAAGCTTGAACTCATTAACTGGCATGAAGTGAAACCAGCGACTGATTCTCTTCATTCACACATGACATTACCTAAAGAATGATAAAATTTCAAATTTTGCCTTTTTTAAAGTTCTCTAGACTGGGTGTCTAGACAAATAAAAATCTTACTGGGCTTGCTCTTTTTGTTTTTTTGTTTGTTTGTTTTGTTTTTATTCTTTTAGAACATACTTTGATCTACACTTAGCATTGTAAAGTAAGTGAGTCAAGAGGTTGTAATAAGAAGCGAGTGTAGGGCTAGCCAAGCTTGAGTGCATAGAGTGTTTGATACAAACTTACATTTTCCTTTTTTCTCTCTTTAAAACTATTTGCCTTGAGATATTACTTTTTAGAACTTTATAATTATGAAAATGTTTCCATATTATTGCGATAGACGTTACTTTATTTAAAAACTTCTAGATTGTCATTTTGTTAAAATCAAAAGGAGTAAAGCATTTTAAGTAGAGCAATTAAAAAATAAGAAAATTTTAGTGTTGAAAATGTCAGCATTTTGCTCTCAGCTAATGACACTTTTTGCCCATTTATTATGATTATTATTATTATTATTATTGTAGCTATATCTCATTATACTGGGTCTGTATTTAGTAATTGTGCATAAAATCTACTCAGATGCACAATTTAATAAACTAGAAACATATTTCAATATGTTTAGGTTTTTCATATTTATAATAAAAATGTCTTTTACAAAAAAAACAATGACAAAAAAAAAGAACTTAATTTAAATGCAAACATTTTGTGCAGGCTCTAAACTATCTATACACTGTAATAGCTCTAAAAACTTGTGATTAGAAATATAAGATACGCTAGTCTTATGGGTTAATTGGAGTTATGTCACTTTTCGTTGGAACCCTCTATTGCTACTATTGTTGCCATTAAAAAAAAAATCATATAATCTTTTTATCTATAAATGCAGCTGTTTAACAAGCCTTTTGAATGCAACTACCCCTCACAGTGTTACTGATACCTGGGTGGCTTGGAGTAAAAACCTCTTTCAACTTGCAAACAATCCCTTGTCGATCAAGGAAATCTTCCCAAGTCAGTGACAATTTTTCAGTCAGAGCTATGAGCTGGTCCTGCACCGAGCTTTCCTGGTCTAAGATTTGTGAAATGCTCGAGTGAAGTTCTTCTCTTGCACTTTCTTGTTTCCGTACCTCCTCCTTGGCAGCAATACGCATGGCATCCCCTCCTTGAGGCTTATACTCAAAATTGGACACTCTCAAAGTGAGGCCACAGTGCTTGTGTGCTGCTCCAGCCTTGAGAACTTGGGCTACTGCTTCTGGCTGCACATACTGGACCCTACCTATGCCATGGCTCTGAAACAGATGACATGCAGGGAAGGGAGGAGGGGAGGAACCATTTTTAGAACAAAATATTAACTGAAAGCTTAAAAGATATTGTTTAATTAACCATGCCTGGTTTAAAGTGGTCCCTTGTAGCCAAATCACATTTGAAATTGTTGACATTAAGAGCAATTAATTTTTTTTTTAGTTTTCTTTTTATTGCATAAAAATTGCAAGAAATTGTTCAAGTTATCAGAGAAAATATCAAATATGTAACAGTTTTAATATATGGCAGTAGGAAAGAGGGGAATTGATTTAAATTTAAATGCTGTGATTTTAACTTCATATTTCTGACATCCTACTCATTTGGGCTAGGCTGGAGACTTTCTTTTCCTTTATTAATCAAACTATACATATCCAATAATGGGCAAAAGTAGATAATCTAATGTTTTCTTTCCAACTAAGGTGCGCTTAAATGATCTGGTTTGGCCATAGCATACTATTATTTAATAATTGCAGGACAATGCTCATTGTTCAACAGGTGATGAGTTATTGCACAAAGCAATGCAATAGTTTTCTTATCACAAATAAGTCACACGTAACAAAAAAATATGCCAAGAAGATGAGTCACATCCTGGCCATTGTTTGCTAGTAAGATTTTAGTGAGGACTCAATAAATAATTATTTAAAAAAAAAAAAGAAAGAAAGAAAAGAAAAAGAAGTAGAAGTGGAACCATCATCAAAATTGTCATAATAAAAAGAAGGAAAACAAAAACAACAAGAACAAGAACAAGAACAAGGTCAACAGTAATAACAATAATATAAGTACATTCCCAATCTCTCTATATATAAATTCTTCTTATTTCTCATTTAACTTCAAGGGAATTCTTGTTATTTGTACCAACATGATAGTGGGCATTTTAAAGGTCCTTTAAATTTTTTTGGAATAAAAAAATTAAGTTCTATATTTTTATTTGAAATTTTGAGGAAAATACTGCATAGATGAGAAAAAGGGAACATGGCAAAATTCATGAAGAAAAAAATTCTCACTTCTGGTCCAAGTGATGAAACTTTGGCTAACAATCCAAACTTGCAAAAATATGATGCCAGAAATTGTTCCATATTTTTACAACCTGTGAACGAATATATTGAAACATTTTCTTATTTCTTTTTTTTTTGAGCTTTGAATTGATTTTATCTTTGTGAAATAAACTGTCATTAACTCACTGAAGATAGAACCAGTACACCCTTAAAAAAAACCAGACTGGTCAACAAAAGGCAGACATAGTACCCACTCTAGGATGGACTTAATGAATTTTTTTCTTCCCCACTATTCTCGGAAAAGGAACAACCTCATATGATCAAGCTATCTACAATAAGATGTCACAGTAGGCAGCACAATTTGTTTAATTCAAAGCCTAAAACTGATTAAGATCTAGGCTTAAGCCTGCAAATCACCATGGCAAGGCAAAAATTGTGTGGGATTCAGTCTTCCATGAGATAATTTTTAGTAGATATATAAAATAGACACTGGATACCACAAGGAACAGTATTTTTGTTTTTATGCCTGCTTAAATATTCAATCTCTGTTTATGGGAAAAAAATAGAGATGAGGCACTGGAAACTTGCTTCCGAAGCTGCTTGAAAGTCTTCATAATTTTGATCAAAGCCTTATCACATTTCAACAGCTTAATGTAACAATTTCTATAAAGATGATATTTTTTTAATTACCTATCTAAAATTAAACAAGATTTCAACAGCAAACTTTGATTCAAAGCCCAATTCTTACTAAAGGGTCCTTCCATTATTATTTTGAGACAAATAGGATTAATGCCACTTAAATTCCATATATAGAAAAAGGAGAAATTGAAAATATAATGGAATGTAATTCTAAATCCTATAGCTGACGTTTGTCCCACATTGAGAAGTTATTCACAACTATTTTGTGTTTAAGTAAATGCATAGTTCTGGTGTAAGTATAAGTGCTTTTGAATTATTTAGTTCTACAGGATTAAAAAAATGGAGATTAGGTTTAAAGGAAGATTGACACTCTTATTTTTCTTCATTCACAATCCTTACAACTTACCTTTCACTCCTCGAACAAGTACTGAGGCTGCTGCTGCATCTTGCTCATTTTTTATTCTTTCATTGTTCTTATGCTTCTTTCCATTGCAGTGTATGTTAAAGTCTGCTTCTGAAAATGTGAAACAAATGAAAAATGTATAAAATAGAGTTAAGATAAAATGCATGAATAACTCAAAGGCCAAAAGTATCATGAATGATACTGTTTCTCACATCAATACCATAGTGCCAGGCACTTTGTCATTCCTTGCCCTCGTGAAGCAGGAATGACATGAAAAAAGAAAGACTGGGACAGCAGTATGTAAAAAGGACCTTTCGTCCAGTCCTTTTGATTCAACATACCCTTATAATACTTTATATAATAATTACAAATGATGAGCAAATTTTACAAAGATATGTATTTCAATTCAGAGTAAATTATAGTCTTTTGCAATAAAAGCCTACCTTTCTTGAACTTGACATCGCAGCAGACACAGTAAAAATGATCTCCAATCTTTCCAGACATCCTTATATGAATAACAGACCTACGAACCTTTTTAGATTTCTGTTAGGAAAATGGAAATTTCAGATATTTCGTCTTCAAATAATAAAACAAAAGCAACCTTGCTATAAAGTGGGGTATTAGAGAAAAGTACACGTTCTGGTTTTGAGAAAATAATTCAACAAACATAAATCCAAAAATTTTGATAAACCAAAGAGAGAGACCAGATAAATTCATGCTTGTGCTTGATTTCGATTTTATTGATAAAAAAAGAATTTTCCACAAAGTCAAACTATTTTTGACAGGAAATGTCTGGTGAGCAATCCTAACAACTGGGATAATGGAAAATGTATTAGGAAAATAGCATATGAAACAATTTTTTTTCCTAGAATCAGAAACAGTATAAAGGATCTCCATATCTTCAGTGAAATAATACATATTTCAAAACATTTCATGTCGCTCTCATTAAAGAGATCAATGAACATTCTTCTACATATATAAAGAATTTTAAATTTGAAAATTATTACATCCATCTCATTTGGGCACATTAAGAGATCACAAAAAACCTTTCTGATGGACGTATAGAAGAAATTGAATAATTGATCTCAGGAATTAATTTTTTTTTCCAGAAATTTCTGTTCATCACTTAAACGCTTGCTGAACTTTATTTCTAAATACCAAAGCTATGTATCCTTGTAACTGGCAGAAAATTACAAACCTACACACTGTTCCACCCACTTTGCTCCCTTTTAATCCAATGATCATTCCAATTAAAAAAAAAAAAAATTCTGACATGAATTTTTCAAACAGAGGCAAAGTTTTAAGGGCTTCATGATTTTAAATATCAAGTCTGGTCTATTTCTTGAATTACTGCAGTCTTCAATGCAACAGTAATAGATATTAGAGAGAAATGATGAGTTAAACATATCTTATCTGTCTTCTTCATCCAAACAGAAACTAACAGTAACCGATTGAATAGGGGATAATATATGAAGTCAAATAAATCATCTTAGATAAAGAAAAGAGCATTTTTACTCTAAATTTAGATTTTAGATTTATTAGCAATATATTTATTTGCTCGAAAAGCAAAAACAATTAACAAAATATGCAAAGCGACTTATTAAATCTTAAACACAAACGTAATTATTGACTAAGAAGGAGTTGTAAAGATCCTGACATCTGCAGTTGTCAAGGAAAGCAAGGGGATAGCCAGATGTTGCAGAGGTCCGCCTCACCAATATAACTCTTGCTTCCATCGAATGTATCTATAAATTAGAGTTAACTTAGTGCCATTTATCATTTGTTAAGGAGACTTCACCCGACATGTAGTAGCCTGAGAAAACCAGTCAAATGTCAGAAATTTTATATGTGAAGATAATTATTGTTCATGTGGATGCCCTAGATAATGATGGACATTTAGCAGTCTGAATTTTGAAATTATCTCAATTAGGGGCTGACTTATGAGTTTTATGTGTACCAATGTCCAAAATGTTGAAACTGAGAAAACCCCAAAACTACATTGTATCCGATATAAGAAGTTGAAACACTTATGAGGATGAATATTTAATATTTGTGGTGTGTAAAAAAGATAAAATGAACTTCAGAACAATTTTTGTCATGCAAACAAAAAATGTCTTGAGCAAACAAAGAAGCGAAAAAAAAATAATATAATCAATGTACCAAGAGAACCAAGCAAGTTTGGTATTTTATTAACATTCCAAATGCAGGAGATGTTTTATTTCATTGACAATTGTATATCCTTTAAGATAGAAAAGTGGATGTGGAGATATTTTCAGTTTCGACCAGTGGTCACCCTGACCGCCTTTAGAGCCCTATATCTCAGAAGTTACTTTTCCGATAAGCCAGTGGTTTCCTCAGACCACCATATATATATATATATATATATATATATATATATATATATTGATCAATGCTCTTGTGAAGTGGGTACCGTAAAAAGCGCCACAGATTAGATTAAAGTCTCAATCATTATAAATGCAAATCATCTAGACTTCTAGGTCTAAATCATGTGAATCACCCAAATTTATTTTAGGCCTACCTGGTGATCAATCTTTTCCATCTTCAGATTCCAGATTCATTTAAAACGGTTTCACAATTTGACAACTAAAGATTCATATCAGTGTCTTTCATTTTCATTAGACATAATTGTCCAATGCAGAAAGAACAAGGTATACTTCAGCCAGTTTTTTTCTCCAAACTCAACAGATTTATGTTTTTTTTTTTTTTGTTGTTTTTTTTTTTTATATCGATCTTAGAAGGCAGTATCTTGCAAGAGTCTTGATTTTAAATCTAAATCTGGATAGATATAGATTATCTAATGCAGATCTATCTAATCCAGATTTTCTAGATTTGCCTCAACATTTAGCCTAGTTAAGTTTCAGCAGATCTAAAGGGCCAATTAAAAACATATGGTGTAAAGTATTCTAATCTAGACTCTTTACAACTCATCGTTCGTCAACTTGGCTCTAAATCGCAGTCATGGTCAGTATGATGATAATCATAGGAATTTAAAAAATTAAATAGAATCTAGATCTAGATCTTGATTCTCAATTGGCCTTATCTTAAATCCTTTCTAAATCGATCTATCCTTTGCCGAAAGTACGAATAGATATTTACTCAGTGTGAAAAGTCGCACTTACCTAAAGTATTATTGCGTGAAGTATCGGTTTCTATAGTATTTTTTTCTACAGTGCAAATCGTTGCGAGACAAAGTGAGATCGGTGTCGTTGCTTTTACGTACTTTCGGTTTCGACGATCCCATTCACTTTTCTAGGAAGAAAGTCGTCTAAAATACACGTACGGTCACTTAAAATTGAGAGCCGAAACTGATAGCAATATTTACGGAGCGGGTATTCTGGCCATGTAGCCAAAATAACCTGGAAAGGTACACTTACAAACGAAATTGCGAGTCAGAACATTACTTTTCTGGCTACATGGCCATTTTACCACCCAATTATATTTATTATAAAATCATTTCTGAGGCAGGTGCTTATATTTGGCACGAGTAGTAGTAGTAGCAGCAGCAGCAGCAGTAGTAGAAGTAGTGGTAGTAGTAGTAGTAGCAGCAGCAGCAGCAGCAGCAGCAGAAGTAGTAGTAGTAGTAGTAGTAGTAGTAGTAGTAGTAGTAGTAGTAGTAGTAGTAGTAGCAGTAGTAGTAGTAAGAGTAGTAGTAGTAGTAGCAGTGGTAGTAGTGGTAGTAGTAGTAGTAGTAGTAGTAGTAGTAGTAGTAGTAGTAGTAGTAGTAGTAGTAGTAGTAGTAGTAGTAGTAGTAGTAGTAGTAGTAGTAGTAGTAGTAGTAGTAGTAGTAGTATTAGTAGTAGTAGTAGTAGTAGTCGTATAGTAGCAGCAGCAGCAGTAGTAGTAGCAGTAGTAGTAGTAGTAGTAGTAGTAGTAGTAGTATTAAGAGTAGTAGTAGTAGTAGTAGTGGTAGTAGTAGTAATAGTAGTAGTAGTAGTAGTAGTAGTAGTAGTAGTAGCAGCAGCAGCAGCAGCAGCAGTAGAAGTAGCAGTAATAGTAGTAGTAGTAGTAGTAGTAGTAGTAGTAGTAGTAGTAGTAGTAGTAGTAGTAGTAGTAGTAGTAGTAGTAGTAGTAGTAGTAGTAGTAGTAGTAGTAGTCGAACACCTCGTCAGACACCAATAAACTTTGGTAGGATAAGGCATAGACAGAGCTCGAGAGCAGGTTTACATTTTTGACCAGATCAACTTAACAGTTAATATCGTAGAACTAAAAAAAAACCAACAGAAAAAAAATGAAAAACAAAACAAAACAGCAGGCGGTTTCTAAACGGGCTTGCGAGCGCATCTTAAAGTCGCAAAGACAAGGCAACTCAAAAGAAATCATGGTAATACTTGTATGAACAAAACATAAGAAATTTTTATTACTCTCTT
>JAWDGP010003448.1:450000-505577 GCA_033675545.1 Elysia crispata
GAAGGTGCTTCCTGCTTCATGTCGGTAACTTGTAGTTTAACGAGCCGAGGTTTAATTAGCGTCGATCTCCAGTATGCAGGCCACTACGGCGGATGAGACCTCTGAGTTGGTAGTAGCCATCCTGAAATTTAGCATGTCTCCTGGGGCCAGCGCGAGAGGAGTTTGAAACTCTGTAAAACTAGAGAATTGGCCCATGGGCTTGGTTATACCGTACAAATGGTTCAATACTCCGTTGATGACTATTTCGACCCGGACCTCTGAGGGCCGGCTGCTCGCTGTTGTTATAGCCAGGCTCATATACTTGAGTCGGCCCGAGACCGCGAGGGGATATCCCCGCTCGCTGTTTCCACCCGACACACCGTTCCCGAAGGACCACTCATATTCTCCCTTCGTCAGAGACCCGTACTCTTCTGCGTAAATAGTGATTAAGGGCCTACGAGCTCTCCGATCCGACTTTAAAGCTTCCATGATTAAGTCCATTACATGGTAAGAAGAGATAGCCTCATCGATGTTTGTTGTCGTGCCTGTAGGTTGAGTCACGGGCAGCCCGCGAATCAGCCCCCCCGCCATTCTCAGGTTGCCCGTCATGGTGTCGCCTGTTTTTAGGACACGGAGGGCGAGCTGTTCGTCTACATAGTCCTTTTTTGCGTAGTCTGATAGGACTTCGGCCATGTTGGGACCGCGGCCGGCAGGCTGGGCGATCCTCTCACCGAAGATACTCATTTTCTATAAAAGTTCGAAGATTGACATTCAGAGGTCAAGTTCAATTAGGAGGGATACCGTCGCGCCCGCTATTTTGGGGTTGTGCGTGGCTGATCTGAAGTTGATGGTATCTCCTTGGGCCAGTTCTAAAGGGGTTTCAAATATAGAAATACCAGAGATTTGACCTGGGGATCTGGTCGCGCCATATGAACTTTTTTCTTTCCCGTTGATTGAAATATTGACACCAGCGCCGGATATTCCGCTGTGAGATGCTGTTGTAGACAGACCCATACGGAGGACCCTACCTGCGGTCAACATGGGGTAGCCCCCATTCGCATAGCCCCTAGCCGCATCGCTACCAAACGACCACTCATATCGATTATCCACCATCGATCTCTTGTTTTCGGCCCATACAGTTATCAAGGGCTTAATAGTCTTTTTAAAGTTCTTTAAAGCTCCGCTGATGACTTCCACGGTTTCGAATTGAGAGACCGCCTCGTCGCCTTGTGATCTTGGACCTGCCTTACTCGTGGGCAGCCCGCGTACCCGGCTGTTAGACCCCATTGTTAAGTTACCCGTCATCGTGTCTCCCAACTTCAGGACCCGGAGGCCGTCCTGCGCATCGACGTAGTCTTTTTTAGCGTAGTCCGATAAGTCTCCAGCAACGGCAGGCCCCGGACTGCGAATCCTCTCGCCGAAGATACTCATTGTCTGGCGACTAGTTCAAGCGCAACATGTATAGGGAGGTCTTGATTAGAAATCTTCCCATTTGCATCTCGGATCGAGACCTTAAACTCGCTTATCGTTCCATCGCGAAGGCGTTTAAATTCGGGGCACTCCATTCGGACCGTGTTTATGTCCCCGAAGGCGTGTCGCCCCAACCCGACGCAGGACAGGAGTGTCGAAGGAGACCCATCGGCGATATTTCCGGATGTGTTGAGTTCTTCGAGATGGACCCACAGCATTTGCCGCGTCGCAAAGTTTACAGGGCGATCGTCTGTATACACGCCGGCGTCGAGCCAGACTCCGCCGAGGCCGTCGTCCAGGCCGAGAAGCCCCAGCAGGCCATCGGATATAAGGATTTCCCACCCGGGGGCGACTGTTAGGGTGATCAACCCGTTCTCTCCACATACAGTTAGAGTGTGGCTGGCCCCCTTGAGAATCTCCTGCAGCCGGTCGAACCCATACAGGCCTGGCGGGATGGTGAGGGTTTCTTCTGACCCCCCGGTGTTTTTCCTAGAAAATTTCTCCCCCTTTTCAATATTGTACCACCCCGCGGCGAAGGTTATAGATCGCAAACCAATGGAGAGGCGCCCATCGCGGTTGTCGATGCACCGCAGGAGGGGGATTGCCTCCCCTCTTTGAACATTCGAAAGCGTGTGGAACATGCTGGCCTAATATGAGTTCGACACCCGGGTCTAAAAGTGAAGCCGAGAGCGCCGTCTCAAGCGCCCTCGCAAATGCCGTCAAACTCGTCCTCGCAAGCGAGGCCGCTCGCGAGAGCGCTGTGGATATGAAAGCTTTCAGGCTTAATAGTGGAGCCAAGCCCCGGCCGGACCGCTATAAAGCCCCGGCGAGCGATGTAGGCGATCTAGCAGAGGGCCGGGTTCAAATCCAACATGATGACCCCCAGAAGTGGTTCGAGGCTAAGTACCCCGATATATTCGAACACTACCGCTTACCTAATATCGATTCAGAAAAACTGGTTCAGGCTTGGCGTAGAACTCCTATGCAATTTTGGCAAAACCAACTCAACTTCGCTGTTTGGTGCGCCACCGCAGGCTGTGGTGTTTCGGCGGAGGACCATTTGTCCGCTTCTGATGGCTTTCTGAAGTCCTTCTACCGCTTCCATGTGTACTACCAAATACGTCGTATACTGGAAGAATTAATGGCCCCACTACCCTATGAGGAGACATGGGATGCAGTGAACAACTCTTACGACCGTAGGGCGTACGAGAAAATATGCCGCGAATTCGGCATCATTCCACACTCTTCTTATTGGAAGGTTAAAGGCCCCAACTGGGGGCTTGGTCTAGTCTACTTCTACAGGAAAGAATATAAAGGATTCTACGGGCTCGGTGATGAGGAGTACGACTCGAGAAATATGTCGTTTACAAAAAAGTCCGACGGCGTTCGCAAGATTGGATACCTTAGGCAGATCGCCTTTGGAATAGACACGGCCTGGAAGTCAACAAGTCAGATGGCTTGACTGACCCCGGGGTCGCGAGGTTGAATGATAGTATCCGGTCTTACGTGTGGACCATCCTCAGCGCCCAGGTCCTGACCCGTTCAGGCATTCTTGGCACCGGGGCGGCCGTGGATGCGCGAAAACATTTCCTGGTGTTAGTCGAGAATGTCATAAAATCTCCTGTGGACATCCCCTCTGCAATACTGCGTTATCAGGAAGCCATGCAACATGCCCGCTCTAAGGCCGGCTTCTCCTTTGGGGAGGGTCTTTACCTGGCCCCAGGAGACATGCTTCTCCGCATGGGTAAGATAGCGGGCTACAACAACGAGATCATAATCGCCACCAGCGCACAGCAACTGAGCTGGAACAGCGACCTCAATGAGGATACCGTCCCACCAGACGCCGCAAATGACACCGGTGAAAAGGGGTTAGTTAAACCGATGGGCGCCGACTCAGAGGCGGCCACCAGCCAGCACCCAGCCACCGCAAAGCCGACCCCTGCTACAACAACGGCCGCGGACAAAGCAGACCACGAGGCCCAAGAGGACGAAAAAACAGCCCTGATCGTGGGCAGTATTGCCATCGGCCTAGGACTGCTTTGGTTTCTTAGGTAGCAGCCACTCGCGTGCCGCCACAAGAAGTAAGCCACCGACAGCCAGAAGAACGGCCCACAGATTACTAGATAGCCAGATCGCGGTTTTCCCGAGGAGAGACAGGAGCCAGGAGACGATCGAGCCAATGATCCCCGGGAGGGCGGCGGCCGCCTTGCCAGCCAGTTTAGCCAGGATTCTTCCGAGGCTTTGGAGATGTTTTTAAGCCACTCTTTAGCCCCGCCCTTTCCGGAAGGCTGCGGCGGCTGTGGTGGGGCGGCGGCGCCACCGCCCGGGATAGCGAGGACTATTGTAGAAATAATCATCCTTAGGGCCGTTAGAACAGACATGATCGTGATTCCCTGCTCACGAAAGAGGGTCTTTATTCGCTCGGCGAGGGTTTTGTCCTCATGTAGGATCCGGTGCAGGGTTTCACGTATACGACTGATCTGGGATCGGAGAGCCTTCCTGGTGGCCGAAGCGGCCTCAAGGCGGGAGGCCCTTTCATCCTGTAGTTCACGCAGGCGTTTGGCAATGTGGTCTTTATCAGTCTCGTCAGTGGCCTCTTCTAGCTCGCTCCTCTTTTCGGCGATGTCTTTATCCAGTTCCGAGAGCTTGGCGAGGTTGTTTGTGAGTTCCCCCCGGGACCTTTCCAGGGACTTGCACATATCTTGTATATCCCGGGGGGTATACCCCTCCCTAAGGAAGACAGCTAAGATGTTTTGAGCGCTTGCAACCGCTTGGTCGGCCACAGCAGGTGTGATTTCCACACTTCCTTCTGGTAAGTTATCAATGGCTTGTTCTACGTTTTCCTCGGCCTCAGGGCTGAGTTTTACTATTTTTCGTGTTTGCGAGGTGTAATTTTCGAGATTCATGAACTTGTTTATGGCTTGATGACCACCATAACCGTAATTTTTGGCTATCGTTCTTAGAGAAAGAAAGTCGCCGACGCCCCTGCTGTTTTTAACCGAAAGCTCAACCCCCTCTTTAGGGGTCCAGTAAAGGTTTTTACTACGCTCGTCGAATTTGAATCTGTCATAGGGGACATTTTTGGGGATGGGCAATCCATACACTGTTTTAATCCACTGGAATAGTTTATCTACCTGGATGTTTCTCTGAAGGGTCTCTATGTTGTCTCCAGGGTTGATGGAAGGTTCACCTACGGGAGTATCGGGGAATAACGAGTTTCCATAGGTGTCGATGTTCCCGGTACTGAATGAGGTTTGCGCGATTCTGCCCGGGGTGATAATAGTGTCGCCACCTCCCGTGGCTTCGGGAGTAAAAACACTGGGGGGGGGGGGGGGGGGGGGGTGTTGGGGGTGTCATCGGCAAAAGCAGAGCTGGTAGCAACATTGGGATGACTAAGGTCATCCATCTGGATTTCTTCGCCCGCCATGGTGTTTTATATTGAAGATCAGTTTACCCAAGTTCAATATATTATTATCATGTCTTCGAGCGCATACGGGAAAAAACTCAATCCTTACCGTCGCCTCCGCGAGCCCCTTGGGGTCAAAGCTGTGCGGCAGTCAGTTGTTGTCACCAACAATCCATCGGCGATTGATCAGAGCCAACAGTTGCTGGTCCGCTTCCCAAATCTGGGGAGCAATGACGTTGTCGTGCCCGGATCCGCGAGACTGGCATTCACCATCTCGCTTACCTCGACTGACGCAAACCGGACCCTGGTCCAGAATATAGGCCGCGCCGCGGTAAAGAAATTGACCATTAAAATCTCCGGCAACGAGGTGATGTCTATCGATGACAGCGATATATATTACTGCTATCAAGACCTCTGGAAGACCGCTCGAGAGCGGGAGAACGCCCGATACCAGGGGATTGACACTACTACCAACCGAAACGCGACCAAACTTCGTGTCGGCGCAGGAGACGCTGAGGATAATGCCGTCGACCAGGCCATCGCCAACGCGTATGGAAACCGCTTCTTCGTGCCGCTGGACTTCGAACTGCTCGAGTCCCACATGCCCTTCCACCAGGCGGCCCTTGGGGACCGCCTCGAATACGAGCTCACTTTTAACGACTACAGTCGAGTCATAAAGTCCACTGGTGACGGCAGCTACACGATCGATAACATATGCCTCGAGTTCGACAAGGTCACCAACGATAGCCTCGCCCGAAATATCCGCAACCAGTACGCTAGCTCCTTGGCGATCCTGTACGACCGAGTTCTGCGCCACCGCAAGATCACATACAACAAAAGCGACACGGTCTGGAACATAAATCTCAACGTCCCCGCGCGTTCCATGAAGGGTGTTCTTATGTTATTCGAGGACGCCGCAGCTGCCTACAAGCGCGACACCGAGGCTTTCTACAACCCCCAACTTACCAAGGTCGAGGTCACAATCGAGGGAGTCCCGAATCAGTTGTACAGCCAGGGGCTCCGCGCGTACCAACAGTGGGACGAATCCAAAAAGCTTTACGCAGGCGGTCCTAAGCGGAGCCCCTTGAGAGGCGCGGTCGCGAAAGACCTTGCTCTAGCAGACGTGTCTCTAGGCGAGTACTTGACCAGTAATACTGCCTGTGGCTGGACCTGCGGTCGAGTGATGACGATCAGCTCCACGGCAACGGGCGTCGCGTAGAGAACGCCAGCGAAGGTATTACCATCCAGATCACCAAGAAGGCTGAGGCCGCTGGCGCTTTGAACATCTATTTGTACGTGGTCATGGATGCCCAACTTAACCTGGAGGATGGCCGCATCGTCTCCGTCCTCTATTAGACCGCTCTTACCCCACTCCCCCCACTGTGCGATCATTTGCGGGCAAACAGGCTGCGGGAAGACAGTATTCGCCCTAGATCTCCTCGAGGGTCCCTATCGCGGGGTCTTCCACCACATCGTCATACTGTGCCCCACAATCCGGCACAACACCACCTACCAGGGCCGCCCATGGATATGGGGGGACCCTCAGATATATATTGTCGACCCGGGCGAACGCCTGCACGATTGGCTCCGCTTTTGGTACCACCGTTTCAAAGGCGAGCCGACCCTTTTCATCATCGACGACTGCAGCGCCTCGCAGGCGATGACGAAAAAGAAAGACACCCTCTCGGAGTTGGCCTTCTCCGGCCGCCACGCCCAGCAATCCGTCTGGGTGCTGTCTCAGCGATACAATTCGGTCCTCAAAGACCTGCGGGAGCAGACCCAGTGGGTGGCCTTGTTCCACTGTAAGGACCGAGACTCTTTCGAGGGAGAACGACGTCATAGCGAACCGGGAAGAACGAGTAGCCGTTAGGTGTCAGCTCGCCTTGAAAAAACATACGAAGCTGTTATTAAACACTTCACAACCATCTTCATATCATTTGCTTAGCTGATGTTTATCATTTGCTTAGCTAATGTTTATCATTTGCTTAGCAAATGTTGTTAACAATATTAAACACGGCTATCTCCTTGACCACACTTGTGGTTCTCCTGTGGGTAGTCCACCAATATATTAAAGCTAGGCGAGAAATTAGGAAACTTACAACTTTATTACATACAAAGACCTTCGAAAAGAAAATGGACGATTTGCTCGACGGACTACTCGCCAATGAAACCGGGGTACAAGCGCCCGCTGCATCGGTACCAGCTGTGCCACAGACTACAACGGTGGCGGAACAGCGCGATAAGCTGGCCATTATCGCAGCAGGGGGGCAGGCCACAAAGTACCTTGGGAAGTCCCTGTCCGTGGAAGAAATCGACAAAATGGACGACGACGAGGTTAGAAAGCTCCACACCCGCTACGAGGCACGACTCGGTGTTTGCATGACAAAAACGCTGGGGAAGGCTGCGCTGCAGCTCTATACGACCTTGGCCACTATGTTTCTCCCGTTACCGCCAGAGAACCGGCAGCCTCTCATGGAGGACCTAGAGTCTGACATGATTGTTGAACGCGTGCTCAACAGCACTGCTTGCGAATTGTATTACCGCTATGGAAATCTTCTGGCGCCGATCACCGTGGCGTTGACCACGACTAAGTACTGCCAATTTGGACACCGGTGTCCAAAGAATATAGAAGAAGATGAACTCGAAATACAGCAATGTGTCTCCACCGGAGGAGTCGACGGAGACAACCAAGCAGATGGAGCCTCAACCTGTTTTGAGGGTGACGGCCCCCAGCCAGCCGTCTAAAAACGAGAAGAAGGCTGCCGCGGGGCGTGCCGGCGCCGCCGCCAGGAAAGCCAAGTCGGAGCGACTTGAGAGAGAACTCGCGGAAGCCAAGGAGGCTCTGCGGGATCCCGCGTTCGTGGCCGACCCACCCGCCCCGGAAGCAGCCCCGGAAGCAGCTCCGATCCGCGACAAAAAAGAAGAAGGCTCTATGTTATATTTAGGCGCACTGGTGGCCGCTGTCGGGGGGCTGGTCTATTGGTCTAAGTTTAACCGCGCAGAACCGCCGCCGCCAAAGGAGAAAAAGACCACCCTGAAAAGCAGCGCGGGTCCTGCTCAGCAATTAAAGGTTGCGCACAATCCCCACTATATGGAATAACAACACCATGGCTTCGATTGACGGAAAAGTTATAGCGAACACAATGTATCATGCCGCCTTTGTCAGCGGGCTTTCGATAGGGTTTGCTAAGCTCACCCAGATGGCCATAAAAGGGAGCTTACCAAAACTCGACACTACGGCGCGCGATGATGTTTATGAATGTCTCGTTCGCCATTTTAACTAAGGACGAGTTAATTAAACGTGGGATTATTCCCTCTAACATTTCTCCATAGTAGAACAATGGCTGCTGCCGCTATTATGATGGTCGCAGGCGCCGCAGTGAACGCTCTGGCGTTCAGCGGCTCGAGCTACTTCTTTTCGAAGCTCGAAAAGAAAGATGCAGATAAAGAACAGAAAAGACACGACAAGGCCGTAGAGCAGCTGAACGCCGCCCAGGCTCAATGGTCTAATAGGCGTACTGAACGCCTTGACTGGATCAACAAAAAGCTCAGGGAACAATACCAGGCAGTCCAGGACTTTCAGAGCGCCGAAGCGGCATGGCGCGAGTACACGCGCGTCACCGGGGAAATTCTCGACCCTCTAGAGCCCGAGCCCCAGCTTTCCGACTTCTATACGCCGAGCAGCGCCCAAAAAGACCGCGAGATTTCATTTGTTATCGGGGGTATGGTAGTAACCGGCCTTGTGACATACTATATCACTAGGAGATAGTCGGTTAGACCCCAATTTTTCCGGTCTATATACGCGATGGGTCTTCCTGAAGAGTTATACTTTGCAATCCTTTCGGTTGGGCACAGCGCTCGCCGCCACAAAATTCCCGGTTTCCGCGCAGTAATCGATATCGCGCAGACCTCGCTCGAGATTTGGCGGTCGAATGAGAGAGCGGCAATAAGTTTCGCCGCAAAAGTTTTGACTGGCCCGACGAACCTCCGAGAAATAACTGGGCGGCTGCCCGAGCCCTTAGCATCGGAGTGTTGGAGGTTGGTTGGGCTTCTGGAATACATGGTAAGTCTTGCCAATGGACTCTCGCCTGTCGAGGATTTACTACAGCCCCGGGGGCTACTGGAAAGGAATTGCCGCCATCAAGAAGCTGGCGTCTGCAGCGGGGGTCCCTCTCGATGCGGCTAAGAACTGGCTGAAGAAACAAGCCATCTGGCAGATCTACCTACCTGCGGCGCGGCACATACCGAGACCTAAGTTTGATGTCCAGGTGCCAAATGAGGTCCATCAAGCTGACCTGCTCTTTCTTCCCCACGACCGCGTGGGACGAAAGACCTATAAGTACGCCCTAACCGTAGTATAGCTCGGCGTGCTTGCCCATGTCCCGATAGACGTCCTTCGTTTGGATCTCGAGGAGGAGGCTGTCGGTGTCGGTGTAGAGGAGCTGGCACCGGTCTCTGTACTGGTTCTTAAGCTGCCCGTAGTAGAAGTCGTACATTAACGTCTTCGATAGGTCGAGAATGCTCATGCCCACGTATACGGGGCGGTTGAGGACCAGACGGCTCTTGTGGACCTCCACGGCGGCGAGGTCGTCGTCGAAGATGTTCGCTCTGGCGAAGGACGGGCTAGCCAGGAGCCGGCGGAGTTTGTCCTCCTCGTGTGCGCGCACCAGTTTGACGTCGACTCGCTTTCGCAGGTTCTCCATGGTCTTACCGAAGACGGAGTTGTTCATCAGTTTGTAGAGATCCTTCTCGAAGGCGCTGGTGGCCTGCTTCCGCAGATCGGTGTTCATCCGAATGTAGGGCTCCATCCAAGGGCTCTGCTCGAAGCGCAGGGCGCGGTGTACCTTTTTCAGCTTCATCCAGAGCCCCAAGTAAAGCTGGAGGTTGCGGTAGTGGAGCACGTAGTGGTTCTTGTCGCGGAGGTTGGGGACCAGCTTTTCGACCACCGCGTCCGCCGAAAGGCGAGTTCTTTAGGCTCTTCGAACAAGCCCCGGAGCTCATATTGATAGTCCTTTGCAAAACTCAGAAGTTTTTGGCTAGGGATGGGGTCAAATTCCTCCTGGATGGCCTTACTTTTCTTGGCTTTTGCCTTGCGCGGTGGAGGAATAGGCCGATATTTCTGAGGCTTTAGAGGCTTCAGCAAACGTCTTTTAACAACCTCGGGAATGGGCTCGTCCAGGATGTTTTTCACCACATCGTGGAAAGCCGAATCGGGCATCTCTGCCAGTAGCTGTTCTATATACTCATCCATAGTCACCATTGTGGATTTATATACCTATGTGTAAAGAAATGTCTAAATTAAAAAAAATATTAGCTAAAATTTACCCCCCTACACGAAGGCTCGCTGGCATAGCTAAATTTCTATGGTGGAAAGGCGTAGAAACCCCTCCCTAAAAATCTGCTGCCTAGCCCACCATTTCTTGACTCGAGCACAATCTGCGCCACATTCTTTACAACGAGCTAGAGCTGTTTTTACCCCTACTTTGCAGCCGATACAGGGAATCGTGCCCCCGCCCTTTGCTATCCTGGCATTGTGGACGCTGCAGTATTTCCCCATGCAGCTCCTACCACAGATATACGTTTTTCCCAACAACAGCCATTCACAGCTGTTTGTCCCCCTCATGTTGACTATTGCGTATATACTAAAAACGTTTTTTATTTAAATACAGATATTTTTTTTATTGCAAAGCAACCCTAGTCCACGTGTGTAGGCCAGATGTGTACATGCAGAATTGCCGCGTGTACGAAAAAAGTGTTTTGCGTACATGCAGAATTGGGGTCCGAGTGCATGTAGATGTGGTATGTTTTTCGTACAAGCTGCGCCAGAACCCCCCTCTGTATACTCGAAACCGAATTCCCAGCGCCAGATGTGTTTGGTGTACATGCAGAATTGCCTCGCGAGTGCGTGTACGAAAAAAGTGTTTTTCGTACATGCAGAATTGGGGTAATTCTGCATGTAGATGTGGTATGTTTTTCGTGCTAGGTGTTCCAGAACCAGCCTTATATATACTACTTAAATAGATCTAAAAGAAAAATAAACAGACCCCACAGAGTCATGAAAAGGTACATAATGCAACAGAGGGAGGCTCGTATCAAACTTGAGAGAAATTTAAAATCCCCTATTTTTCCGTGGAATGCAGAGATTATGTGACATGACAGAATGCCGTTGATATAGATTCATTTTTTTCGTGTTAAATGTCTTTATGAATTTAAAAACACTCATAAAATTTATATTCGTTGACGTACTTAGTTATATAACTACAGTGAGAATAGAGAGATTCACACACAGAGGTGCCATACACATAGAGAAAGAAAATACATAATTATAGATCAATATAAAACCAAAATGACAATGATGTAGACTTAGAAGAGAGAAAGAGAGGGTGTGTGCGTGTATGAGTGTAAAAATGTATTGTTCAATTATATCATGAAGTCGTTGTCTTTTATGATAGTACTAGGACGTTGAATAGGCAAGATAGTTCAGACATCTGGTATTATTTATGCCCACTTCATTTTCAAGTTTCCTCTTTTCTCTCCGTAACACAGTCATTTAGAAAACGACTAACAGGCACCCGCAAAATCTTTTTATAGCTATCACGTGATTTAAAGAAATCATGGCGACTGCGCTATTTTTGTCCATCACGTGGTTCAAAATGTACAAACAATGTGTCTATTGAGACAGTCATGTGTCCCCATACTCGCCTGAGTCTAAAGGGACACGGAATTCCATGTGACGTCACAAAATTCGTGTTTGACCCATATTTTACTTCCTTTCCACCAATGTTCAAAATGGAGAAAGGACGTGTGTTCAAAACGTATGAAGAGTTTGAGGCGGCCCTTAAATCATTTTCAGTGGCAACTCACAATCTATTTGTAAAAAGATCGAGTGAGTCAGTGAAAGAACTAATACTGAAGCACCTTAAATATGAAAGCATTCTCTTTGTGTGCAAGCACTCCCCGTCCAAACACACCAGCCCCTCGACGGGTCAATGCCTATATAAGTCCTATCAATTGTGCTAATGAGATCTAGAGTTAAATATAGATAGGTCTTATATCCAGACCTAGACGATCTGATTTTGGATTTTAGTGGTTGGTTAAAGTAAGGGGTGCGTTATCCTGAGTCTAGATTTTTAAATCCTTCCCTGCCTCTTGGAGTAGATCTAGATTCTAGATCAATTATAACAGAATGGAAAATTTGACATGAGGGCACCAAAAGCCTTATTGAAAGGCATTGTCAGATACTGATCTGAAACATTTTGCAGTTCATAGGACAAATGATTATAATTCACTCTAGATCTAGATTTGCCAATCAATCATTTATTTTGAGATTTCAGATTTTATAAGCCATAGTTATTTTTCTTTAGATGTTGGCCACTGCCTACCATGTGGCTTGATGCTATACACTAAATGAACTTTGTAGCATTCAACTCTATAGATATATATCTACATACAATTCATCACTTTCACAGATCGCTCAAACTAGGTTGTCAAGCCAAGATTCGGTTGAACATCCATAAGCCGGAAGACCAGTCTCCGCCCTTCCTGGCCATCACAGTGTAGGATTTGAACCACCACAAGGGCATGACCTCACCCAAGAAGTAATTACACTTTCCTTTGCTTTCTTCTATTGTGCCTCTTATGGAAATATATACATATTTTCATATACATGGGGACTGTGTGGAGAAAAGATAGGAAAGCCTGCATTGCTTGTTCGCTTGCACCGTAACAATGCAGGCAGGACAAAATGCTAAGGATTTTTTTCTATTAAAAGTTTTGGTACTTTCTTTCCAGTTTTTATAGGTTGGGAAGCGGTGTCAATTTTGCAGAAATAAATTGAATATAGGAAAAACGGTATTTTTAAGCTCTGTCGTTATAGAAATGGTTTTCGCTATTCGAGGTGTTAAATATGGGTTCCACTGTGCAGAAAAGAGAATTTTCCGTAACTTGAGGGAATTCTGTATACAATAAACATTCATGTGATCCTCCTTGGACAGACAGAAACTTTTATTGAAGGTTGGACGTGCAAAAGAAATGGTGAAAATATAATTCTACGCTGAGTACGATATTTTTCCGTCATTGAGTACCAACCTGTGCGAAAGTATAAAACTGGACGATATATTATATAGGTATAATGTATTATTATTATTATTATTATTATTATTATTATTATTATTATTATTATCATCATCATCATCATCATCATCATCATCATCATCATCATCATCATCATCATCATCATCATCATCATCATCATTATTATTATTATTATTATTATTATTATTATTATTATTATTATTATTATTATTATTATTATTATAATTATTATTATAAATTTTTATACATTTCAATTCCAATATTGAGATTTGTATTGTAGTTGAAACTATCCATGATGTTAGTGTTTACTTTATCGTCAATTTGTCCAAAAAAATTTCTTCTCTCTATCTTTATACCCAGAGCTCACCGTGTTTTCCAACAAAAGATCATTTTTTATTTCTTCATATGATAATAGTGAATACAGCTAGGTGTTTCGTTTTTTTTTGTTTTTTTTTGGTCAGGATACCATATCTAAATCTCACCAATTATTGAAATCGATGGGAAAGCCTATAGGTAGAGCTGGATTTAGAGTAAATCTCGATCTTTTAATCGAAACAGTAGGTGATTTTCATTCCAAAGGAAATAATTATAAATCTCGATCTAAATGTTAGATCGTTATTTTTCTTTTTACACGGCCAGGTGGAGCCAACTGAGAATTTTTAAAAAATGAGTGCACAGATTACTTTTGGTGAATAGTAAAGGGAAAAGTCAGCCCAACTAGGCCAATGCTCATGCATGAACGTTTGACCTAATTATATTCGCTAGGCCGAGATTTTGTTCATTCTTGCATGACATTCTTATTCTTCTTCTAATATACAAATTTATAACTCGTCATTACACCAAGAAAAACTTGCTTCATTCAAACCAGTTTCAGCATTAGAAAAAAAAATCCTCAATACATGAAACCATTTTAAAATTGATACAAATGTATATAAATTCTCTCTCTCTCTCTCTCTCTCTCTCTCTCTCTCTCTCTCTCACTCTCCCTTCTTCTTTCCCTATCCCTTCTCTGTGTAACTCGTTCCTGTCTATTCATATATGCTCCTCTCAACATCTTCAGTGATAATCTGACGGAGATCTTCAACCTCTTCTTCATTTTGAGAAGATCACCAGCCACAGACTAAACAACTTGAGACTATGTGCTTTTGAGAGGGAATCCTTACCATCTACTGAGTTTTGAAAAGTGACGTGATTAGAATCAATGTGACGCATCAGCCTAGTTAAGGGATTTTGCCCGTGATGTGTAAGTTGATTTTCTTTTCTCAAGAATTTTTAAACTAGTTTAAATTCATGTGATCATTATTTTTTATACCATAGCAATAAGATCAGTTATAAAGGTAAAAATAAATTGGTATAGACATGTTGCTTGACTTGTCCTTTTCAAAGCACAGCATTATACCAGACTTCTGTCATAGTCTTTAGGGAGAGCAGTTGCTGTTCTAAAGAAAGGTACTTCGAAGCAAAACCACTTGTTATATATGTTTGATGTGGTAAAAAATGCTTTTGTAAGTTTATTGTCAAATGTTACAATAAGCTTTGAGGTACTTCTATAGTCCAACAGATATTCACAATTTAGTGCAATTGCTTATTCCTGAACCAACTATAATATTTTAATTTGTTGTTAGAACGATTTTTGTATTTCCAAAGTAAACGGCTGAAGTCTCACAATCTTGTAGTGATTAGCTTAGCCAAATCAGACAGGGCCAATAATTGATGGCTTTCTCTAGTTTGATCTAATACTCCTAATTGTCTTTTTTTTGCTTGTGACAAGATCATTGAAATCTAGGTTTAATTATTGTTTATCACAATTACAATGGGAATGAGGCTGGTAGACTTAAGAAATCAACGCCCGTTATGACTTGAGATCTTCTGTTGGTTCAATTCAAACAGCCTTTTGACATCATTGCACTATCTCTTGTTTTTTTTTTTTTGTTTTTTTTTTTGTGTGTGGTTTTCTTTATTTTCTCCAGTAGGACAGACGAGTTTTCCAAGCTTTCATGTCATCTCTTTTCTTATCCTTTCTGCTAAAAACAAACTGCATCTTTCACAAAAATATTTTTTTTTTTGCATTTTCTCCAAAAATTAGGAGAGGGAAAAATCATTTGTTCTTTCTTTAAGTCTTTGTAGGTCAAGACAAATTTTGGACTATATTTGTAGACCAATCAAAGGTAGTCAGCTTAAAACCTCATGTACAAGTGAGACTTATATGTTTACCTTGTAATATTCATATCTTTCTTTTCAAGCAAATTTCACGTCTGCAAAGTGTTGTCAGTGAATACATTCCTTTGTATTACGTTTTTTTTTTCTCACTATGTGTGATTTGAGTCCTTTGCACTTTCCAGCTTTGAAAATGTTATAGAACCAGAGTGTGATGTTATATTTTCAATCTGTGGTGTATTTATGGCAGTGGTGGCGTACACATAATTTTATGTAGAGCAGCGCCCAACATATGCAGTATCCATCTACATTCAAACAAGACAGACAAGTTATGTTTACACTGATTACAACTACGTTTATTAGATATACCTTTTTTGCATATATTTATATATATATATATATATGTATATGGAGGCTGGTATAGAACTTTTATTTATTTGTGGCACTAGCAGTAGGCCTTTAGAACAGATCTTTAGTGTGTCAATTATCAGCTTGTGGGTGGAGCCAAGTGCACTTCTAGCTTTTTAATATCATTAGACTTAGTGTAATGGCGGGAAACTGGTCTCCGCGCCTCTAGCGGTTTCTTTCTATTTCTATAATAATTCGGAAGATACTTTGTTTTAATGATTACATTGGCTAGCCGACCTATTCTTTTGTTCCTGTCCAGCTGGCCAGAGAAGATTTTCTTCGGTCGGCTTGGGATGTACTTTGATTCGGGGAACTTGGGGAAGTTAGATAAACTTCTAGTTGTATTAAGCTATGTAATGCTTTGATCGGGAGATGCTAAATATCGTACGTAGATGTAACGACGAGTTTCGTAGATCCTATGATCTCGGTCGGATGATGTTTTAGTTGGGGAAACGGATTGTTCCGTTCGACGGAGTAAATTCTCCTCGGTCGGCATTGGCCCTTGTTCTAGGGAAGTTGGACGACGAACTGGGAAACCAGGGAAGTCTTTGACTGGGGACTTTGCCGACTGAGTTTGTAAATAAATGTAGAGCTCGGAAAGACTCGTTGTAAGTACCTTTTTGGAGTATCTGGAGGCCACGTCGTATAGAAGTATCGTTTGGAATTACAGTGAGAAGTTCTTGTGGTAATTCATAGTGGAATTTTATTGAAGTATTGTGTAAGCTACTACTACATGTACTACTGAGAAGTTGTGTTAGATTATCATTTGTTGTAATTCTACGTGATTATCACCGTGACTCGGGGTAAGTTGTTGTAAAGCTTAAGTTACGTGTATTTAGCGCGAGGCCATGTTCTTTCTTGTAAATATATATATATATTTTAAATCCAAAACTAGGCCAAGTGTTGATGCATCAAAGTTTGACTTATTTTCAATCCAAAAATAGAAAAAGACGAGGCAACAAATGTTTATATCTTTTGTTAATCCAAAACTAGGCCAAGTGTTCATGCAAGAACGTTTGACCTAATTATTTACGCTAGGCTGAGATATTGTTCATTCTTGCGTGGTATTCTTGTGCTTCTTCTAATATACAAATGTATTGAGGATTTTTTTTTTCTGATGCTGAAACTGGTTTTAATGAAGCAAGTTTTTCTTGGTGTTATGACGAGTTATAAATTTGCATATTAGAAGAAGCACAAGAATAATATGCAAGAATGAACAAAATCTCCGCCTAGCGAAAATAATTAGGTCAAACGTTCATACATGAGCACTTCGCCAAGTTTCAGATTGAAAAAAAGGTCCAACGTTTGTTGCTTTTAGTCTTATTCTATTTTTGGATTGAAAATAAGTTAAAAATTCATGCATGACCACTGCCCCTAGTTTTAGATGGAAAAAAAAAAAAGGTTCAACGTTCGTTGCTTCTAGTCTTATTCTATCTTTGGATTGAAAATAGGTTAAACGTTCATGCATGATCACTGTTTCTAGTTTTAGATTGAAAAAAGGTTCAACGCGTGTTGCTTCTAGTCTTATTCTATTTTTGGATTGAAAATAGGTTAAACGTTCATGCATCAACACTTGCCTTAGTTTTGGAACCACGTCTAAGTGTCTTGTTCTAGATTTAGGTAAAGCCATAGGTCATACACAGAGAAAACAAACACAGCCCAAGATAGCTCTTCGATCCATAGGATACCTCTCAGGTGGCCGCCGTTTTGGACTTTCGATCCAGAAAATTTTTTTTTTTTATCTGAATGGTGGACACTTGAATAAATCGATACTCTATAGCCACACTGATGAGTCGTAATACGACGAAACACATCGTAGAATGTGTCTGTGGATGAGTGGAAAAAAATTATTGTTCCTTTATGCAAAAATTTCCCATTAAAAATGATTGATAATCTTGTCTGGGAGACGGAATTCCTCCATCCTCCCTAATTTATAATAGGTTCAATCGTAGATAAAAAGAAACGTTTGTTCAGATTTTTTTGTATTATTTGATTGGTTTTTTAAAATGTTCAATTTCACTTTTTTTTTTCTAAACCTGTGAAGTGTGTTCTATTTAGATAATTACTAAAATCTGGTGAGATTAAATTAGCAATTTGAAACAAAGAATTTTGAGCAATTCTTATTATAAACTATCTTTATATAAATTATATCTGATTATTTCATATGCAATATATTTAAAATTTGATAAATACCTAGTCTTTATTTGGCTAAGGTTTCACCCCCCATATTAATCTTTCTTTTTTTGTGATTCCTTTTCAGAAGTAAAACATGGGACCTTGTT
Organism: Elysia crispata; assembly: GCA_033675545.1. Classification (NCBI taxonomy): domain Eukaryota; kingdom Metazoa; phylum Mollusca; class Gastropoda; family Plakobranchidae; genus Elysia; species Elysia crispata. The sequence continues at coordinate 467,797 of JAWDGP010003448.1, forward strand.
TGAATCCTCAAAGCTTTCTTATCATCCAGTTACTATTTCTCTTGATAACGCTTTTAAAGAGAACAGGTATGTTGACTGGAGTAAAAAACCTAATTAATGAATGTTTGAAAAAAATCTTATGTGAATTATCAATTGTGCTTTATTGTAATGCAATGTAAGCTAAAAGTCAAACAGAGTTCATTTAACAGGCAATGCTCTTATATATATTATCTCTTTTAATGAAAATGTCATATTTTTTTATATTATATACATAAGTTCCGTTGACATTATTTTTAAAAGACTGTATTATGTTTCTTTTTTCGGAAACAATGTGTATTATAAAATTATTTTTTTATATTTTTATAATTTGGATTTCTCTGAATAAACTCAGATAACACTCTTTTTATCTATCTTTGTTATTTTTTTTTTATAATGTTCCTGTTTAATACCTCCCACATTCAGTATACATTAAGAGTTTAAACCCAAAGGTTTTCGTATGTGTTTATGGTATTCATCAAGTGATTTCAGTTCATTACAATTTGCCCAGAGTTTAAGATTCGTCATTTTTATACCAAAGAAATATTGAACTCCATTTAAAATAATAGAAACATAAACTCCGTTACTGAATTGATAATGCGTAGATGGTATGTGTTGGGAACATAACATGGAATAGCCAACTGCCACATAGATGGTGAATCAATATTGAATAATTAAATAGGGGTGAGAAAAACCTCTATACTTCTATCTCTATAAACAAGCATAATAACAAAATATCATTACAACAGAATCGAATTCGAAATTAAAAAAAAAATATCAAAACGGTAGAATCGATTTCGATTTTTTCTTTCTCTATACAAATACAATACCAATGCTGTAGAATCAAAACGATCTCTATAAATCATCAAAATAATAGCAAATTATCAAAATATAATCGAATTTGAGACCGGAGTAAAAAGTACCCTTATCATATCCTTTTCATAACATTTTTTTTTCAATTTTTTTAGTAATAAATTATTCATAATATTCCTCTTGGCTGTGAGAAATATTCAATATTTATAGATAATGTTATATTTCCACTCCCTTTAGTAAGACACTCTGCTTCCACCGTTATAGCTAATCTTGATTTACCCAAGCAGAATATAGCTGGTAACACTCAGCGGCTGCATATATTGAATTTTATAATTGCATGTTCTCTTAATATAACAAAAATGACACGAATTTTTTAGGGGTTGAGTGAGTGGGCAGTAAACTTTTTAACTGGAGTTGGAACAAATCTTAACTATTGGACTGATGACTCGAAATAGATCGAGATATAGATGGAGTTAAAAGATCTGGGACGGGTTAAGAAGATAATATTTATTGTGAAATATGAGGAAAGAGGAATAAGCAGTTACATGGCCACTAACGCCAACCGGCAAGACACTCCATGATGGTTTCTAAAAAAAAATAAATAAGAAAATTGGGTTTTAAGATAATTTCTCAAAAGAAAAATATACGAATAAAACATTCATTATTACTTCTCGCTAGATAACCTAATTTCGATTGAAAGGTTTGAAATTGGATAAACTTTGGACTTTGATATTTTTGCAATAAACATAATTCATGCTCTCGGTCTACCTAGATCTATATCGGGATTGAATTGTTGTTGAAACAATAAGAGATCGGCCGCCACCCTTTATGTGCCCAAGACTCAGGCTATGGAAATCACTCTAGTGGATTTTATAGACAATCAAGAGTTAGAAACAAATGAAATTGTAATAACTGTTATAGGAAAGAGAGCTACCCAGTGTAGTTGGGATGATATTTAAGTAACTCTGAACAGAACGACTGACCAGCCAGGACAGAGGAGGATAGTTTTTACCAAGTTTATAGACTTGAGGATCCTACACGCTGGTTCCTTGTAACAAAATTTAATAAACCTGAAGCTGACTTATTAAACAATACAACAAAAAACAGTCAACAATCAACCATTCTCTCTGCACTTTAAAAGAAGAGAAGAAGAAAACTTAAATATAAGAATATTATGGGCTCCACCCAAACTTAAATCAGAAGCCATAAATTGTAAAGAGAAATCTCAGGCAAGAGGCAACAGTGAGCAGACCCGAAGACGCTAAAGGCAACGGTCGAATAGACCCAAAAATGTACCCCATTGTGTAAAGGTAAATTTTAGAGACAGTAAAACTGTTAAATAAATGTTGTGGTTTGTTGTAATAAGAAATCGAAGACAACAGTGTTGCTGGTGCAATATTGCTGAACACTGGCCCTACAAATGTTCCAAAAGAGGGGGAGAGAAGGACAAAGTAGAAAGTGTGTTGGGAATACGAGAAGTGCAGAGCACAGCTCACCCGAGAAATTATGTGAGCGCGCTCTCAGGCGGAGAGAGTATCGGAGGAGGCGAGGTATGACTGAAAAGCTCACAAAACAAAGAATGTATGAAAGATTAACCAAAGAAAGTTGAAAGGAAGGAAAAAGATGGAGGAGAAATTGAGGAAAGCATAAAGAACACTGTGATCGCCTCGACCTTAGGAAAGAAAGAAGACTAAGAAATTGGAAATTCTAGCACAGAAGGCCCTTACCGTCAAAATCAAAACGACTTTTAATGCAAAGGACACAGACGAGGAGGATAGAACGGACACTTTCCAAACACCCAACGCTAGAGTCGCTACTGACACACAAGCAGAAAACAAAAAGAAAAGCACACTTAGGAAAGGATTCACCAGAACAACACAAGATACGTTGATTTAACTAAGCCAACAAGACCAAAAAGGGAGACTGTTAAAAATTCGATTTTCTTATGGCTATATTGTTTTTATGCTATTCATAGAGATAGAAATATTAGAATTGGATTCCCTTTTTCTAAAAATAGCATAATAAAAATATGGCAACCTGGGGATCCAATTTTATTTGTAAAATCTAAACCTAAAGTTTCTATTTCTAAAAATAACATTATTTCTATATGGCCGCACAAGAATCAAATTCTAATTTGTCTATCTCTATAAATAGAACAATTTCAATATGGCCGCCGGGGAATCCAATTTAGATTTTTCTATCTATAAATAGGATAATACTATGGCCGATTGGGAATACAATTCTAGTTCTAATTATCCAGTTCTTAAGTTTCTATCTATAAAAAAAAGGCATTACTTCAATATGGCCGCCGGGAAATCTAATTTTTCGAGCTTATTATATAGCATTAATCAATATGGGCGCCGTGGAATCAATAACTAATTTGTCTATCTCTATAAATAGCATAATTTCAATAAGGCCACCGGAAAATTCTAAGTTTTTGATCTCTATAAATAGCATTATTCCAATATGGCCGCCGCTTAGTTCTAATTTTTCGTTCTCTATATATATCATAATTTCAGTATGGCCGCCGGGAAATTCTATTTTTTCCATCTCTATAAATAACATAATTTCAATATGGCCGCCGATTAATTCAAGTTTTTCCATTTCTATAAATAGCATATTTTCAGTATGGCCGCCGGAAAATTCTAATTATTCCATCTCTATAAAAAGCAAAATTTCAATATGGCCGCCAGAGAATTCTAAATTTTCGACCTCTATAAATAACATAATTTCAATATGGCCGCCATTAATTCTAATTTGGGGATCTCTATAAATAGCATAATTCCAATATACCGACGGTTAATTCTATTTTTTTCATCTCTAAAAATAGCATAATTTCAATATGGCCGATAATTAATTCTATTTTTTTCCATCTCTATAAATAGTATAATTTCAATATGGTTGCCGAAGAATTCTGAATTTTCGACCACATTAAATAGCATAATTGCAATATGACCGCCGTTAATTCTAATTTGGCGATCTCTATTAATAGCATAATTTCAATATGGCCGATGATTAATTCTAATATTCCATCTCTATAAATAGTATAATTTCAATTTGACCGCCAGGAAATTCTATTTATTCCATCTCTATAAATAGCATAATTTCAATATGGCCTATGGTTAAATTCATTTCTTCCATCTCTATACATAGCATAATTTCAATATGGCCTATGGTTAATTTCATTTCTTCCATCTCTATACATAGCATAATTTCAATATGGCCGCCGGGAATTCCAAATTTTTGACTTCTAAAAACATCATAATTCCAATATGGCCGCTGATTAATTCTATTTCTTACATCACTATCAATAGCGTAATTTCAATATGGCCGCCGGGGAATTCTTATTTTCTATCTCTATAATTAGTATTTTTTAAATATGACCCACCGGGAATCGAATTCTAGTGTTTCGATATCTCTAAATAGCCTAATTTCAATATAGCCGCTGGGTGATCGAATTCTAGTGTTTCTTTCTCTATAAATAGCATAATTTCAATATGGTCGCCGGGGATTCGAATTCTTGTGCTTCGATCTCTATAAATAGCCTTATTTAAATATGGCCGCCAGGAAATTCTAATTTTTTTCCCTCTATGTATAGCATATTTTCGATGGTTTTGTATTACTATGCTGGTTTATGGAGATAAAAAGCTAGGATTTGAATTTACAGAAATGAATTTGTGTTATTACGTCGGGTTATAGATAAAGAAAAAATTGAAGTCAGTTGGAAAAAGGGAAACTTTGTGAAAAGGGACGAAAATGATATTTGTGATTTGTCCTTTGAAAACAAATTTATAACATAAGTTTAAAATATTTTAAGTAGAAATCTGTCAATGAAGTTAGAAGTAAGTACAACCTTATAACAAAGTTCTATCTGTGAAAGCGACAGATAGATGCTAGCTTTCAATTTTATTGTGATTTAACATGCAAGTAAAGAGGAAGACATTTTTTCCCAAATAAACAGCTGTTCCCTTCGTGCAAGGGAAAAAAAGAAGGGCCCAAGAAATTTGAAAATTTGTCTCTGGAGAAAAGGCAGGGCCAACTGCTTAGAGCAGTATGCAGGCCCCTGTACCTCTGGGCACAGGTTAATCAGTTCTGCTGAGCTCAAGACTTCAGTGATTTTGATGACATCATCTTGGACTCCACTCTCATCCTAGATGTGATCCAATCCTATTTTTTCAGATAATGCTTGGTCCACACTCTCTGAGGGTGTGGCGAGTAGGCGGCATGCAGGCATCTATAAATGTGGGGAATGTAAAGAGCTTGATGATTTGACACAAAAGATGTGTCCCAATCCACAGTCCAACAACATACAGAAACAGAAAAAGAAGGTAAGATGATACACATTCCAAAAGGATGTCATCTTATTAGATGCAGCAATATACCTGGTACATTTTATATTCCTGCTTGCATTGTAAACCAGTTAATGATTACATGATTGTAATATAGTTATGTTCATTCTAATCTTTTAGAAACTGTACAGAGACATTTTAAACATTTTAACTTGTAAAATTATATGCATACAAACAATTAGAAAAAAAAGTAAATAAAAAAAATTAAACAACCCTAATTACACATTACATAATCCATACTGCATCAGTACATGTCCTCTTTGTTAATAAACATTTAAAAATTGAATCAAGACATTAAGATTTCCAACAGATTTCCAATTAATGTTGAATTAAGTACAACATAGCTTTCTTCACTTCAGATGTAAAGTGAAAACTGACTTTAGGAATTAAATCTTTTTTGGATGGCACCTCACTAGAATTATCATTATTAATACATACTCTTCTTCCTCTGTTACTTGAGAACGCTATATTAGTTTGTAAGAATTTGCCGCGGACATTTTGCAAAGCCATTTTGAGTGTTGTAAGTTGTTTTCGTCTCATATAAAACATTTTCATCATTATTGCATGGTTTCCTAATTGAATCACTTTCATTCTTGATTAAAAAAAGGAAATAATTGCATCTTACTTGTGTAATTTAATTGTTTTCTCATTTTTGCTGCTACTTTCACATATTTTTCTTTTTTTTTCAGGTCTCATGGAAGGGGATATGGAGTTTAGAAGTGCAGATACCTGTTGGGGACTACCACTAGCCCCTTTGCAAAACAAAAGCTATGTTTCTCTAGCTTGCATTCTTACCTGACATAGACGTAGTTCACAAAAAGTTGACTGCTGGACAGCTGACAATTACATGACTTTCATTTAATGGTTTAATTTTCCAAATTAATTGAAAATGTGTATCAGAGGAATGCACATGTAGATGCCATGGGTTTCAATTATTTAACCTTATTATTGCACTGCATACTTTTTTCCTCCTCAGTTTTATAAGTATTACACAATTTCCAATGAAATTTCATTGATACTGATTTAAGGAAAAAAAAAGCTACTTTCCAAAAATGCATTTGGATAGAAATTATAGGTTCTTACTTTCAGATTCAATTCATGCGCTGATTTAACAAAATATAAAGATACCCATGGCAAAAGACAGAGTACGCTAATATCCCTCTTTTATTTCCCCAATTCTCTCATGCTTTGTTTTTCATTTTCAATCTAATTATCCATTCTCTCTCTTTATAATCCTATCCATATATCAGAGGTGATTTTGTTACCTTAGGCGTTAGTTTTTTGGGTTTTTTTTGTTTTTTATTTTCAAATACTATAATGGGGATTTTCCAGGGAAATTTTCAGTATTTTTTAAAAATTAATTTTTGCAAATGATTATACGTTATTTATGCATCATTTGTGGAGGAAACAATGAGGTTAAATATGCCTCATGCCGTACAGGAATTGAATTATAAAGATCCTTTAAGTTATCTCAAGGAATCACATTGTTAACCAAATAGAGGTTAGGGAACAGCAAGTCTGACTAAGTAAATATCTATACTCTGACATAGACCATTCTAGCTGAGGATGATAATTTATTTTATACAGCAAAAGTGGGGTAATTTTGTCCCCTCCTATACATATAGGTGTAACATGGTTAGTTACATAAAAAAATATGGGGTACTTTTAACACCCCAGAAGTGTGAAAAATATAAACCCGTTTTGTGTTTATTTAAAATGTGGGGACACAAAATTACCTTCGATGTAAGAATGCAATAGTAAAAAACGATGTACGGATAGGGTTAAAAGTCCTTGTCTCATTTCTCTTTCTATCTCTATCTCTTCATCCCTTTTTGATTTATCATCTTTCTTCAGTCAAGTTCTATTTCTTCCCCTCTCCATATCCTATTCTCTCTGTCAGTCTGGTCCCCCTATACCCTTTCCTTGTCTCTCTTATATCTGAAATTACTTTAATTTTTTTTTTCATTGTAGAATGTTATTTCTTCTTAATTAGAGACATCCAGTGAACTTTGGGTGTAGTGAGGTAGGAAAAAATATATTCAGACAATAAAGATTACAACTTGAGATCATGTATGGGTCAGTGGTTAGATCTCAACACCCAAACAATGCTTGAGCTTGTTGTAAAAAACATTGGTTTAATACCTTTGTACAGGCTCTTTTTTGTCCATTTTGTTACTTTTTTGTAAGCTAAAAAATGATTATGGATTCAAGGAATAGATATTATCAGTGCAACTACATTGTGTTAGAGTGTCTTTCTATTTGCACCAAACTAATCTATGGTGTATGTTACAAAATGCCACACCGTTGCAGCCCATTTATAGTGCAAACCACATGTGACAATGTAACTTCCCAAAGTTCAAGAGTAGGCCAGGTACTACAAATTGAAGTTTGAGATATTAAAAGGACATCTGACAACACGCACTAGGATGCACTCGGCGACAAGTTTTGTTAGATGAATTATGAAATATAAAAATAATGATTGATTATTGATATTGGTAGGTGTTTGTGTGCCAGAGCAAAGCGTGTAATGTGTGCTTTGGGAAGTAAGTTACAACGACAATGTAGGAAGAATACAATAAAGCTTCAAGTCTGATGCTCGTTAATCTTTACAATAATCATAAAGTAAGATATGATGACTTTACAATTAAAAGGAGATAAAATTAGTCTGTGGAAGTTGTTACAATCATTTGACAATAACTGATTACTTAACTAAAATAATAAAGATAATAAAGAAGACAGAAATCAGAAAGGATAGTTTTAAAAGATGGGCGCCCTTACCTTACTATTTAGAGAGAAGGACAGAAAGCGAGATGAAAATCCATATGGTTCTGTGCATTCTTGAACATATATCATTAATGTCGTCTTGAACAATTCTTAATTAAAGTGTTCTTGATTGTCTTTAGTTGTAATATTCTTGTTCCTAGGATGAGACTTGAGACTCAGGCTTCAACATCAGCTACAGTATAATCCAGAAAGTTGAGTTTCAGAAAATGCACAGGTCAGAGTGTCCAGTGCGGTTTTTTATACTTTATTGTTTATTAGCACAGAAATAGAAACACCACTGCAGTGTGGTTTATAAGATCTGTTTCATAAATTACACTCTTGCGATAGCTTTAAACTTTATTTAAATGTTCTGAGAACAGGCTTTCTCTCATAATAAAACAGCAATCTTCTTGAAACTTTGCTTCAACGGCAATGAAGACCAGGAACCAGGTCCCCCTGGTCCCCGTACCAGTTAAGGTCACTTTGTAGTTTGTTACATTTTTTGTTTTGCCTTTCAGGACTTAGGCCCTGCGCCGACCGGCTCTATTCTAAATAAAATAGAGTTGAAAATAATAAAGTAAGGAAGACGCATAGTATTAACATTAAGATGCTTGTAAAACAGTTCACACGGTTTATATTACGAAATAGGAATACCGGTACTTTAAAATTAACCACTCAAGAGCTTAAGATAAATAGATTTATTAAATGAACTTGGAGCCTCGGGGCTTTACCAGTTAACTAACTAGCACGTTCGAAGAATACGAATATTATAAAATACGAATCAATACTACTCTCAATATACGACAGAAAAACTTAACATGTACAATTATCAATCATTAAATAATTCAGAGCCACAAATAGGAGTCGGACTTCACCCAGAGTCCGCAATGGGGAACTTCACGACTCGAAACGAAATTAATGATGAAGGGAAGAGAGCACAAGCATAGTGCGACTTGTCTTCTTCACTGCTTCAATTCGGACTGAAGAATTGTATTAGAACGCTAGTATAAGACGCTTACTTTTCCCAAAAACATGTTGACCATTTTCCCACACTGTCGGTGTCTTACAAAAGTTAGATAAATTGTCTATATCAGCTCACCCTGGGAGATGGGAATCTTCCCTTATATGACATCCATATGAGGATTCTTGATGCCTCTATAGATTCTATTGCAAACTAAACTACTAGTTAGCCGCCAAACATATCACCACTTGAGACTTGAGACTTTACCCCACAGTAGTATCATGCAGCGCCTCCACGGCGACTTCATACAACGGTAAACATTAATTTTAATCTGTCTACCAGATTAGTTTAGTGGCTAGGATAATATGGTCTACGATTCCCGACCAGACACTTGAGAGGAGCATCTTGTTATACTTACAAGGAATCTACGCGTGATTCTATATAAGTGGATATACAGTAGCGCTTTGTGACAACGTAACTGTGCTAAGACTTAATTTGTATTGACTGCGACTTTTGTGCTGTTTGTGACAGATTTATATTTTGCTAATTTACAATAGCTTGCTATAGGGGCAGGCTGAAAAAGATTATAAAAATTAGTGTTTCAAATAATTCACTTCAATATTACTAGAATAAAATTCTTTTAAAATTTGTAAAGTAAAACCTGCAAAGTACTTTTTCTGTAACATCACTAACAATTGCCTCTAGGCAATAAGAGTATTATGGAAATGTTTTAAATTTACAATTAATTCATTTAAGATTTGAGTGAATTATTGTTACAATATTCTGAGTTGCGGTAGTCTCTAAAAAGAATCTTAGGTGATACATTCATAGGGTTTGGATTCACTTGCATTTTTTTTATTATTTTTTTTTTATCAAAAAAATTATAGCTGTTAATTATCAGAACTTTGCTTGTGTGTATAAAAAAAATCATAGCTGTTTATTATCAGAACTTTGCTTGTGTGTATTTTGCAGTAGGAAAAAAAACTATAACTAATGAGAGAATCATTTATTGTATTAAACTAAGATTTTAATCAGCAGGATTACCTCTCAATCAGGATTAAACTGAACAGTATAAAAAATTGTAATGAACAAAGTAGAAATGTCGGTGTAAAAAAAACAAATTACGATTTACGGTCGCCTTTTTTGGTTTAAATGTTAAGAACATTAACTGTGCAGTACTTTTTTAAATTGTTCAATTTGTACAATAGTAAAAGATTTCATAATAATTATTGTAATTTCCATATTTGATACAAATACTCATAAGTGTATTATTATTTAGTTGATGTTTCCTGAAAGCAAATGTTGATTAAAATTACATGCAGTTGATTACTGATAATAAAAGAAATGTCTTATATAAAGTTTGAATTTCACTCTATACTGTTGCGCTTGTGTGTGGGATCTCATACATAGTTACAATGTTGTTTGGATTTTTTTTTCAATCTGCATCCTTTTTAGAGGATTAGACTTAGTTCTAGGGCTGCTATTGCTGGGTATAGTAGAGGAACTTAAATGCTTATTTCTGGGTTTACACTATACTCACAAAGATAATAAGGCTTCCTCCAATCTCATCTAAAAAAATAGTCAAATCTTGCATTTGAATGCAGAATCTTCGTGATTTGATTTCAGTGCTAAAGCTGAGTTATCTGGCACTCCAAATACATTAATTTCAAATTCCTAAAACTTAAAAAAAAAAATTGTTTTTGTGATTTAAAAATTTTTTTTTTAATTGGGGGGGGGGGGGGGGGGGCGGGGGGGGGGGGCCAGGGAGGGGTTTGGTCATCTTTTAAACATCAAGAAAATAGGGTATATCTACAAAAAACGTTTTAGTGTTATAGCAATTTTTTTAAAACTTGAAGTGACGTATATCAGGACACTTATTCAAGAGAACTAAAAATGAAGAATCTATTCATTCAGTTTAAGTGTTTATGAAGCTCATTTTAACTTGAACATAAGGGCATAACTAATTAATATAGCATGACTGACTGAAGGTAATGGATTTGATCGTTCTTTGGATTCTTTGGTGGTGTAGTTGGATCTCACCTAGACAGCCCCATTTCTGACTTGACAGAAAGATGTCATTCTGTTGAAGATGTTCAACAAACCTGGGGAAAATAAATCTCCTCAAAGCAAATTTTCCATATGAGCAAATCGTATAATTTAGCTTTTGGTGTGATGAAAATCCTAGGGGCAAATCCCAATTAAAGCTACCGAGTACCGGTAGATTGAATCTGAAAGTCGTTCCTACCATTTTTTTTGGTCTTTGCATTTACATGGTGGCTGCTTCAATTTTCAGTTCACTATAACTTGATATACATGTAGGTTGGTCATGAATGGACGGGGCATTGTTCTTGTTGCTTGATGATTAGTTTTAAAAGTGATCAGCCGAAGCACATTTTGTATACATCTTCAAACAGGTATGAATGGTGACAAGATATTGAAAAAAAAATTTTTCTTTAATCATTTGCAATAGCGCTTCAAAAAAGTACAACTACATTTGTCAGATATATACATCTCATTTGATGATATTCATTATAAATCCAAAACTGCATTTTCACATAATTTTAAACTTTCCGCAGTGATATGTTGAATTTAATTTAAATGGAAAAAGAACCTATGAAGCTGTACATATTACAGTAAAAGTTGTTAGCAATAAATGAGAGCTGTAGAATCTGATCTTAGTTTCTAGGAAAAAAGGCCTTCATTCATTCTATTCAAATAATATACTTATTTTTCCACCCAACTACAGATGTACATGTACTAGGTTGATCATCAAAGAGTAGGCCTAAGGGGTTTCAGGCAATAGATTTTACATTGTTCATGTTAGGACTCACACCTGAACATCTTGGTACAACGAGGTTTGACAGCCATCAATATGAAGTAGCGGTAGAACAATGCAATATACATGTAGTTAACATTACCACATTCTAATATTTTCTATTAAGATCTTCCAAACATTCATGATTTGGGCTGAAGTATATCCTCAAACTAATTCCACAGTGAGTTTAGGACAAACTTATGGTTATATTTTTTAGAGGAACATGTATACTAAAAATACACACGCAGTTAAGATTTCAGATCCATAATCCCTGAATTTTAAGTTTGATTAAATTGAGAAGTCACAATAACCGTATTTCAGTAGGTGAGAGACATTTTTAGGATTTTAATGCTTATATGCAGCAGCAGTTGTTGTAGCAATAGTAGTAGTATTAGTAGTAGTAGTAGTAGTAGTAGTAGTAGTAGTAGTAGTAGTAGTAGTAGTAGTAGCAGTAGTAGTAGAAGTAGTAGTAGTAGTAATAGTAGTAGTAGTAACAGCAGCAGCAGTGGTGGTAGTAGATGAAAAATAAGTAAGAGCAGTTTATATCCCAAGAACTAACCTAAATGTTCTTTTAGCAATACAACATTTTATAGAATTTGGTGCAGCGAGTGTAGAATCCTTGTAAGAGTAAAACCTATGTCTAAACATCTGTTGTAAAGAAATTTTCCACACAGACTTGCAAGGCAGTGCCTAGAACTACTGTTGATCTAGCTCGATGTTAAGATCTAGACAAAGTGTAGGTTTATGGATTTAGATCTAGCGTTAAAGTAGATTATTAAGGTTTCAATCTGTATATAGGGTTAGTTTAAATTAACGGGAAGGCCCACATCTGTCTAATACCAATTATATATCGAGATAATTGAAGACGTTGTTGCTAATGTAAACAAAGAGATGGGACAGTCTGCTATTAGCGAAAATGTCTAACATTTAAGGAAAAGGAAGCTTATAATTTTTTTACTTCTCGAAGGTTAGAAAATACTGGATTTATTGGAATGGGGCTTAATTTTTGCAATGTTTTGAATTTTTAAGTTTCCCCATCGATGGAAATAATATAAATTAATCCAGCTCCGACCGACCGACCGACCGACCGAAACATTGCTTATCTTTAACTATAATCACATGATAACAACAACTGTCTCTTTAATAAAGAAAACCATGAAAATAACGACGGAAGTCCAATATCAAGCTATAAATAGATTTTGCGGTTGCCAATTAGCCACGCTCAGTCATTTAAAAGGGAGGGAAAAAAAGAGTTTCAGAATACACTAAATTACAAGATAGTCAGTTTTAAGCGATTTTACAATTAAGTCTGTGAGCCTTCATGTAGGCCTACGGGATATCAAAAGAATATATCTATAGCGTTAATGTTAGATCTAAGAGAGCAACAGAAGCAAGATCATAGACAACGAATACCTAAAATAAAAATTCAGATGTTGAAGACAAGACGTAGTCGATGGACGATAACTCCATCTACGTCTTTCAGGTATAACGTAGCCTAACGGCAAAACCAAATCTGCTAATTGAGGTATTAAGAAAAGTTAGTTATTTATAGCTCCATTTACCTGCTTAAAAATCTTCTACCAAACCATTATTTCTTCTCAGCTCTCTATTTTTTCTTATAAGCTTGAAAAAACTAATGTTAGATTTGCAAAATGAAGACCATTTGAAATACTTAAAGTTATTTCCCACTTTTTCTTCCTTTAGAGAAACTAAAATTTAATTTTAGTTTCGATTTCATATTCTGGGAGAAAATGTGAAGAGTAACAATGGCTGCGCCCTTGTGCAAAATCCAGCGCAGTTTATGCTTGCATTGGGATAGATTGTATGACAAAATTGCAGATGCTTTCTTTGTACGCTCTTTTCATATCAACCAACAAAGGCTTCTCAATCGGAAGAAAAATCGTACCAGTAAAGAAGCAAATGGTTTTGATAAATTTTTAGCCAACTCTCTTATGAACTCACCAAGTCGAAAGCATAAAGAAAAATTATCCACCCCTCAAGAATCAATCCTTGATAGACATCCAAATCGTCTGCGTAAGACCTTACTCTATCAAAATATGTCTAAAACCAAGATCTGAGCTGCGCTTTTATTTATTTTTTTTTTTATTTTGAACAGCTCATTTGACTCGAGAGCATTTTTTTTTTTCAATTTTATTCTGTGCACAATGGCACATGAAAAGACTTTCAAAATCAAATTTTGAACATAAGACTTGTAATTTCTCTAGAAAAAGATGAACTTACTGAATTAGTATCTAGATGGGTCTCTTAAACTTATTTTAGCCAGTAAAAGTTTTATAGATCAGATGGCTTATATATCTATAGAACAATCACTTACAAGCAAGACATGATTATGATAATGTAGCGTCGGGCAATTTAGCCACGTTGGGATAGGCATGCAAGAGAAAACGTCTCTCTCGCCTTCTCAAGGCGAGTACAAACAGTCAAGTACACTCAGTAATCCCTCTATGCTCATTTCAGCACTTCATTGTCTGTGTCTATTTCGTTTCGATCATATTTTTAGTACAACCAGAATCCAGGTAAATTCGCCACCCTGTTGGTAAATTCGCCTTCACAGGAGGGTAAATTCGCCATACGATGAGATATTAGTTACATGCTAAGATATTGCAGTTATTGTAGGGTTTTTTTACTTGTTTTTTTTTTTTTAAGTCAAAAATGTTTTTATTTAATACATAAAATTACATGAACATTCTATGAGCATGTTTATTAAAAAAATTGAAGCTAGAATACATTATTTGATATCAGCATGACATAATTACAATCTAACGGTTATCGTGTGATGTTTACCTTCCCCCCTCATTTCTCTCTTAAAATAATTATCTTCATAGCACATTTAACTTGAAATTAATGATATCAACAATGAAATCAACGAGAAAGAGACTAACGTAAAATTACATAGATAATGTCTATCAGTGCAGTAACACCTATGTTTCTCATTAACTAAGGCAACTGCTTAGGATCCACCTCTTCTGGTGTGTCTGTTGTTTCCTTTTGAAGTTTTGCTCCTGTTCTTGCCCGGTATTCATGCTGCAATCCTCTGCCTGGGTGACTGTGATGCTGCGCATTGTATCACAAGGCAGATACGCAGATTCAGGTATCTTTGTTCTGCCTAAAGGATATATGCTGGTAGCACAAAAGGATTTTTGAAAAAGCTCCTGCCTCATAGTTGCTGCCCATGTTTGCCTCTGCAGTCCGGGCCATGTCATTTTATTAATGGTCTTGTCAGGATTGGCAGCCAAAAATTCTGTGCAGTGTCTCTTATATGCTGTTTTCATAGGTTCACTACACTCCGAGCTCCCTTATGCGCTATGACTTTGGACGCGTCTGGACTGAATTGAAGCCCAGTCTCATCACAATTCCATATCTGAGAGGGTTTTTGTGCCTAGCAGTTTTTTTAAGTCATCAAAATATTTGTTGATAACTGTTCTCGTCATCATGTGTAGACGGTTTGATGCACAATTTTGTGGTGTGCGGATGACCAGATCATGGGGTCTCTTTTTGATCCCTTGCCAGTAATCTTTTCCTGGTATCCTATCCTTAAACTGGGTCTTTAGACCCAGGCTCTTCACGAGAGCACCTACTTTAAGTAAAAACTGTCTTTTTGTCAGCGGGAATCCCGCACGAGCTGCAGCTATTACTTTAACCACCACAGCATTCTCGATTGTTGCAGGGATGTTTCTCGCCCGCCCTGCAGGTCTATCCAGGCTCGAACGTCCAGCAACATGATCAAAGTTTTTCTTGGAATCCCAAAAGATTTTGAGGCATCCAAGCATGTCTCCCTGCCATCTTTAACGGCTTTGATAACTTTCTCCAAATCTTCCCTTGAATATTGGTTATAAACATTTTTCTTGGGCTCACCCATGATAATAGTATAGACTTAAAACAATTTAATTAAAAGCAAGAGAGTTTTCAAAAAGGCTTAACCTTTGACAATGAATGGTACAAAAATCAATAAAACGTCATGCACAAAAATAATGGTGAAATTAGCCGACTGATGTGACGAAATTACCCTCTTAATTCAAAATATGCTATGGAATCATGAAAACAGGGGCAAAAGGCAACACAAAAAAAAAGCAAAAGACGTTAATGATGTAATTACATTAACAAAGAGCGTCAAGAAAGAAACAAATAATGGCTTCAAAGAAACGATGGATAAGCAAGAATCAAAAAAGTATCGGAAGTAGAGGGTGCGACAGGGTAGGAGAGCAAGCAAGAGCGAAAAGGACAGAGACAGGCTTGAAAATAAGCAACTAGATTTATGTACTATTGTTTGATGATGCTGATTGGCTGATGTAATCAAAATGCACGCTATTTCGTCACTTGATCGGTTTGACACTTGAACTCTTCTGTAAGGGGTGTTTTAAGATTAGTCTATTTAAAAGCGAGAAGGGTGAACTAGTGGCAATTTTACCCGCATGGCAGAATTACCCGACACTACGTTAATGTTTTCTTCCAGGTTCAATAGTCGGCAACGTTATGATTGCTTCTTTGATTTATTACATTTTAAAATTTGTAGCATAATTGTCTTACTGTTTCACTCGTTACTTGAAATTCATAAAGTTCAGCATTTGAATGATTCCCTCTTATCACTTCATTCATTATATTGACTAAACAGAATTTTAAGTGATTTTTAAAGTAGAAATGGTGAGAGAAAAAGGACTTCTTGAATCAATTTATATTATGAATATAATATCTTATAAATAAATATAGTCAATCATAAAAAAATCAATGTTATTTGTGAGCTAGTTCAGCAAGTTAACATTCTAGTAATACCTTTTTATTTGTAAGTAAGAAAAAGTCCATGGGAAATTGATAAAGGAGCTTAATTTTTGTTTTTCAAATTAATACACATTGTGGTGGAATGAATCCCCATATATTCTTTTTCCTCTTTTTCTTTCTATAGCTGTGCCATTTATTCAAGTAATAAGAGAGAGATACAGACAAGCCTGCCGCAGCGTGGTGATCAGAACTCAGAATCCCGAGAGGACAGTCAGGGCTCTCTCTTCCTTTGGCTCTCTTAAATTTGCAGAATGCGTTTCTCATGATAAGGTAAATCTTTAAATCCCTTGAGGGTCTACTTACTCTAAGGGTTGACAATCTAAAGAAGTCATCAGCTCATTTGAAAAAATGATAATAACAGATTGAAAATCTGGTTTAAAAAAAAAGACAGCTTAGTTTTCAAGATTTAATGAAAAAATAGCAGTCCTTCAAATTTTAAAACTAAATTTAGTCTATAATACAAAGCTAAGCGAATTGTTTTTTATTTTTAAAATTTATTTCATTGTTACAAATAATTGTGTAGTGTGCTCATTTTACAATTAAAAACTTTATTGAGAATGACATCTATCACTTTAGCTCCTGAAATGTAGCAGTTTGATTTACCTCTTATCTTCTTCAATTTAAGTAATTCAGAAATAAGGAATATTTTACCAATAGTCAACCAGTCTTAATATCCATGCATAAATTTCTGATTTCAATTGAGTATATTTTTTGGCAAGAACATTCACTTTATTAAATTCTTTATGTTCTATCTCAGCAATATTTGATCGCAGAATTTACTAGTGAAAGCTGTGTGAAAAAGCTTCAGGAGTCCAGTCTGTTTTTCTCTGAAAGCAAGAAGTTTCCCCTAATTTCAAGATGCCTGTTTGATGAAAGTAAAGGACAAACCCATTTGAACAGACAGAAAACAGGCAATGTTCTCTTGTTAATGCGAGAATGTTGGCATTTGACTACAGCAAGTTCTTATCCTGCAATGGCAAATGTAAGGAAGCTTAAAAGACTAAAATGTGTATAAAGATATCCTTTGATCTTTTCTTATTAATTCAAAAATTCTTTTCTGTTATTACAGCTCTTTTTTTTATAGGCTTTTGTTTGTAATTTTCATACATATCATATTTGTATCAGGAAACATCATGAAACTTTCAGAATTAGTTCAGGACTGAATCTCGCATATATTTTAAGTTGATCATGTGATTAGATTAATTTCTTGACATGGTTTGATAATGTAAAAAAGTGCTAAAATAAGAAAGAGATAATTTATTAATTTCTTTTCATTTTAGAATAGTAAAAGAAAATTGCATAGAATTATCGAAACCATTTTTGTTCGCCTGTGGTGTTACCCAGAATTAACTAGTGCATCGATCTAAGAAAATGGCTAGAGAAAGTTGGATGTTAGACCAGTGTTCTGAAAGCCATATTTTCCAAATCCCTATGTAAAGCTATAAACACTTACAAAATGAGTAGTGATGATACTATGAAAATCAATCGATCATGACCTTCTGCTCATCTCTAACCCTCGTCGCTTTCAGTGCTTCTGTCACCCTTCCTACTTTTAGCCACTTTGTTAGTCCACCCAACATCCTTTCATGCTTTTTGCCCCTGCTGCATTTTCCTTCGATCATTCCAGTTGTCACAAGATGTTCTAGATTCTCTCTTCTCATCACATGGCTAAAGATGCTTGCCATTTACGTATTTTATATATGAGTGATCTTGTTGTGTCGGCTTCACGTTAGACTGTTTTGTTTGATTTCTTTGCAGTCCATGAGATTCGTAGCATTCTCCGAAGGAACCTTATATACTGACAATGAACATAAAAGCCTTGTCGCACAGATTTGCGGACAAAGACTTACCCTTATTGAAACCTTTACTTGATACTTTTTTGAAATTGTGATGTCCAAGTCAAAAGAGTCATATTTATCTAGTAATATATCCACTACTACAAATTATATTTTTCAAAACAGTGGTAGATTCTATACCTTTGGTTTGAAATACACACATATCAAAGACAATGCTTTTCTTTTGGAATTATTGTATTATTTCCCACTTGTTATTTGTATTATACAAGTTATTTGGTAGTTTTGGTTTTATTTTTCCAGTAAAATATCATATTTCGTGACTTCAGTTATATATACTCAACAGTCAACTCAATAAGCTTCATGTACTTCTTATTGAAGAAGTTAATTTTATAAAGCTACAAGTGTCTATTTGGGTTTTGGGGATTTGATAAAGTTTATGTACTATGGCAATGAACATTTCAATTTCTTTATCTGTCACTAAGTCTACAATTAGATTCAAATATATGTACCTGTTGCAAACTGTTAGAGCACTAAATGAAAACTCTATATGTTAGATGTGCACCAATACCTGCTCAAAAACTTCAGTAGCAGCTCTTTTTTTACTTTGATTTCTTTCTTTTAGTTATCCATTTTACTTTCCCACAGCTGGATGAAGAGCTGCATAATTTGAGTGAAAGCCTAGGGCTGAACGAACTTGACATGCGCGCTAGGTTCTTGGCCTGTGTCATGGTGGAGGATCTATTGCGACCACTGCTGCCAGAAGCGCGAGTTATTCCATATGGATCCTGCCTGAATGGCTTTGGCTGGTGGGATAGTGACTTGGATATGATGCTCTGTCTTCAAGGCGACCCTTATGTTCCGGCTTCCATTGTGAGTGGTGGAACGTAAATTTTGATTCAGAGTCTTTAATAGGAAAATTCTCTTTAATTTTTCAAAAAGAATATATGTAGAGCTGAAATTTTTTTGAAATCCACAAACACTAATTTATTTTACATTAAAAGATATTATAAGGTGCTCATAATATAAAAAGATGTTGATATAGATAATAATCAAACAACCAAGTTATGACTATTTATTATTGAGATTGAGATGATTCAAATTGCTTATCTGCTGACTTCTGAAAGGTCTCATGAAATACAATGTATCTTTTCCATGCTTAATTTACATTTGTATAGCTAAGGCAATGCTTTTTAAGTTTCATATGAGAAACTGATTAAAACTCTGACCTTTTGTCAACATGATTGCAAAGATATCTGATGATTCTGTGATGAACTGTGTCACATAGTTTTTTCATCTTTTTTTACATACCTGAACATCCTTAAAACTTCTCTGATTGTTGTTCTTTTTTCCCCCACAATAACAATTTTTTTCCATTGAATTTAGTCAAATTTATAAAAGAGCTAAATATTAGGAGTTCGTTGTTTTCAAAAATGTTCCCCAGTTATTACTCAATTTTATTTTTTTTCAAGTAATTTGCAGTACTCATTTCAATGATCCTTCAATTTTAAGGTTTGATATAAAGAATAGAGAATGAATTTGTGTTAAACCTTGTCTAAAGGTAACATTATAGGCAGAGATACATAATGTTGAACGTAAAGCAAAAAGGGTAATTAGATTAACAATATAGTTAGGAGACAGAGTCAGGTTTGAAAATTTTGAACCGGAGAAAAAAAATGATCTGAAAGTAGATAAATTCCTCCTTTTCTTATTTTTTTAAAAGATCAGAAAACCTCATAGCTATTCAGTTAAATTTTATTATTTCATCCAATTTTGTTCTATGAAAATCTCCAAATGATGCTTTGATATAAATATAAAAATAGTAAATGAGTTGTTTGGCTGAATGCCTGTCAGATTTTCAAAAAATTACTGAATTTGCAATATTTTAGTTTAACTGATGCATAACTTTTTGAAAATAGGAGGTCTTAATTTAGTTTTGTGTTTGTGTATCCATCCCTTCACCAGAAAAAGCCTGGTCGAGTTGGTCTTCCTGGAAACTTTAAATTTCTCACCGAGGTATTTCACACAGAGCGAATTTTGGCTCAAAGGTCACTGACTATGGTGGCTTCTCTATTAGAACTTGGCCCTCGCTTCAACAATGTTCACAAAATTCTCAATGCTCATGTGCCTATTGTTCGCTTCCATTGCGCTACACTCAATCTGCAGTGTGACATTAGCCTGGAAGCTATGTAAGTGTGAATTTTTTTTACCTCTATTTAATATTAATTGACAACATTCAGGGAGCATATATCTATAGGATTAAGATTCTAATAATGGAGTAAAATGACACTGTCTGGTATGGTCCAAATTCATATGAATTTTTTTTTTTATATCCTCTCTCTGTTTAAGGAGATAGAGAAGAAGAAGAATCACAAACCAAGATCTAGCTCTAGATAGGCATATAGCATCAGAGATGTGCTGTCTAATCTCAGAACACCTTGATCTACAAAGAATAAAAATATATAACATTTTTAGACCTTTATATTACAAATTTGACTACAACATACTCCAAATTGATATTGCTATGGTAAACACCACCTCCTTACTTGTAAATTCGTATTTTGTAGTTAAAGAAATTATATATATCTTCACTACATGAATGCAAATTCCATTTCTTAAGTAAAAATAAGATTCTGAAACACCACGGAAAAGGAATGCAATAAATGAACAAAACAAACAAAAATATCAGAGAGATAATTTAGTCACATGAAATGCTTCTTTCATATCATCAAAGGGTGAAAGATCACTACATTGTCATAGCATTTTACATCATTTGACTCTCTTTTGGTCTTACAATTCTCGCAGGGACAGCATCAAGATGACGGAACTTCTCTACCTTTATTCTGCCCTGGACTCTAGAGTGCGACCACTCATGTCAGGTATCAAGCAATGGGCATTGTCCCATGGGCTCACTTCGAGTGGAGAGCAGCAAAAGCCAACCACCATAGGACTGCTTAGCCTCCTGGTGTTCTACCTACAGACAAGGACACCACAGGTTCTCCCAACTCTAAGGACTCTCCAGAAAGCAGCTGGTGTGTGCAACATTTTTCAAAGATTCAGTTCAGGAAGTGTTACAGGAATAGGATTTCTTGAATTTGAATTTTTTTTCAATATAGAAATAGGATCAACTTGATGATCTGATAATTTTGAATAAATTAGAATTAACCAACAGGGAACCTGTAACAGGTTAATATTGTAGTTAAGGCTCTCTGTATAGTGTGCTTGAATTTCATCTAAGTAACTCCACCCTGGCTTTTTAGGAAAAAAGTAGTTACTATTCTATTACCCATCTTGCTGGCTGGCAATTAAGGCAGCAACAAAGCTCTTCCACGATCGAATTCTAGTGTTTCTTTCTCTATAAATAGCATAATTTCAATATGGTCGCCGGGGATTCGAATTCTTGTGCTTCGATCTCTATAAATAGCCTTATTTAAATATGGCCGCCAGGAAATTCTAATTTTTTTCCCTCTATGTATAGCATATTTTCGATGGTTTTGTATTACTATGCTGGTTTATGGAGATAAAAAGCTAGGATTTGAATTTACAGTAATGAATTTGTGTTATTACGTCGGGTTATAGATAAAGAAAAAATTGAAGTCAGTTGGAAAAAGGGAAACTTTGTGAAAAGGGACGAAAATGATATTTGTGATTTGTCCTTTGAAAACAAATTTATAACATAAGTTTAAAATATTTTAAGTAGAAATCTGTCAATGAAGTTAGAAGTAAGTACAACCTTATAACAAAGTTCTATCTGTGAAAGCGACAGATAGATGCTAGCTTTCAATTTTATTGTGATTTAACATGCAAGTAAAGAGGAAGACATTTTTTCCCAAATAAACAGCTGTTCCCTTCGTGCAAGGGAAAAAAAGAAGGGCCCAAGAAATTTGAAAATTTGTCTCTGGAGAAAAGGCAGGGCCAACTGCTTAGAGCAGTATGCAGGCCCCTGTACCTCTGGGCACAGGTTAATCAGTTCTGCTGAGCTCAGGGACTTCAGTGATTTTGATGACATCATCTTGGACTCCACTCTCATCCTAGATGTGATCCAATCCTATTTTTTCAGATAATGCTTGGTCCACACTCTCTGAGGGTGTGGCGAGTAGGCGGCATGCAGGCATCTATAAATGTGGGGAATGTAAAGAGCTTGATGATTTGACACAAAAGATGTGTCCCAATCCACAGTCCAACAACATACAGAAACAGAAAAAGAAGGTAAGATGATACACATTCCAAAAGGATGTCATCTTATTAGATGCAGCAATATACCTGGTACATTTTATATTCCTGCTTGCATTGTAAACCAGTTAATGATTACATGATTGTAATATAGTTATGTTCATTCTAATCTTTTAGAAACTGTACAGAGACATTTTAAACATTTTAACTTGTAAAATTATATGCATACAAACAATTAGAAAGAAAAGTAAATAAAAAAAAATTAAACAACCCTAATTACACATTACATAATCCATACTGCATCAGTACATGTCCACTTTGTTAATAAACATTTAAAAATTGAATCAAGACATTAAGATTTCCAACAGATTTCCAATTAATGTTGAATTAAGTACAACATAGCTTTCTTCACTTCAGATGTAAAGTGAAAACTGACTTTAGGAACTAAATCTTTTTTGGATGGCACCTCACTAGAATTATCATTATTAATACATACTCTTCTTCCTCTGTTACTTGAGAACGCTATATTAGTTTGTAAGAATTTGCCGCGGACATTTTGCAAAGCCATTTTGAGTGTTGTAAGTTGTTTTCGTCTCATATAAAACATTTTCATCATTATTGCATGGTTTCCTAATTGAATCACTTTCATTCTTGATTAAAAAAAGGAAATAATTGCATCTTACTTGTGTAATTTAATTGTTTTCTCATTTTTGCTGCTACTTTCACATATTTTTCTTTTTTTTTTCAGGTCTCATGAGAGGGGATATGGAGTTTAGAAGTGCAGATACCTGTTGGGGACTACCACTAGCCCCTTTGCAAAACAAAAGCTATGTTTCTCTAGCTTGCAATTCTTACCTGACATAGACGTAGTTCACAAAAAGTTGACTGCTGGACAGCTGACAATTACATGACTTTCATTTAATGATTTCATTTTCCAAATTAATTGAAAATGTGTATCAGAGGAATGCACATGTAGATGCCATGGGTTTCAATTATTTAACCTTATTATTGCACTGCATACTTTTTTCCTCCTCAGTTTTATAAGTATTTAACAATTTCCAATGAAATTTCATTGATACTGATTTAAGGGAAAAAAAAGCTACTTTCCAAAAATGCATTTGGATAGAAACTATAGGTTCTTACTTTCAGATTCGGTTCATGCGCTGATTTAACAAAATATAAAGATACCCATGGCAAAAGACAGTGTACACTAATATCCCTCTTTTATTTCCCCAATTCTCTCATGCTTTGTTTTTCATTTTCAATCTAATTATCCATTCTCTCTCTTTATAATCCTATCCATATATCAGAGGTGATTTTGTTACCTTAGGCGTTAGTTTTTTTTTTTTTTGTTTTTTATTTTCAAATACTATAATGGGGATTTTCCAGGGAAATTTTCAGTATTTTTTAAAAATTAATTTTTGCAAATGATTATACGTTATTTATGCATCATTTGTGGAGGAAACAATGAGGTTAAATATGCCTCATGCCGTACAGGAATTGAATTATAAAGATCCTTTAAGTTATCTCAAGGAATCACATTGTTAACCAAATAGAGGTTAGGGAACAGCAAGTCTGACTAAGTAAATATCTATACTCTGACATAGACCATTCTAGCTGAGGATGATAATTTATTTTATACAGCAAAAGTGGGGTAATTTTGTCCCCTCCTATACATATAGGTGTAACATGGTTAGTTACATAAAAAAATATGGGGTACTTTTAACTCCCCAGAAGTGTGGAAAATATAAACCCGTTTTTGTGTTTATTTAAAATGTGGGGACACAAAATTACCTTCGATGTAAGAATGCAATAGTAAAACACGATGTACGGATAGGGTTAAAAGTCCTTGTCTCATTTCTCTTTCTATCTCTATCTCTCCATCCCTTTTTGAGTAAATTTATCACCTTTCTTCAGTCAGGCACTATTTCTTCCCCTCTCCATATCCTATTCTCTCTGTCAGTCTGGTCCCCCTATACCCTTTCCTTGTCTCTCTTATATCTGAAATTTCTTTAATTTTTTTTCATTGTAAAATGTTATTTCTTCTTAATTAGAGACATCCAGTGAACTTTGGGTGTAGTGAGGTAGGATAAAATATATTCAGACAATAAAGATTACAACTTAAGATCATGTATGGGTCAGTGGTTAGATCTCAACACCCAAACAGTGCTTGAGCTTGTTGTACAAAACATTGGTTTAATACCTTTGTACAGGCTCTTTTTTGTCCATTTTGTTACTTTTTTGTAAGCTAAAAAATGATTATGGATTCAAGGAATAGATATTATCAGTGCAACTACATTGTGTTAGAGTGTCTTTCTATTTGCACCAAACTAATCTATGGTGTATGTTACAAAATGCCACACCGTTGCAGCCCATTTATAGTGCAAACCACATGTGACAATGTAACTTCCCAAAGTTCAAGAGTAGGCCAGGTACTACAAATTGAAGTTTGAGATATTAAAAGGACATTTGACAACACGCACTAGGATGCACTCGACGACAAGTTTTGTTAGATGAATTATGAAATATAAAAATAATGATTGATTATTGATATTGGTAGGTGTTTGTGTGCCAGAGCAAAGCGTGTAATGTGTGCTTTGGGAAGTAAGTTACAACGACAATGTAGGAAGAATACAATAAAGCTTCAAGTCTGATGCTCGTTAATCTTTACAATAATCATAAAGTAAGATATGATGACTTTACAATTAAAAGGAGATAAAATTAGTCTGTGGAAGTTGTTACAATCATTTGACAATAACTGATTACTTAACTAAAATAATAAAGATAATAAAGAAGACAGAAATCAGAAAGGATAGTTTTAAAAGATGGGCGCCCTTACCTTACTATTTAGAGAGAAGGACAGAAAGCGAGATGAAAATCCATATGGTTCTGTACATTCTTGAACATATATCATTAATGTCGTCTTGAACAATTCTTAATTAAAGTGTTCTTGATTGTCTTTAGTTGTAATATTCTTGTTCCTAGGATGAGACTTGAGACTCAGGCTTCAACATCAGCTACAGTATAATCCAGAAAGTTGAGTTTCAGAAAATGCACAGGTCAGAGTGTCCAGTGCGGTTTTTTATACTTTATTGTTTATTAGCACAGAAATAGAAACACCACTGCAGTGTGGTTTATAAGATCTGTTTCATAAATTACACTCTTGCGATAGCTTTAAACTTTATTTAAATGTTCTGAGAACAGGCTTTCTCTCATAATAAAACAGCAATCTTCTTGAAACTTTGCTTCAACGGCAATGAAGACCAGGAACCAGGTCCCCATGGTCCCCGTACCAGTTAAGGTCACTTTGTAGTTTGTTACATTTTTTGTTTTGCCTTTCAGGACTTAGGCCCTGCGCCGACCGGCTCTATTCTAAATAAAATAGAGTTGAAAATATTAAAGTAAGGAAGACACATAGTATTAACATTAAGATGCTTGTAAAACATTTCACACGGTTTATATTACGAAATAGGAATACCGGTACTTTAAAATTAACCACTCAAGAGCTTAAGATAAACAGATTTATTAAATGAATTTGGAGCCTCGGGGCTTTATCAGTTATCTAACTAGCACGTTCGAAGAATGCGAATATTATAAAATACGAATCAATACTACTCTCAATATACGAAGGAAAAACTTAACATGTATAATTATCAATCACCAAATAATTCAGAGCCACAAATAGGAGTCGGACTTCACCCAGAGTCCTCAATGGGGAACTTCACGACTCGAAACGAAATTAATGATGAAGGGAAGAGAGCACAAGCATAGTGCGACTTGTCTCCTTCACTGCTTCAACTCGGACTGAAGAATTGTATTAGAACGTTAGTATAAGACGCTTACTTTTCCCAAACACATGTTGACCATTTTCCCACACTGTCGGTGTCTTACAAAAGTTAGATAAATTGTCTATATCAGCTTACCCTGGGAGATGGGAATCTTCCCTTATATGACATCCATATGAGGATTCTTGATGCCTCTATAGATTCTATTGCAAACTAAACTACTAGTTAGCCGCCAAACATATCACCACTTGAGACTTGAGACTTTACCCCACAGTAGTATCATGCAGCGCCTCCACGGCGACTTCATACAACGGTATACATTAATTTTAATCTGTCTACCAGATTAGTTTAGTGGCTAGGATACTATGGTCTACGATTCCCGACCAGACACTTGAGAGGAGCATCTTGTTATACTTACAAGGAATCTACGCGTGATTCTATATAAGTGGATATACAGTAGCGCTTTGTGACAACGTAACTGTGCTAAGACTTAATTTGTATTGACTGCGACTTTTGTGCTGTTTGTGACAGATTTATATTTTGCTAATTTACAATAGCTTGCTATAGGGGCAGGCTGAAAAAGATTATAAAAATTAGTGTTTCAAATAATTCACTTCAATATTACTAGAATAAAATTCTTTTAAAATTTGTAAAGTAAAACCTGCAAAGCACTTTTTCTGTAACATCACTAACAATTGCCTCTAGGCAATAAGAGTATTATGGAAATGTTTTAAATTTACAATTAATTCATTTAAGATTTGAGTGAATTATTGTTACAATATTCTGAGTTGCGGTAGTCTCTGAAAAGAATCTTAGGTGATACATTCATAGGGTTTGGATTCACTTGCATTTTATTATTATTTTTTTTTATCAAAAAAATTATAGCTGTTAATTATCAGAACTTTGCTTGTGTGTATAAAAAAAATCATAGCTGTTTATTATCAGAACTTTGCTTGTGTGTATTTTACAGTAGGAAAAAAAACTATAACTAATGAGAGAATCATTTATTGTATTAAACTAAGATTTTTAATCAGCAGGATTACCTCTCAATCAGGATTAAACTGAACAGTATAAAAAATTGTAATGAGCAAAGTAGAGATGTCGGTGTAAAAAAAAAAAATTATGATTTACGGTCGCCTTTTTTGGTTTAAATGTTAAGAACATTAACTGTGCAGTTTTTACTATAGTACTTTTTTAAATTGTTCAATTTGTACAATAGTAAAAGATTTCATAATATTGTAATTTCCATAATTGATACAAATACTCATAAGTGTATTATTATTTAGTTGATGTTTCCTGAAAGCAAATGTTGATTAAAATTACATGCAGTTGATTACTGATAATAAAAGAAATGTCTTATATAAAGTTTGAATTTCACTCTATACTGTTGCGCTTGTGTGTGGGATCTCATACATAGTTACAATGTTGTTTGGATTTTTTTTTTCAATCTGCATCCTTTTTAGAGGATTAGACTTAGTTCTAGGGCTGCTATTGCTGGGTATAGTAGAGGAACTTAAATGCTTATTTCTGGGTTTACACTATACTCACAAAGATAATAAGGCTTCCTCCAATCTCATCTAAAAAAATAGTCAAATCTTGCATTTGAATGCAGAATCTTCGTGATTTGATTTCAGTGCTAAAGCTGAGTTATCTGGCACTCCAAATACATTAATTTCAAATTCCTAAAACTTAAAAAAAAAATTGTTTTTGTGATTTAAAATTTTTTTTTTTAATTGGGGGGGGGGGGGGGATGGGGCATGGAGGGGTTTGGTCATCTTTTAAACATCAAGAAAATAGGGTATATCTACAAAAAACCTTTTAGTGTTATAGCAATTTTTTTTAAACTTGAAGTGAAGTATATCAGGACACTTATTCAAGAGTTTGTAAAAATGAAGAATCTATTCATTCAGTTTAAGTGTTTATGAAGCTCATTTTAACTTGAACATAAGGGCATAACTAATTAATATAGCATGACTGACTGAAGGTAATGGATTTGATCGTTCTTTGGATTCTTTGGTGGTGTAGTTGGATCTCACCTAGACAGCCCCATTTCTGACTTGACAGAAAGCTGTCATTCTGTTGAAGATGTTCAACAAACCTGGGGAAAATAAATCTCCTCAAAGCAAATTTTCCATATGAGCAAATCGTATAATTTTGCTTTTGGTGTCATGAAAATCCTAGGGGCAAATCCCAATTAAAGCTACCGAGTACCGGTTGATTGAATCTGAAAGTCGTTCCTACCATTTTTTTTGGTCTTTGCATTTACATGGTGGCTGCTTCAATTTTCAGTTCACTATAACTTGATATACATGTAGGTTGGTCATGAATGGACGTGGCATTGTTCTTGTTGCTTGATGATTAGTTTTAAAAGTGATCAGCCGGAGCACATTTTGTATGCATCTTCAAACAGGTATGAATGGTGACAAGATATTGAAAAAAAATGTTTTCTTTAATCAATTGCAATAGCGCTTCAAAAAAGTACAACTACAGTTGTCAGATATATACATCTCATTTGATGATATTCATTATAAATCCAAAACTGCATTTTCACATAATTTTAAACTTTCCGCAGTGATATGTTGAATTTAATTTAAATGGAAAAAGAACCTATGAAGCTGTACATATTACAGTAAAAGTTGTTAGCAATAAATGAGAGCTGTAGAATCTGATCTTAGTTTCTAGGAAAAAGGCCTTCATTCATTCTATTCAAATAATATACTTATTTTTCCACCCAACTACAGATGTACATGTACTAGGTTGATCATCAAAGAGTAGGCCTAAGGGGTTTCAGGCAGTAGATTTTACATTGTTCATGTTAGGACTCACACCTGAACATCTTGGTACAACGAGGTTTGACAGCCATCAATATAAAGTAGCGGTAGAACAATGCAATATACATGTAGTTAACATTACCACATTCTAATATTTTCTATTAAGATCTTCCAAACATTCATGATTTGGGCTGAAGTATATCCTCAAACTAATTCCACAGTGAGTTTAGGACAAACTTATGGTTATATTTTTTAGAGGAACATGTATACTAAAAATACACACGCAGTTAAGATTTCAGATCCATAATCCCTGAATTTTAAGTTTGATTAAATTGAGAAGTCACAATAACCGTATTTCAGTAGGTGAGAGACTTTTTTTTAGGATTTTAATGCTTATATGCAGTAGCAGTTGTTGTAGCAATAGTAATAGTAGTAGTAGTAGTAGTAGTAGTAGTAGTAGTAGTAGTAGTAGTAGTAGTAGTAGTAGTAGTAGTAGTAGTAGTAGTAGTAGCAGTAGTAGTAGAAGTAGTAGTAGTAGTATTAGTAGTAGTAGTAACAGCAGCAGCAGTGGTGGTAGTAGATGAAAAATAAGTAAGAGCAGTTTATATCCCAAGAACTAACCTAAATGTTCTTTTAGCAATACAACATTTTATAGAATTTGGTGCAGCGAGTGTAGAATCCTTGTAAGAGTAAAACCTATGTCTAAACATCTGTTGTAAAGAAATTTTCCACACAGACTTGCAAGGCAGTGCCTAGAACTACTGTTGATCTAGCTCGATGTTAAGATCTAGACAAAGTGTAGGTTTATGGATTTAGATCTAGCGTTAAAGTAGATTATTAAGGTTTCAGTCTGTATCTAGGGTTAGTTTAAATTAACGAGAAGGCCCACATCTGACTAATACCAATTCTATATCGAGATAATTGAAGTTCACTTTGAGAGACGTTTGTTGCTAATGTAAACAAAGAGATGGGACTGTCTGCTATTAGCGAAAATGTTTAACATTTAAGGAAAAAGAAGCTTATAATTTTTTTACTTCTCAAAGGTTAGAAAATACTGGGTTTATTGGAACGGGGCTTAATTTTTGCAATGTTTTGAATTTTTAAGTTTCCCCATCGATGGAAATAATATAAATTAATCCAGCTCCGACCGACCGACCGAAACATTGCTTATCTTTAACTATAATCACATGATAACAATAACTGTCTCTTTAATACAGAAAAGCATGAAAATAACGACGGAAGTCCAATATCAAGCTATAAATAGATTTTACGGTTGCCAATTAGCCACGCTCAGTCATTTAACCCAAGGGAGGGAAAAAAAAAAGAGTTTCAGAATACACTAAATTACAAGATAGTCAGTTTTAAGCAATTTTACAATTACGTCTGTGAGCCTTCATGTAGGCCTACGGGATATCAAAAGAATATATCTATAGCGTTAATGTTAGATCTAAGAGAGCAACAGAAGCAAGATCATAGACAACGAATACCTAAAATAAAAATTCAGATGTAGAAGAAAAGACGTAGACTCCATCTACGTCTTTCAGGTATAACGTAGCCTACCGGCAAAACCAAATCTGCTAATTGAGGTATTAAGAAAAGTTAGTTATTTATAGCTCCATTTACCTGCTTAAAAATTTCTGCCAAACCATTATTTCTTCTCAGCTCTCTATTTTTTCTTATAAGCTTGACAAAACTAATGTTAGATTTGCAAAATGAAGAACATTTGAAATACTTAAAGTTATTTCCCACTTTTTCTTCCTTTAGAGAAACTAAAATTTAATTTTAGTTTCGATTTCATATTCTGGGAGAAAATGTGAAGAGTAACAATGGCTGCGCCCTTGTGCAAAATCCAGCGCAGTTTATGCTTGCATTGGGATAGATTGTATGACAAAATTGCAGATGCTTTCTTTGTACGCTCTTTTCATATCAACCAACAAAGGCTTCTCAATCGGAAGAAAAATCGTACCAGTAAAGAAGCAAATGGTTTTGATAAATTTTTAGCCAACTCTCTTATGAACTCACCAAGTCGAAAGCATAAAGAAAAATTATCCACCCCTCAAGAATCAATCCTTGATAGACATCCAAATCGTCTGCGTAAGACCTTACTCTATCAAAATATGTCTAAAACCAAGATCTGAGCTGCGCTTTTATTTATTTTTTTTTTTATTTTGAACAGCTCATTTGACTCGAGAGCATTTTTTTTTTTCAATTTTATTCTGTGCACAATGGCACATGAAAAGACTTTCAAAATCAAATTTTGAACATAAGACTTGTAATTTCTCTAGAAAAAGATGAACTTACTGAATTAGTATCTAGATGGGTCTCTTAAACTTATTTTAGCCAGTAAAAGTTTTATAGATCAGATGGCTTATATATCTATAGAACAATCACTTACAAGCAAGACATGATAAATGATAATGTAGCGTCGGGCAATTTAGCCACGTTGGGATAGGCATGCAAGAGACAACGTCTCTCTCGCCTTCTCAAGGCGAGTACAAACAGTCAAGTACACTCAGTAATCCCTCTACGCTCATTTTAGCACTTCATTGTCTGTGTCTATTTCGTTTCGATCATATTTTTAGTACAACCAGAATCCAGGTAAATTCGCCACCCTGTTGGTAAATTCGCCTTCACAGGAGGGTAAATTCGCCATACGATGAGATATTAGTTACATGCTAAGATATTGCAGTTATTGTAGGGTTTTTTTACTTGTTTTTTTTTTAAAGTCAAAAATGTTTTTATTTAATACATAAAATTACATGAACATTCTATGAGCATGTTTATTAAAAAAAATTGAAGCTAGAATACATTATTTGATATCAGCATGACATAATTACAATCTAACGGTTATCGTGTGATGTTTACCTTCCCCCCTCATTTCTCTCTTAACATAATTATCTTCATAGCACATTTAACTTGAAATTAATGATATCAACAATGAAATCAACAAGAAAGAGACTAACGTAAAATTACATAGATAATGTCTATCAGTGCAGTAACACCTATGTTTCTCATTAACTAAGGCAACTGCTTAGGATCCACCTCTTCTGGTGTGTCTGTTGGTTCCTTTTGAAGTTTTGCTCCTGTTCTTGCCCGGTATTCATGCTGCAATCCTCTGCCTGGGTGACTGTGATGCTGTGCATTGTATCACAAGGCAGATACGCAGATTCAGGTATCTTTGTTCTGCCTAAAGGATATATGCTGGTAGCACAAAAGGATTTTTGAAGAAGCTCCTGCCTCATAGTTGCTGCCCATGTTTGCCTCTGCAGTCCGGGCCATGTCATTTTATTAATGGTCTTGTCAGGATTGGCAGCCAAAAATTCTGTGCAGTGTCTCTTATATGCTGTTTTCATAGGTTTGAAAACCACTCTGTCCAATGGTTGCAGCATGTGCGTTGTGAGAGGGGGCAACGCGTGAATGTGGATGCGTTCCTTCTCGGCCAATTCTAGCATTTCCAAGACCTCATGGCTTTGGTGAGAGTCTAGAATGAGTAGCTGTGGTCTGACCTCACCGCAGTTTTTGATGAAGACCTTAGTGAACCATTGTACCCCAATATCATCGTTCATGGTAGCATGGCGGTTCCTGCTGCGTTTATGCAAACAATAGTTGTCACAGACTCCTTAGAATGGCTGCATCTTGCCACTACACTCCGAGCTCCCTTATGCGCTATGACTTTGGACGCGTCTGGACTGAATTGAAGCCCAGTCTCATCACAATTCCATATCTGAGAGGGTTTTTGTGCCTAGCAGTTTTTTTAAGTCATCAAAATATTTGTTGATAACTGTTGTCGTCATCATGTGTAGACGGTTTGATGCACAATTTTGTGGTGTGCGGATGACCAGATCAGGGGGTCTCTTTTTGATCCCTTGCCAGTAATCTTTTCCTGGTATCCTATCCTTAAACTGGG
Organism: Elysia crispata; assembly: GCA_033675545.1. Taxonomy (NCBI): domain Eukaryota; kingdom Metazoa; phylum Mollusca; class Gastropoda; family Plakobranchidae; genus Elysia; species Elysia crispata. The sequence goes on from JAWDGP010003448.1 coordinate 500,739, forward strand.
TCTTTAGACCCAGGCTCTTCACGAGAGCACCTACTTTAAGTAAAAACTGTCTTTTTGTCAGCGGGAATCCCGCACGAGCTGCAGCTATTACTTTAACCACCACAGCATTCTCGATTGTTGCAGGGATGTTTCTCGCCCGCCCTGCAGGTCTATCCAGGCTCGAACGTCCAGCAACATGATCAAAGTTTTTCTTGGAATCCCAAAAGATTTTGAGGCATCCAAGCATGTCTCCCTGCCATCTTTAACGGCTTTGATAACTTTCTCCAAATCTTCCCTTGAATATTGGTTATAAACATTTTTCTTGGGCTCACCCATGATAATAATATAGACTTAAAACAATTTAATTAAAAGCAAGAGAGTTTTCAAAAAGGCTTAACCTTTGACAATGAATGGTACAAAAATCAATAAAACGTCATGCACAAAAATAATGGTGAAATTAGCCGACTGATGTGGCGAAATTACCCTCTTAATTCAAAATATGCTATGAAATCATGAAAACAGGGGCAAAAGGCAACACAAAAAAAAAGCAAAAGACGTTAATGATGTAATTACATTAACAAAGAGCGTCAAGAAAGAAACAAATAATGGCTTCAAAGAAACGATGGATAAGCAAGAATCAAAAAAGTATCGGAAGTAGAAGGTGCGACAGGGTAGGAGAGCAAGCAAGAGCGAAAAGGACAGAGACAGGCTTGAAAATAAGCAACTAGATTTATGTACTATTGTTTGATGATGCTGATTGGCTGATGTAATCAAAATGCACGCTATTTCGTCACTTGATCGGTTTGACACTTGAACTCTTCTGTAAGGGGTGTTTTAAGATTAGTCTATTTAAAAGCGAGAAGGGTGAACTAGTGGCAATTTTACCCGCATGGCAGAATTACCCGACACTACGTTAATGTTTTCTTCCAGGTTCAGTAGTCGGCAACATTAGGATTGCTTCTTTGATTTATTACATTTGAAATTTGTAGCATAATTGTCTTACTGTTTCACTGGTTACTTGAAATTCATAAATTTCAGCATTTGAATGATTCCCTCTTATCACTTCATTCATTATATTGACTAAACAGAATTTTAAGTGATTTTTAAAGTAGAAATGGTGAGAGAAAAAGGATTCTTGAATCAATTTATATTATAAATATAATATCTTATAAATAAATATAGTCAATCATAAAAAATCAATGTTATTTGTTAGCTAGTTCAGCAAGTTAACATTCTAGTAATACCTTTTTATTTTTAAGTAAGAAAACCTCCATGGGAAATTGATAAAGGAGCTTAATTTTTGTTTTTCAAATTAATACACATTGTGGTGGAATGAATCCCCATGTATTCTTTTTCCTCTTTTTCTTTCTATAGCTGTGCCATTTATTCAAGTAATAAGAGAGAGATACAGACAAGCCTGCCGCAGCGTGGTGATCAGAACTCAGAATCCCGAGAGGACAGTCAGGGCTCTCTCTTCCTTTGGCTCTCTTAAATTTGCAGAATGCGTTTCTCATGATAAGGTAAATCTTTAAATCCCTTGAGGGTCTACTTACTCTAAGGGTTGACAATCTAAAGAAGTCATCAGCTCATTTGAAAAAAATGATAATAAAAGATTGAAAATCTGGTTTAAAAAAAAAGACAGCTTAGTTTTCAAGATGTAATGAAAAAATAGCAGTCCTTCAAATTTTAAAACTAAATTTAGTCTGTAATACAAAGCTAAGCGAATTGTTTTTTATTTTTAAAATTTATTTCATTGTTACAAATAAGTGTGCTCATTTTACAATTAAAAACTTTATTGAGAATGACATCTATCACTTTAGCTCCGAAATGTAGCAGTTTGATTTACCTCTTGTCTTCTTCAATTTAAGTAATTCAGAAATAAGGAATATTTTACCAATAGTCAACCAGTCTTAATATCCATGCATAAATTTCTGATTTCAATTGAGTATATTTTTTGGCAAGAACATTCACTTTATTAAATTCTTTATGTTCTATCTCAGCAATATTTGATCGCAGAATTTACCAGTGAAAGCTGTGTGAAAAAGCTTCAGGAGTCCAGTCTGTTTTTCTCTGAAAGCAAGAAGTTTCCCCTAATTTCAAGATGCCTGTTTGATGAAAGTAAAGGACAAACCCATTTGAACAGACAGAAAACAGGCAATGTTCTCTTGTTAATGGGAGAATGTTGGCATTTGACTACAGCAAGTTCTTATCCTGCAATGGCAAATGTAAGGAAGCTTAAAAGAGTAAAATGTGTATAAAGATATCCTTTGATCTTTTCTTATTAATTCAAAAATTCTTTTCTGTTATTACAGCTCTTTTTTTTTTTATAGGCTTTTGTTTGTAATTTTCATACATATCATATTTGTATCAGGAAACATCATGAAACTTTCAGAATTAGTTCAGGACTGAATCTGGCATATATTTTAAGTTGATCATGTGATTAGATTAATTTCATGACATGGTTTGATAATGTAAAAAAGTGCTAAAATAAGAAAGGGATAATTTATTAATTTCTTTTCATTTTAGAATAGTAAAAGAAAATTGCATAGAATTATCGAAACCATTTTTGTTCGCCTGTGGTGTTACCCAGAATTAACTAGTGCATCGATCTAAGAAAATGGCTAGAGAAAGTTGGATGTTAGACCAGTGTTCTGAAAGCCATATTTTCCAAATCCCTATGTAAAGCTATAAACACTTACAAAATGAGTAGTGATGATACTATGAAAATCAATCGATTATGACCTTCTGCTCATCTCTAACCCTCGTCGCTTTCAGTTCTTCTGTCACCCTTCCTACTTTTAGCCACTTTGTTAGTCCACCCAACATCTTTTTATGCTTTTTGCCCCTGCTGCATTTTCCTTCGATTATTCCAGTTGTCACAAGATGTTCTAGATTCTCTGTTCTCATCACATAGCTAAAGATGCTTGCCATTTACGTATTTTATATATGAGTGATCTTGTTATTGTCGACTTCATGTTAGATTGTTTTGTTTGATTTTTTTGCAGTCCATGAGATTTGTAGCATTCTCCGAAGGAACCTTATATACTGACAATGAACATAAAAGCCTTGTCGCACAGATTTGTGGACAAAGACTTACCAATATTGAAACCTTTACTTGATACTTTTTTGAAATTGTGATGTCCAAGTCAAAAGAGTCATAACAATCCAGTAATATATCCACTGCTACAAATTATATTTTTCAAAACAGTGGTAGATTCTATACCTTTGGTTTGAAATACACACATATCAAAGACAATGCTTTTCTTTTGGAATTATTGTATTATTTCTTGCTTGTTATTTGTATTATACAAGTTATTTGGTAGTTTTAGTTTCATTTTCCCAGTAAAAAATCATATTTCGTGACTTCAGTTATATATACTCAACAGTCAACTCAATAATCTTCATGTACTTCCTATTGAAGAAGTTAATTTTATAAAGCTACAAGTGTCTATTTGGGTTTTGGGGATTTGATAAAGTTTATGTACTATGGCAATGAACATTTCAATTTCTTTATCTGTTTCTAAGTCTGCAATTAGATTCACATATATGTACCTGTTGCGAATTGTTAGAGCACTAAATGAAAACTCTATATGTTAGATGTGCACCAATACCTGCTCAAAAACTTCAGTAGCAGCTCTTTTTTTACTTTGATTTTTTTCTTTTAGTTATCCATTTTACTTTCCCACAGCTAGATGAAGAGCTGCATAGTTTGAGTGAAAGCCTAGGGCTGAACGAACTTGACATGCGCGCTAGGTTCTTGGCCTGTGTCATGGTGGAGGATCTATTGCGACCACTGCTGCCAGAAGCGCGAGTTATTCCATATGGATCCTGCCTGAATGGCTTTGGCTGGTGGGATAGTGACTTGGATATGATGCTCTGTCTTCAAGGCGACCCTTATGTTCCGGCTTCCATTGTGAGTGGTGGAACGTAAATTTTGATTCAGAGTCTTTAATAGGAAAATTCTCTTTAATTTTTCAAAAAGAATATATGTAGAGCTGAAATTTTTTTGAAATCCACAAACACTAATTTATTTTACATTAAAAAATATTATAAGATGCTCATAATATAAAAAGATGTTGATATAGATAATAATCAAACAACCAAGTTATGACTATTTATTATTGAGATTGAGATGATTCAAGTTGTTTATCTGCTGACTTCTGAAAGGTCTCATGAAATACAATGTATCTTTTCCATGCTTAATTTACATTTGTATAGCTAAGGCAATGCTTTTTAAGTTTCATATGAGAAACTGATTAAAACTCTGACCTTTTGTCAACATGATTGCAAAGATATCTGATGATTCTGTGATGAACTGTGCCACATAGTTTTTTTATCTTTTTTTACATACCTGAACATCCTTCAAACTTCTCTGATTGTTGTTCTTTTTTTCTCCACAATAACAATTTTTTTCCATTGAATTTAGTCAAATTTATAAAAGAGCTAAATATTAGGAGTCCGTTGTTTGCAAAAATGTTCCCCAGTTATTACTCAATTTTATTTTTTTCAAGTAATTTGCAATACTCATTTCAATGATCCTTCAATTTTAAGGTTTGATATAAAGAATAGAGAATGAATTTGTGTTAAACCTTGTCTAAAGGTAACATTATAGGCAGAGATACATAATGTTGAACATAAAGCAAAAAGGGTAATTAGATTAACAATATAGTTAGGAGACAGAATCAGGTTTGAAAATTTTGAACCGGAGAAAAAAAATGATCTGAAAGTAGATAAATTCCTCCTTTTCTTATTTTTTTTAAAAGATCAGAAAACCTCATAGCTATTCAGTTAAATTTTATTATTTCATCCAATTTTGTTCTATGAAAATCTCCAAATGATGCTTTGATATAAATACAAAAA